>OZ024714.1:7845398-8176752 GCA_964016945.1 Microplitis deprimator | reverse complement strand
AATCAAAAACATATGTATATACATATAGAGCAGTTGCAATATTTCAAGTAATAAAAATCAGTCCTTATTGTTCTGATTTTTTAATATGTACATAAATTAACATTATTCATATACAGATTGTGTGAATTTGATGACTTCACGACAGTCAATAACTTGCAAGAAATTTTAACAATAATTTGATCGACCAAAAGCAACAAATAAACAGATTATTTGATGTCTATATTATCGATCAAACCGCTTGATTATAACTTGCAAATCACTACCTATGTAAAAAAAACCCTGAAGGGATATTTAACAGCACAAAAAAGATGACTCGAAATTAATCTTAAAACTCACGTAACTGGTTTCAAGGTAAAAGAAAGCTTAGGTCTTGAATTATTTTTTCCTAATATTTTCTTTTGCTCTTCTTTAACTCGCTTTTCTTGTTCTTTTCTCATCTTTTGTCGCTCTTCTTCCATAAGCCGTTGTTCTTCAACCATTGCTAATCTTTCCTCAGCCTGAAATTATCATAAAAAAAATAATAGTAATTGGTAATCATTTTATAATTAACAAAGTTAATAACCAAATTTACCAATTTCTTTTGAGCTTCTTCAATTTTCTTGTTGTTTTCCACCATGATCCTTTCGAGTTCCTCACGTTTTTTCCGCTCTTCCTCCTACAACGACAATAGTACAGTTTTACACCATGAAATAATAGTTATGGCCCTTATTGCAGTTATCACACCGTTTTTTGCTTGTTGTGCTGCTGTTTTAACAGCTTGATAAGATATAATTCCTATAAAATATTTTTCTGCGTAGGAAGACATTGAGAATAGGGCCCGGAAAAAATGTTGTATCAACAGGGCTGAAAAGTACTAAATTTTCAATAAAAATAATTTTATCATTGTGATTTTAAAAGTTAACATTATTTACAATAACACAATATAAAAAATGAGTTTTATAAAATCCGGGCCTTAACTTTTTAATCTTCCCCGCAGCGACTGTAGCTACTCTTCAATGAGTAGACGATGTCACGGAGAAAATATTGATTGTGTTGATATGTATGTATGGTTGAGTAAATAACAATAATATAATTATTATTTTTTATGTAATGAAATTATGAATATATATAAATTGGATAATACCTGAATGTAGCTCACACCAGCATGTAGGGGATGACTTCTTCATCAACAATCACTCGGCAGTGAGTATAATACCGGCATCTTCCGCTGGTAGTCAGTTTAGGAAGCCGACCTATATATTTTTCTATTGTTGCTTTGTTGCTATTGGGATTTTTTACTGATTTTTTTTTCTCTTTTCATTAAGAAAATACTACGATTCATAATTTTTTATTTCCGTCCGAATAATTAATTATTAGAGCTCGATGTAAGTATTATGTATAAGTTTATATACATACTCAATATATGTATAAGATATAAATATATGTATATATTAATTATAAATAAGATTATTTTGCATCATTAACTTAATCTATTTTATTGAGCAGAAACTTTTTAGCGACATTGATTAAAGGCAATTATAAAGTTACCTAAAGGGCTTTAACTCAACAATAATTTTTAGATAAAATATTAGCAGAGGATTGAAACATCGCTACATAGATAAAACTACAAGCTAATCATTTTTTTTATACGCGTTAGATTACTTAATGAGTGATTACAAAGTAGTTATTTTTTCATGATACTAGCATCGAAACTTGAAGTTTCAGTGTCTCTACAGCCCGTCGAAACAAGCTAATTTCAAGCCGATGCTGCAAACCACTGCTAGCGAATTCGTAATTCAAAAATACTTTCATACAGTGGGAAGAAACACGCATGTTTCTGCCCGGTGTCAGTTATATTTAATGTTCATTTTTGGATTATTTACTATTTAATAAGTGACTGTAAATCACATATTTCTCATTCTCTAATAGTTATCCGCATCATCAGCTTGAAATTAACTTGTTTCTTACTAGCTGCTGACACTGAATCTTGAAGTTCCGATGCAGATAATCATGAAAAATATAGTGTGTGACTCAGGATAAAACACGATTTCAGACTGCGGGTGATGTCAGCCCTCGCCTGCGGCTCGGGCAGCCAACCTCGCCCTAGTCTGAAATCGTCTTGTTTCATCCCTTGTCACACAATATACTATTATGAATTTACATTATTCATAACAGTTTATAATAATTACAAATCGTAGTTCACCAGTGATCGCGCTTCATTAAAATTTTTTCCTTTTTCTTTTTCTTTAATTAAATTGATAAATAAATTTTTAACAATATGCATGTTATACCGTGATTTCTATCAGTGTTACTAAATAGTTAATTTAACGGTAATATCAGATAAAAATAGGTAGGTATATGCAGATAGTACATGAGAAAAATATATTCTTGGTAATCCGTAACAATAAAATACGTACGTACACGATACGAATAACACCTTTTTCGTTGCTTCAAGCAACTTTTTGCTGTATTACAAATGAATTTGCTACATTGCTACTCTTCAAGTCGACACAGTTTAAAGATAAAAGTACATTGGTTTTTTTGAGTTGAATGTAACTTTATGGTAACTCAGAAAAACCATAAAACTTAAATGCTCGAACGCTGTGGCAAATGTAAAATCGAGTCCTGAATATCAACAAAATCATTGGCGACTATAGTATACATTTTATAAAAAAAAACTAAAATGTTTAAACATATTAAGGGCTTATTCACTATTAAATATTGTAATTAACTACATCGTCAACGCAATTGTCGGATTGAGGTAGCGACGTTACTTATGCTCTTACTCAGCGCTCGCGCTAATATCATCCAATGTTTCTCTGGATTGGTCTTACCTCTCTTCGTTTTTCCTCCTCGCGGAGTTTAGCCTGGCGCCATTCCATTTCTTCCATCATTTGACGTTCAATGGCTCTTTTAGCCTCTTCTACTCGTCGATGAACTTCCGCCTCAATCTCCTCCTTACGTTTTTCTAGTTCTTCTTCTACCCTTTTTTGGACAAGCTCTTCAATACGTTTAGCAGCCTCTTCCTCCACTAACTTTTGCTCCGTTTCTCGCTGTCGCCTAAAGTATCAATGTTATTCTATTTGTCTTGTTTACATGTTCTATTTTCTATCTTAAAACTTAATAATGACAAAATTCATAATAAATTTTATAATGATGGCAATTATTAAAATTATAAAAAAGTTAATGTGTATGTGTATATGATTATTTAAATAAAAATTTAGTTAAAAAATGTTTTATCGTCAAACGACTGTTGTCATGCCATATAAATATATATTGATTGCTTACAAATAAAAAATACTAATTTATTTTGCCCGTGCATTTACTAATGAAAAATAATGTGATACCGCCACCATGGCACATAATTTCTAATCTAAATCTTACCGGATTGCGCTCGTGGCGAGGGTATTGTGCGTTAATTCTTTCTTTTTCCTAATAACACAAGTATAAAAATGAACGATAGATATGAATTAAAATTAAAAACACCATCATGATTTACTCTTCGTATTTTAAAATGAAAACACGATCGAGTATTTGTTCAATAGTGATGGTTTTGGATATATTTTATTTATTAATACCTTTGACGTTCCATTTCAGCTAATCGCTCAACTTCATCCATTTTTCTATCTCTATCTTTAAATAAACGTTTTTTATGGCTGACAATGTGAACATCATCGGACCCATCAGAGTCACTGCTTGTTGATGAAGAATGGGAACGCTTTCTAAAATAATTTATTAAAAATAAACATTTGAGATAAATCTGAATATGAAAAAACTTTTATGATTTATCAACACAACAAATTTTTGTAATAAAAGCACAATGATATAGTAATTGTTATTATTTGTTTGGCACAAAATAAGAAAAAGTAATATAAACGACAATAATCTAATAATATACTGTAAAAAATTTACCTTGTTTTAGAACTACGTTCTTTTGATTTTTCTACGTATTTGCTGTTAGAACGTTTTTCACGGGATTTAGAACGTTTTCGCGAGTGTTTACTCTTATGACGCCGCCTACTACTCGGCGATTTACTGCGCGATCTAGATCTACCCATTTTCTATCTTTTTCTTTTACGACTGTTCAAAAAAATAAATTAATTGAATTTATTTTAACACAAAACTTTCGTTTATTAATACTTGCTAGTAAATAGGAAAGGATTGTTAATCAATAAGTTATTTAGAATTATTTAATTAATATGACATGCAGCGTAGAATCTTGTCGACGTTGACACATGCAACTACAATCGTCATCTTGCTAATAATAATAGTAATAACAATGAATATCGAGGGGCGGGGGCACTTTGCCGACAAATATGGCGGCTGCCTCAAGGTTTAAGTTGGCACCAGTATAATCGCATAAAAGAGTTCACAAACAGTATAGGAATATTAAGTGCTGCTGTCTGGCGGTGAATCAGTGAATAGTGTTATGTCCTCAGTGGGCTCAGGTGCCTCTACCTGTTAATTGATTAGTGAACTTGAAATACATAAATAGGCGCGCATTTATATTCCATTTGAAATTTATAAATTAAGACCTTACAACACTTATTGCGACTTATCATTATTTGGTCAATAATTTAAATAATAAATCGTCGTGGCACATACTTATTAAATTATACATTCAGATTATAAGAAATTTGAAATAAATAGATAGATAAATCTTTATAATGTATTCAGAGAAATATAAATACCGTTGATTGGTCTTGGAACGTTACCTGTCACCCGATACTTAAAACCTAAACAAGACACATGCATAAAAATCATGAATAGGCCCTTGTTCTATAGTTTACAGTAAATATGATTATAAACAAATGCAAACTCTATAAACAAATAAGAAAAGGAAATAGGGTAGAAGTACCGTTTGTGGCCACTGCTCCATTTGTGGACATTTAATACCTTATTTTAATCAATGAAAATGTATTTAGAAAAAATTCCATTGGAATCGTATGATAAAAGTATCTTCAAACACATTAAAAAAATTAATTATGTCATTGCGTTTTTTACAAATCATTTTATTTTAAATTTTTTAAGTGGCCAAAACTGGCTCTAAAGTGGCCAAAAACGGTACTTCTACCCTATATAATAAATAAATATTACTTATAACTGAAAATCATATCACAAGAATTGAACTATTATTGTTAATATACTATCGCCGTCAATAATGTCAGACCTTTTTTGAAAACACTGTGAAATAAACTAGTGTATTTTAAACATCTACTGAGACACAAGTCGTGAAGTAATGATCGAAAAAAAAAATGAGTTCATATAAAAAACTTTGTAAAAATTAATTCCCGAAAATAAAATACTATATATATATATTTATATATATATATATATATATATATATATACGAAAATAAATAAACGCATTATTATCCCGACTAGAAATTGTCCCAATACATATATTGGGTCCCAATTGGGAATCGCTGTGGCATGCCCAGTAGGTCTATCCCAGTCGGAACCCGATCGGGAACTTATTGGGATATCCCAATGCAAAAATTACCTACCCAACATCAGTTTTTCCTGAGTGGAACCGAATTGGGAACTCATTAGGATAGCCCAATGAAAAAATAACTAACTTTCATTGGTTTTGCCACATCGGGACCCAGTTGGGAACTTGTTGGGATATCCCAATGCAAAAATTACCTACCCAACATCAGTTTTTCCTGAGTGGAACCGAATTGGGAGCTCATTGGGATAGCCCAATGCAAAAATAACTGTTTTATTGGTTTTGCCACATCGGAACCCAGTTGGGAACTTGTTAGGGTAGCCCAATGCAAAAATTATTATTTTAATAACTTTTATGATTTATATACAATCTGAAACGCTCAAAATTTGTTATTGAAAAATTTTTATTTCGAAAATTTAATAATAAAACAAATTTTTTTTTTACGCTCGTACACAATATTTATGTTAAAATTACTTTTTTATTTATCCAAATTGTTTATAAACAATTTCATTTTATTAAATTTATTTAATTTTCAAATCAAATTATTTTTCACTTCTTCTGAACAGGATATTCTGTTTTGTGTCCCTCCCTCCTCTGTTTTCTATTTTTTCTAGAATGATTTTGATTGACTACAATTTTGATTAAATTAATTTTACTTGATTTACTTGAAGTACCCTGAGGTTTTAATTTGGTAATCCATCGACCGTAAAATTTTTTAATTATTTTTAATTAGAATTTTGTTTACTGGCTAACAATAAAACAAACCCTGGCGGTTTAGAATCACGGTGGGTTTGTTCCATTTTACCACTGTGATTACGCGGTGTATTCACCGTGATTCCACGGTGGCTTCACCACCGTGTATACATGGTGTTTTCACTGTGATTAGACGGCGGATACATCGTGGAACCACGGTGGTGAAATGACACAAAGCCACCGTGGAATCACGGTGGATACACCGCGTAATCACAGTGGAAACACCGTGTATACACGGTGGTAAAGCCACCGTGGAATCACAGTGGATACACCGCGTAATCACTGTGGATACACTGTATATACACGGTGGTAAAATGGGACAAACCCACCGTGTACCCACGGTGGATCCACGGTGTTTACACTTCCACGGTGTTTCCACCGCGATTCAAATCTTCGAGGGAAGTACAAAATAATAATATATTTATACAAAGAGTACGTAGATTATTGCATCACGGATTTTTAATTTCTTCAAGTTATTCTTTGGTATTATGATAAATATACTATTTACACTCTCGCGATCGTATACGTAGGTCAGCGCAGTGGATAGCGTCAAAGACTTTGGATCTGAAGGATGCAGTTTCGAGCCCAACAGTAATCGGGATTTTTTCATCAATCAAAATCATGTATAATGCCTCTAAGTAACGCTTCTAATACAATAGTTTACATTTCAGATCTAATTAAAATTATTTTATTTTTTTTTCGAAATTTAATATTTTTTTTAATAGGGATCGTACGTTTGGGAATACGTTGGTCTTACCCAATTGGGAACCTATAGGGATTGCCCGATCGGGACCCAAGTACGTTTCTGCGTTACATTCCAATGTAGGGTCCCCATTGGGCAACCCAATTGGTTCCCAAGTGGGTGCACCTAAAAATTTCTAGTCGGGTCACGTTCGGTTACTTCACGAAAGTGTTATATTCATGATTGAAAATTAAAAAAATGTATTTTTAATGTAATTAAAAAAAAAAAATTTTTTAAAATGATCATGTTATGGCCCCGTAAAAATGTTATGTAATTTATTATACTTATTTTGATTTTAAGAAATTTATAAATTTCTTAGAATAACTTGTTTCGGGGAATTCACGGGGAAACTAGGATGTAAAATTATAAAATAATATATTTATTTCGTGGTTTTAAATTTTATTTTCACACATATTTAATTATTAACTATTTAAGGAAAATTTATAAAACGAAAAATTATTTAAATTCATAGTAAAGTTGCTATTTAAATCCATACATCGATTATTCTTATTTAGTACAATATTGTTTCATAATATAAATTTATTTAAAGTTCACAAATTAAAAGTTATTACTTGAATAAATATTTAAATTATTATTTAGATTCGTAATATATTGTAACGTAATTTAAATTCACAAATTTATCATTTAAATGAATGATGATTGAAATTATTATTGTTTTCTAATTTACAAATTAAAATTGATTATTTAGATTAATATTTAAATTATTATTGAGAATATTATGATTTCATATTTCACAAATTAAAATTAGATTCATAAAGAAATATAATTTGAATTCACAAACTAACACTATTATTTATATTCTTATTTATGAATATTTGAATATTTCGATTATTAATTTTCGTTAAATAAAGTTGCAAAATATGTTATTTAAATATATTTCAATTTAATATTAAATGACAACTATTTAGAATTGATTTTCATAAAATAAAGTAACAAAAAATATATGTTATATATATTTCAATTTTAAAATTAAATGAAAGTTATTGAAAAATTAATTTTCATTAAATAAAGATACAAAATATATTACATAAATTTATCCAATTTTAACATATTTATATTATTCTATTTGTGTATATTCATTTTTATCCATGTGTATATATATATATATATATATACATATGATAATTTTTTAATATCAACCCTTGTGGAAATTTTTCGGACTTTTCTCTGAAAAACTCAGTTCTAAAATTCTAAAGACTTTTTCAAAGTTCTAAAGACTTTTTCAGAGTTTTTCAGAGAAAAGTCCGAAAAATTTCCACCAGGGAATGTTATCAAATTTTTATTTTGTCAACTATCAATCAAACTTAAATCCCCAATACTTAAAAAATGTTCAAAGATTTCGACAGCAATTTAAAAGTATGAGTCGATATCGATTTATATACGGAATTTATAAGTTTATCGATAAATAGATTTGATTATATGTATCTAATGAATTCTATTATAATTTATGTACAAACCAAATTCATAATTAGGTGCATTATTTACGTAGTATGTATCAATTTGATTTTTTGAGTTAAGTAATACCTTAAACTTTTATTAATTATAAGTGTGTAACAGACTTGAGGATCAGACTACAATCCAGCGATTACCGAAGTAAAGCAGCATCGATGAATTAATTAATGTAACGGGACCTAAGTCCACCTCCGCCGACCGGAAGCCGTTTCCTCGCCCTTTTGGGCATACACGCGTTGCGAGAGGTCTCTATCTAACTTCTACCATAATATTATAAAAGCGAAATGTGAGCATAAGCTCACATTAGCTTACCCATTAGGCATGCAGTGCATGTGGGTGCCTTACCATCAGCCACCACGAGTCCAACCTCTCCTTGGGCCAAACACTGCTTCCATCTCAGGAAATAGAGAGACTCTGGTCACAGAGGGCTTGGAAAGTGGCCCCCCGTGGCACCAGACTTCGGCTCTGGTCAACCGGTTGCGTAGGATTAGTGGTGGGACGCAACTTCTCCCCATACCCATAAGGGCTTCCTCCACTTGCACTTATACTCACTCGGATGTAAGACAGCAGCTATAAAAGATTGCCCTCTGTTGTCCTCCGAGTGATTATTCTTCGAGCTCGAAAATACTTTTGAGTGCCTTTGTTTTTGAAAAATAACGTTTTTTACCAGTTTTTCTCCAACAATATCTCTCGAACGAATTCACCGATTGTTAAAGAATGAATCGAATGAAAAGAAACTTGTGCTTTTAGAGATGCCATTTGCCAGTGCACCAGCTCTGGGACCACAGAGTAGCACCAGCCAAGGATCGATGTAAATGACCGTCACTACGGCTTGTAACGTTCCTGTGCCTGTGCTGATTCCAATGCAGCCAAATGTCGTGTCCACTTCACGGCAACCGCCGCTTATTCAGCATCAGCATCAACCCCAACAGCAGCAGCAGCACCAGCCACTCCAGCAACACCAGCCACCACCTCCACTGCTACCAGAACAACACTTGCCACTCCCGATCCCGCAAGTAATTCATCCGCCAAGATGTGAAAGCAATGAAGCTGCTCCTGTAATGGACAATACGCCTCCAACTACACCAGACTCGACAATCTCCAACATATCTACATCTCCACGAGGCAACGAAAGAACTGGTGGATCCTCGCCCTTGTCCGATGAAAATGTCAAAATAAATCGTGACACATCAGAAGCTGATGACAGCGCCGGCAAAGGTCCCTCGGGTTACAGTGAAGACGATACGACTCTAAATACTGACAGAAATACCACCGAAAGAAGTTCCTCCAAGGCAATAAAAAGGTCTGCTGAGGATCCGTCGTCCCCAAAAAAGAAAAAACGTAGTCGTAAAAGTTCCGAGTGTGGTAGCAATGCAGGTAGAAAATCAAGTGGAAGACAATCAGGCAGACAGACGAGACAAAATGGTGCTGCTGGAAGTGACAGTGATGACACCAGTGAAAGCTCTAATTCTGCTTCTCACAATATTAATAATAATAATGTTAATAATAATAATATTAATGGTAATAATAATAATAATAGTAACAGTAATAGTACTACTAATAATACTAATTCTCCACCGGATGTTATTGAAAATACAACTACTGCGACCACTACAACGACGGCAGTTACTACTAATGGAATAACAGATCTCAATAGTATTTCGTCTCGATCTCCAAAGCCGATGAAGTACAACTTTTATGTAGAACTTGATCCTCAGTTGGATGGCAGCCAGAGAATAGCTTTACTTCAACAAAAATTAACAGAGTTGAAGAATACTTATAATTCAGTGAAACTGGAATTAGCGGGTATTGAAAGGCGAAGAAAAATTTTTCCACGGTTCGTGGGCTCTTCGGAAAAAAAATAAAAATTTAGAAATTTTTTGTCTCACGGTATTTCTCATGTTTGCGCAATAACCGAAGCTCTTACAAAATTTTGATAAAAATGCGCCGAAATTAGAGATTTCAAGCTGTAAAATGCTTTTTTTTAAATCTCGATACGATTATTTTTCACAAAGTTACAGCCTTCCAAAATTCATTAAAAAATTTATAAAATTTTTCTGTTCCTTTAATTTTTTGCGTTAGTGTATTATTACAGCAATAAATAAACAAGACTAAACCAATTTTAAAATGGATTGTCGTTATATAATAAATTATTATTTAATTAAAAAAAAAATTTTTTTTAGAAGAATCGATTATTTGAGAGTAACGTTTAAGTTGTACAATCGCCTCGCCAAAAATCGATTGCAACGATCGAATATTTTAAAGAAAAAACAAAATATTTAAAAGGGTTGGAAGCTGGAACTTGAAGGTTATAAATGACGAAGGAAATCTAGATCTACCCATATAACAATCTTGTGAGAGTCTTGCGTAAGCCTGGTCTCAAATCCCCTAGTTGTCTATGTCTTTATATGACTCTGTATCTTGCTGCAGACACTGGTCCACAGATTTATATTACAAGTCTTGCACAAGACTTGTTTAAAAACTTTGTGTAATGTTATACTTCAAGAATTGTACAAGAATCTTGAATATCTCTTGCTCAAGATGTATTGATACAGTTAACTTGGGCATGTCTTGTACCAGAATCTACCTGCAGATGCTTGGGCATATCTTGCGCCAGATCTGCTCAAGACGTGTCATATTACGCTGTCTATCTCACTCTTGTCTCTCTCATTTTATCCCCTCCAGCGGCACACGTTACCAGAGCTCAGTGGTACTCAATTGAAGTTATAATCGGACAGAAAAACATTTTTAATACGGAGTTCCTTTGCAAAATTAGAAGCGCCGTAGTAATTACAAGTAAAATTTAATTCATAACCTATAATAAGATATGTTTCTTCATAGATGGCTTGATTTTAATAAAATTATTTTTTTAATTTATTTGAGGATAACACGAAAAATGCTATGAAATATGATAATGAAATGTTTTCAAATTTTTTTTTTTAAATCGTAATCAGTTACTTTGATACTAAAATACAGATATTGATTTTTACGAACTCCTCATCCTTCGATCATCCCTTACTCATGTATATATATATATATATATATATATATATATATATATATGTATATATACATACATATATATATGTATATATACATAATTAAATATTTATAAGTTGCATATCAATAAAGTCTGATCAGATCTAATCATACATAGACATATATAACTACATATAAGTTTATATCAGTCATGTCTGATCAGATCCAATCATATATAAACTTATGCACGACTATACATGAATTTATATTAGCCATGCCTGATCAGATCTAATTATGTATAGACCTATATCTGATTATATATGGGTTTATATCAGTCAGATCTGATCAGATCTAGTCATGTATAATTATATGTAAGCCTATATATGATCATACATAGGCAGATATAATTCAGGTCTGATCAGATCTAATTATATATAGGCCTATATATAGCTTTATACATAGGTGGAGACATAATGTATTGTCAGACATGATCAGATCAAATTATATATAACGTCATGCATAATTATATATGGTGGTAAATATAATTATATCCCTGGCGGTTTAGAATCACGGAGAAAACACGGTGGGTTTGTTCCATTTTATCACTGTGATTACGCGGTGGTAAAATGGAACAAACCCATCGTGTAACCACGGTGGATCCACGGTGTTTACACTTCCACGGTGTTTACACTTCCACGGTGTTTCCACCGTGATTAAAATCTGCGAGGGATATAATCATACATTAATTCTTGTATAATTATATATAATCATACATAATTATATATAATTAGGCAAAATCATTTTTTCACGGGATATTACCACCAAAAAAAGAACTTATCACTCTGTCAAATAACAGAGGAGTACTCGTGCCAAAATTGCTTCCAACATGTGAATGTAACACTCCCTGTTGAAACGATCTCATAAATGCTCTTAAAAAAGCTGAATTTTTTTATGAGAGTCTATGAGTGTCGACTTTTTTTATAAGCAAAATAAATTTACGGATAAAATTTTTAATGAGTATCTATGAGACTAAAACTTGATCTTTATTTTAAGGAGTTTTCGCTCATATAATTTTTATGAGATTAGATGAAATTATTTTACCTATAAGACTCTATGAGGTAAATCAAAAAAATTTCTAAAAGATTACATATACAAAAATCCTTTATAAGTTCTTATGAGTAGTAGTTTCCATTTTTTTAATTAGAGTTTATATGAGTAAATCCTATGCAAGGATAGTCTTATGGAACCTTATTAAAAATGCTTGTATAATATGAAAAGGGTGGTTTATAAGGTTGACTGAGGCTTACTCATGATTTTATATCTTATAAAATACTTTAAACCCTATATAAGATTTTAAAAGAAATTTCCACAGAATGTTAAACAACTTTATTTTATGTCATTTTATGAGGAATTCCAGTGCCACATACACATCAATTTTTCATAAATCATTTTTTTTTGTGATTGATTCACGTATGAGCTTTTATGAGAATTTTTCGACCAAAAATCACTTATTAATTAACATATAAAGCTTATGATGGTTTATAAGTTTTTATTCACATGACCTTTATTATAACATTTATGAATTTTATAAGTAATCGGTTTGATGAAAAATCTTCAACTTGTAAGATAATTTAATTTTTTTGCATCATTGAATTTATGAGGTTTTATCAGAGCTTTATGCAAACAAATAGCAAATTAAGTATCTTTGGTAGTTTGTGTAAAATTATTATTAAAAATTTTAACTTTTGTTAAAATTTTTACAAATATTTGTAAAATTTGTACAAATTTATTCGTGCTTCCCACCATTTTTTTATTATTATTTTATTATTTCATAATAAATGAGCATTATGAGTCGTGCACTTTTGGATTTTCCAAATTTTTTCAGATTATGTCCGCGAGATAAGATGTAAAAAAAATTTTCACAAAATATTGCCTAGAAATATTTTCAAAATATTTGTAATATATAGTTGAAAATTTTCGAGATAAAAAAAAAAATTATAACAAATTTCAGGTTCGATTCTGGGACCGTTCAGATGAAAGTCTGAGCTGCTAGTTACTGTATCAAACATAGCTTGATGGAGAACTATTCGTTTGAATTCAATTATGTATGCTTCCCTATCCCTAAAAAAATTTTTTGAAACTGTTTTCAGAACAAAAAAAAATAATTTAAATAGTTCCTGGAAATATTTTAAAAATATTGAAAAAATAAACTTATTTTAAATATTAGAATAGATATATTTTTAAAATATTATGCGTTGATAGGAATTATAATAATAATAATAATAATTTTTTATAGTTTAAAAAATAATTTAAGTAATTGTGACATTTAAAAAAAAAGTTTAACATATATATATATATATATATAATCGATAAAAAAAAATTTACTTTGAATTTTTCTACGTATTTCATATACATAGTTCACTAATAGCGTATCGGCTGTGTTATAGCTTTTATTTTATGTCTTTCTTGCTTTGTTTTTATCTTACTCTGTCTCCAAACGTTTACTACCCCTTTCTCAGTCATGTACGTCGGGCACGTGTGGTCACAGTACAAGAAGCTAGGCCGACTGTCTCACAAGAGTTCCGCAAGTTGAAATAAGGGAAAGGGAAGGGGTACCTAATATTTTCACTTGTTACATTATTCGATAGCCGATCATCACAATAGGGGGTTTCTCCTTACATAGAGTAGCCTCTTGGCTCTTGCCTCCAGTATTCAAGTTCATTCTACCATAGGACACGCATATTAAATCGCTCATTGTAAAAGCCTACATTATAGTTCATTGTGCTTTTTTCAAAATAATTAATTAACTTACAAGTTATTAATTATATAATTGATTAATCAATTTATAATTCATTTAATTTCTCATGTTTGCGCATATAAAATTTATAAAAAGTGGAAAGTTTAAAACAGTTGATGTGAACCAGCTTCATGGTTATTACCCTGAACGTCCAAATAAAATTTGTAAATTCCAAGAGGAGGACAAATCCATTGATGCTATTGTCGTTGCAGTCCACGGTAAGTCCATTTTCAATGTTTTGTATTGTTGAAAACAAATAATTATTTTTAAAAAATAAGCTTGATAATAGTTCATGTTTATTAACTTTCTTTTTTTATTCAATTATATATTCATTAATTTTTAATGCAATTGTTTTATTTGATGTAATTTGAAAATTTAACGAAAGAGGTAATGCCTGTCTTTCATTTATAGTCTATCTTCGTTTATTTTTAAATAATAAAGGCCTACTGATGATCATTGTTCCATGCGATTCGAAAGTATCTAACGAGATAATTACATTTTTTTTTAAATAAATTTTAATTTTGATCAACTTAGCACGAATTTAAATCATAAATTAATTCAAATGTTTTAATTTCGAAAATTAATTTTTATTCGTTTTGAATATATTTTATAAATTATATTTTAACAGTTTTACAATTTTTTTTTTGGCTAAGTGAATTTATCATTACATTGTTTTATTACAGTAATTAATTTTTGTTTGCTGCTAGTCAGATATTGAGATTCAGGAATAATAATTATAAAAAGTATTAGTATTTAAAATTATTGATTCATGCTTAGATGATCCAATTATTAATTATTAATGGTCGAGCCTATGAACCTATTATCATAAATTTATTATCCACATTGCTTGCTTATAAAATACCATAATATCCAATAGATTCTTATCAACTCTTTTAAAGATTTTATGAGGATCTATGAGTTCTATAAGAAGCACCTAGTATTTCAACATTTAGTTTATAAGATTCTATCGGATTTATATAATTCTTAATTTGAATTATTAAAGTTACGGATTTTCCGATATTTTGTAAAGTTTACGATTTTATTTTGCAGTCACTCTAATCTTAGTACAACTGTTCATTCCTTAACTACAACTTATCTGCCGACCTTTCATTTAATAATAATAATTGAGAACTTAAATTTCAATTTGCACGATGAAATTATTATTACAGAAATTTGCGACAAACGAGTTATTTCAAACTCATCGATTCTCATAAAAAAATGGTTATAAAATAATGCTCATAAAAAAAACCAAAAAAAAAATGTTAACAATAATCAGTGTAAATAAATACTTCTAATATAAAAAAATTCACTGTAACAAAACAAAATTTTTTTTTAAATTATAGTGTTTTTTTTATTCAATTTTGTACTATTGGCAATTTATAAAAATCATGTTTAAAAAAATACCTATTTAATTAAAAATTTAATAATATTTCTCGTGAATTATTCAATAACTTTAATGAACAGTTTTTTTTTTCATTATAATACGCTATTATTGTCCCTTCAGGAAAGATCTCATAGATTCTTATAAGAAATACAATAATATGAACAGATAAACGTAAATAAAATCATTTATAAACTATAAAAATTTATATATATTATACTTATAAGATTTCATACGAATATTTATTGTTTCAAGTAAGATTTTATTTACAATTAATAATACAAAAAATTTCTTGGGGCCAGTAAAAATTTTTAGCACCAAGAAATCTTTTTTTTCTATGTACTTATAAGTATTTTTAATAAATATTTGTATGTACCGAAATTTTGTTTTCAACATAATTTACAATTATAAACACATGTAACTGATTTTTCTTCCGTTTCTATGATTTTCATACTAGTCTTGTTTCAACAATTATGATGTGATGAATAATTTTTATTTATTTTATATTATCAAACACGTTAAATAATTATGTATATTATATGATAGATTCAAAGGACGGATTGGCTAAACTGTTGGAATCGTCACGCATAAAAGCTCCACCGCTGGCTTTATTATCGGAGCCGTCTGAAGACGAATTAAAATTAAAAAAAAAAGTAACTGTTGATGAGTCTGATGATACACGTGAAATTATAAGGAAATGATTATTAGCCAAAGATTCGGTAAGATTTATTGTGTTTACTTTAAAATTAATTTCAATTTTTTTGTTGGCTATATCTTAATTATTCAAAATTTGAAGTAATTCTACAAGTTTATTATTTGGGATTTTCCTATTTTTAATTTTTATTTGATTTTTTGTTTCTACTAAAACAAAAAAATCATTAAATTAGGTAAGGTGATTGGGCCTATTTCATGCGTTTTAAGCCTGACAGCCAATGATATACGAAAATAAAACTAAGTCTATAAAATTTAATTAATCGCTGTATCAATTGCACTTCGGTATTTATTTAGTGATCGCTTATAAGTTTTATAACTGTTAAAAGTAGATTAATAATTTTATCAAATTTTTAAAAGACTACTGTTGAAAGACTTAAGATTTTAGATTTGGAAATTTCAAGAAAGAAATATAATATTTTTGAAATATTATTTATTCACGTAATTGATTGGCCTAAAAAAGAATTATACATTAAAAAAAATATATATATATTTTTTGATATTTGTAAAGTTTGAAACATTTATTATTAAAGATGTTAAAAAAATTTTTTATTTTCCTGCTTAAAAAAGGCGATTAATTTTTATAGTTGTATCATAAGGCCCATTACATTTCTCATAGAGATTATCCATCCTTATAAATCTCTATAAGACTCTATGAGAATTTATCGGATACCAAGAGTACAGAAAAAAATAACGTAATAAATATTTTTAAAATTACTTTATCCATGAGTTTATTCATTATTGCGCCAACTTATTATTTACTATATGACATTTTATATCAGGAGACACGGTAGTGTCTCGCGCCAAGTACACGTTCAAACACATGTATATGTGTGAAGTGTCATGGCGCGAGCCTGCCGTGTATCTATATACTGGTTTTTGGCTCTTTTTAGCTCTCATTTTTAAAAACTTTTTTAAAACAATAAATTTTTAGAAAATTCCTTCTCTATTCGAAAGATCATTGATTGTTCGTCTTAAAACTATAAAATTTTATTCATTTTAGTTATGAGAATAATTTAAATAATGAAATTAGGCCAGCATATACTATAGCACCCCCAAAACACACAATTTTATAAATTTTTTCGTGCAAAAAGGGCACTGCCAGAGAATAAAAAGTTACAAGAAATGCCATGATTCAGTAAAACATTGAAATTTTTTTATAGCTATGATTCATTTATTCACCACCAGCGATGCTTCAGTCTGTATTTTTTACTATAGTTTCATGAGTTAAATTCAAATTCTGATATAAAATTTCAAACAATCCGTAATTTTAAATTATTATCGATATCATATCAGGAGATGACGATCAATGATCTAAATAAACATGAATAAATCCTTGTTAATTTTCTTAATATCTAAGATGAATTTTTTTTTTTTTATTCATTTGACATTCATTCAGAGTTTACTTGTATTTTTTTAATGTTTCCCGACTTTGCATACATGTATATCACAAAAATATTATTTGTAGGTTGCTAAAATTTTTGTTTCTTATTTTTTCAAGTTCTATCTATCTATCCTGATAGCCACAGCTTTCTCAGTAAGGTCTGCCGTGAAACACTTTCGGCTAACTTAACGAAAAAGTTTCTGGCAAGCTTGGCTCTCCAACACTTTCCTTTAAGTTACCTTTAGAATTACGGCAGTAGCTTGTAGTTAAATTACGGTTAGGACGGCTATCAGGGTTAGTTAAATCCGCTAGGTGGTATCAAAATCGTGTAATTTAGAGCGATGACGGATACAGATGTTGTAATTGGCCGTCTTTGGCCGAACTAAGTCCTGATTTATAAAATCCCCTAATGGCCACTTTAGCTCAAAATTGACTGTAATTTGACATTAAAATTGCCTGAAATTCGCTGCCCGATAGCAAAAGTTAGAGAGAAAGATTTACAGGGAATTTTTGCTTGATCGTTTTTACTATTTCAGAAGGTAGTTTTTACTATTTCAGAAGGTAAGCAAATTTATACATAAAAATATCTACAATTTGACGCTAAGACAATGCTTAATAATTTTTCAAGTTCAAATTAACAATAAATTGACATACAATTTGCCTGAAAATTGACGACAACTTTTTTCTAGTTAACTTTTGAAGGGAATTTGCATTCTAATTCGGGTAGTAAATTTACGTGCAATGTAGAGGAAGTTGCATACAAATTGTCGTAAAAAACGGAAAAGTCCGAAGTTAACGGAGATTTGACGAAAAATTTTAGGAAACTTTTGTAAGTAAAGTTTTGCCAAAGCAAACTGTGCTATTAGGGTCAGTAAGATTTAGTATAGTAAATATAGTACTATTTAGTATAGTAAATATAGTAGTAAATATCCTTATAGCCACTTTAGCTTGAAATTGACGGTAATTTGAAAATAAAATTACTAAAGTTTGCTGTCGGAATTTTCCGACAAATTGACAGCAAAACTAGAATAAAAGTTTCCTTGAATTTTTCGTCAAATATCTGTCAACTTTAGGCTTTTTTGTTACTGACGACAGCTTGTACACTCGTTGTCATTAATGCCTGGCCCCCTGTGTGGTAAAGATTCTATCTATAGTTTGGGGGACCAGGCATTAATGACAACGAGTGTATACAAGCTATTGATGTTTTTCAAGTTCACTAATTGATTGACAGGTGGAGGCACTTGAGACCATTGAGGACGTAACTGTTTCCTTGAATTTTTTATCAAATATCCGTCAACTTCGGGCTTTTGAGTTTTTGACGACAATTAATATACAACTTTTGAAGTGAATTTGCTTTGCATTCCAATTTGGTTGGTAAATTTACGTCAAATTGTATAGCAAGTTGTATACACATTTTCGTGCTGCGTCAAGATTTCTAATCTTAGTGGTAACCCAGGAAACCAGTTTCGGCTAAGAAATAGAAATTGAAATGAAACTTTTAATATCTTAATGAAGTAGAGTATATATAAAAAGTATTTAGTTCAACTTGTTAGCTCTCTTATACGTAAAATAGCTTATAAATTTGACGGAAAATAAAAACTGATATATGACTTCAAGTTTATATGTAATTTTATTTGTGAGAGAGCAAAAAGTTGAAATTAAATTTTTTATGGGTACTAGACGTCACCGAGATGTCAAATCTTTTCTTTAAATTTTCGAGTTAAAACCCTGATAGCCACCCTAACAGTAAATTAACTACAATTAAGCACAGTTTGCTTTAGCAAAAGTTTACTTACAAAAGCTTCCTTGAATTTTTCGTCAAATCTCCGTCAACTTCAGACTTTTCCGTTTTTTACAACAATTCGTATGCAACTTCCTCTACAATTTCACGTAAATTTACTACTTGAATTGGACAGTTAATTCACTTCAAAAGTCGACTAGAAAAAAGTTATCAATTTTCAGACAAATTTTATGTCAATTTATTGTTAATTTGACCTGAAAAATTGTTGTATTTTTTTACCGTCAAATTGTTGACATTTTTATATATAAATTTGCTTACCTTATGAAATGGTAAGAATGAAAATTATACCGACTTTCTTTTTCTAATAAATCACCGAATATTATGAAATAGGTCCATCATTATATTTAAAACGAAGGACGCGAGGTTATTTAATTAATCATTATAGATATAATATTGCTAATCAACCAGAAAATTATTTTTATTCATTGTTGTTATTATTTCAACCATGGCGAGATATAGAAGATTTGAAAAATGGATTTGAAACTTACGCTGAATCATTTAGATATCAACAACATATACTCGAACAAGCTAAAGAATACCATGAATACACTGAAGATTTTCAAAAAGGTTTAGATTATATAAAAAACCTAATTGAAAATAAATGTAAGGATGACAATGATGATGAAGATTCAAAAAGTAAATCAGCAGATTGTAATGCTGCTGAATTTAATTTAATAGCTAAAGAATTAGATGATGTAGCAAAAAAACAAGATAATAATTGTACTTTAACCGACATGATCAATAACATGAACGTTGATCAGACTAAAGTTTTTCAAAAAATTAAAAATAAGGTATTGTCTAACGATACAAAAATTAGATTGTATGTTAGTGGAGAAGGAGGTACCGGAAAAAGTTTTCTGATAAATGTAATTAAACGTTGGATGAAAGAAGAAATAAATCAAGATATTATTGTAACTGCTCCAACCGGTATTGCAGCTTTTAATATCAATGGCCTCACTGTACATCGAGTATTTCAATTGCCAGTTGAACACGGTTTTACACCGTCTTATAAACAACTATCAGACAATGCATTAAAAGTATTACGCGATCAGTTAAAAGACGTTACATTATTTATCATTGATGAAATATCAATGATTTCTAATATAACTTTAATATACATAAATTTGAGGTTAATAGAAATTTTCAATGTTGATGACTGGTTTGGAGGAAGACACATGGTTGTTTTCGGAGACTTACTCCAACTTCCTCCTGTACATGAAGACCCAAGTTATATGACACTATCGTCAGCAGATGCGCAAAAGTATATTGGGTCGTTAACATCTGTGAATTTATGGAGTGAGTTATTTAGCTATGAAGAACTAACCATTAATATGCGACAAAAAACTGATAAAATTTACGGTGAATTACTCTCTAGAGTGCGAGTTGGCTCAATGACAGTTGACGATATCAAATTATTAGAACAAAGAAAAATTACAATTGATTCTTCATTGTCATACCATGATAGATTGCAAGAAGTATGTAGTTATATTGAAAAATTACCGTCAGATACAGTTTGCTTGGTACCCACTTGTAAACAGTGTGATTTAATAAATTCGGTAATGACGAATAAAATTTCTTCTGAAGAAATTATACTTAAGGCTCATGATTATATCGATTGTCCTAAATCATTAAAAAAGAAAGCATGTGACACTTTGATTAAAATAGAAGAAGATGCTAGTCGATCAGCTGGACTTGCTGGAACAATTATAATTAAAATTGGTGCAAAAGTTATGCTTCGACGAAATATTGATGTCACGCTTGGTCTAGTTAATGGTGCCATTGGTACAGTTATATCAATCTCAAAATCCATAGATGGCAGTAAGATACAAGGTGTTAATGTAGATTTCGGTTCAGGTAAAGTAAACACTATTGAGAGGGCAAAAGTTAAATTTCAATTACTGGAAAGAGCTTTTGTCATAAGAGAACAGTTTCCATTGTGTTTAAGTTATGCAGTTACTATCCATAAGAGTCAAGGATTAAGCCTCAAAAATGCTATTATTGAAGCAGGCAATAGTATTTTTAATGTTGGTCAAATATATGTAGCTCTTTCTCGGGTTACAGAACTTGAAGGATTACATTTAATCAATTTCGATCCTCATTCAGTTAAAGCTAACCTTTTAGCAATCGAAGAATTCAATCGCTTACGAAAAATTTATAGATCTGACCTTCCTCCCATTCCAGTTTCTAGTATACGCTGGCATAAAGTTTGGGATTTAATTTGGGCCGTTGATGAAAATTCTGTTGAAATTGTAACAAAAACTTTAAAAAAATCATGTGAAAAGTTATTGGTATTTCGAGGTATCGAAAATTCTGATTTCATTTCTAGTGGTTTAAATTCAGTCATACAGTGTATCTTTAATAATACAATACTCAGAACGGCGTTGAATCATGATCCAAAAAATCAGTTCAATAACGAAAACTTAAATAATTTATTTAATGTATACAATAGTCACGAAAATGTTTTAAAATCTAGTGACATAAAAAAGTCTATGTCCAAACATATGTGTCCTAATACAGAGGCTGATCCTGTAGCAATATTCTCTACAATATGTAATGATAATCATGATATTAGAAATTTAGTACGATTTGAGCAAGTATGTATGGATCGATGTAAAAAATGTAATTACACTAATTCAAACAAAATACTAGAAGATATTATGTGTATTTCGATAACCGATGAGAAAAAAATATACAATTTACCAGAATTATTCAGTTCATCCTTCGGTCATTGGTTTGATACTTTGAAAATTTGTAACAATTGCAAAGAGATTGAAGAAACACACACAAAAATTTTATTACATACCTTGCAATCGGTAGTAGTAGTGAAGTTAGATTTATCTTTAGTAAAAAATAACGCTATGATTCAGAAGAAAGGATATATAAAATTTGTACCACAGGCCAAAATATCATTGTGTAATAAGACATATAATGTCGTAAGTGCAATATTTTACTCTGAAGAAAATAATAATTGCACTCATTATGTTGCTATGATTAAGGATACTTCAAAATGGGTCAAAATAGATGATACGAATGTGCAATCAGTTCGATGGCCCACTAATGCTAAGAATGCTTACATATTATTCCTACAAGAAAGTAGAAAAAAATAATCAAGTAACTCAGCAACTAGATAGATGCTTGGTTAAAAAATAATAATAACAGTTGGAAATCGATTTCTTGTGTTCTCATTTCAAATTTCAGTATAACGATGGAAAAATGAGCCCAATTACTTACGTACGACAAATATTAGGATTTTAGTTTGAAAGATATTAATACGTACTTTTTGTTCACATTGGTATATAAATTATGTGATTAGATTATTTTGTTTAATTTTATAATTTTGATTACTGTTCATAAATAAATAAGTACTTCATGTTCCCAAAATATTGCTTATCATTATTTTCATCATAATTATATATATATATATATATATATATATATATATATATATATATATATATATATGTGCTGTTATACTGTCAATATATGACTGACTGACTCTAGTCGCCTTTCTATAAAACAAGGGAAGAAGGAATTTGTTTTTTAATTATTCAAATATTTTAAAAGATCAGTTTCACATTCATTACAATATATATATATAAATATATTATATATATATATATATATATATATATATATATATATATATATATATATATATATATATATATTATCCATTGAGATTCAGAAAAAAAAGCATTCCATTGGCTCAGAGGGGAGGGAGGATAGGTAGTTAGCACCATATGCTAGTTGTAATAGCTAGAAGGTGCTGGGAGGTAAAACTACTAAGCCATTTGATGTTTTAAATTACTAACAGGAAAGTCCGACGTTAATGTATATATTTGACGTTAACTTTAAAGGAAACTGTCGTTAAGCAACTGCAGCTCTTTGTCTTATAAAAATTGATCAATCAGGCTATAATATCTAGCAGTACAAAATTACTACAATTGTTACCAAACAATTTTATTGGTTCTACAAATTCATACTATAAACAATATAGGCTTACGTGTCTGAAACTAGAAGTCGATTTCTAATAGTGTATATTAAAATCATTAACAATCAACACGACAAAAAAAAGACGAATCCTACCAAAAACATTCTCTGTATAAAATCGCGCCAAGTACACGTTTAAAATTTTTTACAATTAAAAAAAGATTTTTTTTACAAAAAAAATGAATCAAATCGAAAAAATACCAAGTACCTAATATAATTCGAAATCATGGAAAATATTTTCATAGAATTGAAAAAAAAAAATTGAAAAAAAAAATTTCAATGTACTTGGTGTGCCTATAAACTGAAAAAAAAAGAATGTCATTCAATTTTTTTAAAAAATAATTTATATGCGAAATCAATTCTAGAAATTAATTTTGCTTGAATAAATTTAATAACGCACACCAAGTACATTGAAATTTTTTTTTTCAATTTTTTTTTTTCAATTCTATGAAAATATTTTCCATGATTTCGAATTATATTAGGTACTTGGTATTTTTTCGATTTGATTCATTTTTTTTGTAAAAAAAATCTTTTTTTAATTGTAAAAAATTTTAAACGTGTACTTGGCGCGATTTTATACAGAGAATCTGTTTTTGGTAGGATAGTCTACTTACCGGATTTTTTTGAAAAATATATTTTGTATAAAGAATTTAGCCAATTATTATTTTAATATTTTAAATTTATGACTTACATTATGACACACATTTTTAAAAAACAATGATTTATTTATTTGTTTTTAGGTATTTTTGAGATCATTAGATATCTAATATATATTCATTTATTCATTACATATATTTTAATAATTTACTTTAAATATAAAAATAGATTCAAGCAGTAAAATTCGTCATAAAATAACTGACTAATTAATTACCTAGCAATAACGCATATGGATATGATCGTAATTTAGAATAAACAATATATTGAATCATGATTATACGCACACATATGTATTTAAATCAATAAAAAATAATAAATGTAAGTTTGCGATTTATTAAAAAGCTAAGCACATAGTACACAGTACCTGCACATTTCCCTCCAAAACATATTATTAGTCTTAATTCAAATGTATTCTGCTAGATGGCAGTGATTTGTGACGGTCACGTCACAACTACAGTGGTCACAGAACCGTTTTGTGACGGTCAAAAGTGGGTAAAATTACTCGTCACGGGACCAGTGCCCATCTCTAGTTCGGTCTCCTGTATGTATATAATCTCCATATTAACTGTTTATCATGTTGAAAATACAACAGACTACAGAATACTATTAATTGAATTTTTTTGATTATTTCTTATAATAATATGACGAAAAGTATTGAAATTAATTTTGATACTTCAGTGTTATTAGACAATGCTGAAAAACTTGTTGATGAAGTTGAAAAAAAAATTTTTAAAGTTAGTTGTGATATAACAAACTTCCAGCTTGACGACGATAGGTATATTTCAATGACTTTTTAAAAAAATTTTAAATCTTTATTCATTATTATTTCAATATAATTTTTTAAAATTTTTGTTTAAGTTGTCTTGACGGAAGTGAATTGTATATTCGAGACATTGTTAATACTAAATTTAAGGAAACGAATAGAGATAAATTACCAGCTAACAATAATTATTGGTGTTATGAAAATCATACTAAATGTCGACCCTGTAATTATGAACTACAGAAAATTAATAAATCCACATTCAGGAATGATGTCATTAAAAAATCATCTAGAGATCTAAAAATATCTCATGAACAAATAAACAATGATTCAAAAAATGTAAAATTAGCACAACCTAAGAAGTATTTCAAAAAAGAAAATTTAAATACAATTGATGTTTTAACACGATCTAGTCAATCATCTGTCATGCCTTCATTAAAACTTGATATATTACCAAATGAAACTAACGTAAAAGAAAACAATGCTTATATTCCTGAATTTAAAATTAATTCGTGTAAACGAAAAAAAAAAAATGAAAATTCAATTGATACTGCAGTGCAAACAAGTTTTCAAGAATTACTGAACGATAAACCACCAGATTTATTAGATAAATCTTCAGAATCTTTTATTGCAAAAAATATTTCGAATTCTTCGTTACCAAGTTGTGAAATTAAATCAGTTATAAATACAGATAAAAGTAATCATAAAGAGATTAGTAAAAATAATTTAGATCAACAAGTTTTTGAAGATAATAAAAAATCAAAAAGATCGTTTATTGAATTTATTTGTCAGATCGCTGAATTAGAAATTAATACTTCAAGTGAGGTGAAGTCTGGAACTTTTATAAAAGAGAATCACAATGATTTTAACAATAATAAAAGTTCAAATATCGAAATAATAAATAATGATTTTAATTGGAATAAAATCAAACTAAATTCTCGGGAATACAAAGATGTTGATGAAAGATTGAATAATTTAGATGTAAAAATTAAAAATATTGTTGAAAATACTAGTAAATTAGATGACCAATTTAGATGTTATAACAATCGTAATCATATTGATTTCAAAATAAATAATAAAAGTAATAAAAGAGATAATAATTTTGGTGGAGTGAAATTTCCATTTAAGCCACGATCAAGAATTTCAAGTTCTGAAATAACAATAATTAGTGAAACATTTAAGTCACCTGAAAGATTTTCAACACCATTGAATAATTGTAATTATATCGATATTCTTGATAATGTTGATACAAAAAATACTTTTAATGATGTCGAAGAACTTTCTACATCTATTGCTAAATTTGATGTAAACAATGATTCAAAAGTCTTTATAACGAAAAATAAATTTTATCTATCAACGGCTAATGAAAATAGTATAGAAATCAGTGATGAAATAATTGTTGATGAGAAATCTAAAATCGAATTTTGTTTATTAGAAACACAAAAAGAAATTAATAATACAATACATTCAGATAAAGATAATGATTTTTCAAAAAATTACACTGTGAAAAAATCATATTGTGAACAAGACGCAGAAAATAATCATTTTTCTTTCAACAGCAGTAATATGAATAACAAAAATATAACTGGCAATAATGAAAAAAAAGAATTTGAATCTAAAAAATCATCAATTTCAAATGAGAAAAAATTACTTGAAAGTGTTAGATCACAAGAAAATATAAAAAATAATAATAGAAAAGTTGATAAAAATGAAGATTCTGGTAATTTTGAAAAAAATAATCTTACTGTTGAGTCATCAAAAGATGATCTTCGGGATCGTACTTCCTTTGACGTATCCGCAATTTATTCTGAAAGTTTTGAAGCAACATCTTTAACTGAAGTTGAAAGTACATTAGAAGAGCATAAAGAAATTAATGATGATAAAATTGAAAATTTTCAGTTACATAAAAAAGACGATACAGAACTTCAAGCTAATGTATTAATTAATCGTGAAGAAAATACAATCCATGAGACTACAATTGTTGAAGATTCAAAAGATGAATTAGAAAATAGGGAAATAATTACCGTAGACATTGAATCCATTTCTGTTAGTGAGAATATTAAAAAAAAAAATAATATTAATCAATCAAAAAATTCAAATTCAAGTATTCAATCATTAGCAGAAAAAAACGAAAATAGAAAAGAATGTTTATCAATCTATTCTTTACCATCATCATGTAGACAAATGCAAAACAACACTCCATCAGTTCAAACATTTACTGAAGAAAAAGTCAATAATTAATTTCATTTGTTAAATATAATTTTTTTTGTTCAGAAAGTGAATTTTATTTACCAATTTCGTATTCTCTCGGTGAAATAATAACAATTACTGCATCTAATTCACGAGACAATGAAAGTTTAAATGATTACCAAAATTTAACTGACGGTATGCATGATATTTTAAATGTAAGTATTACTACTTATTATTTCAAAACTAATATTATATAGTTTTAAAAAAAATTATAAATAAATTAAAATTATAATCTTATAAATTAAGTTCCAGTTATTCGTCACCAACATCATCCGAGTTGGCCAAGAAATGTCTTACGCAGAGAACCAACAATAATTTATCTCAACTGTAAAGCTGAAGAACTGGAACGCAGTAATACACGTCAGATACCACGTCAAATATTTATCAACGATAAAAATTATATTAATTTTTTTTTTTTTTTTTTTGCAGACCTCAAGCGCGAATGCGTTGTGTGTGCCTTACGATCAAAATTATTTTTCCGACAAATTAACTGACGTTACTATTCCATTGATTTAAAATAAATTATTTTAATCGGTTAAAGTATCTTCACCCTACAGACTAGTTGATACAAATCATATGAAAAGTAAAAAATTGTTTGATTTTGAAATTCTATACGATAATTATAGTTTGAAAGGACCAAACATGGTTAAATGATAGATTGAAAAGAAGTTATGATAAGTATTTAAGATTTGGATGCAGTATTATTAAGTCATATGATTAGTGTGTGATGACACGACAATGATGTCAACTAATGTAGAACGGTATAAACGGTATCATTTATTTATTATAATAAAGATACTGCAAAACCGTACTGTTAAGAAGTCTGGGTGTTTATATTATAATTATTTAGGACAATTATGATGAAAAAACAGTAAGCAATTGTTAGAATTATAGTATGATGAAAAAAAAGTTGATGTCAATTATTTTAAAAAAGTTTTGAGTATGATAGAACAGTCGACATATGAAAAAAAATAGATATTTTCATTTCCATTATATAATTTATTTATTTATAAATTATATAATAAAAGTAAAATATATTTTATCGAAAAAGACGTCGAAATCCGACATCATCATGAACTGGAATAATATTTTTCACGTATCCGTCGATGAAAGTTATTGTTCTATATTGTCCTAGAGCATTAATATCTTGCATTGATTCTTTATTTTCATCTTCTTATTCCGAGGAAACCGTATTTATCACATTATTCATTAAAAATATTATTAGATCCATTCTTGCTAAATAATTTAATTTTTAATAAAAATAAATTAACCAGGTGATCAACTCATGACGCTCAAATAAATTCTGAAAATACGTTAAACTTTAATATTTTAAATTTTGCGCAAAAATTACGCTGCACTGTGCATGGTGCGCTACTCTACAGTTGCTCGCAGCGTATTTCGAGGGTGCCGTGATTTTGTCCTAATGACGATAATATTACAGAAACAATAATAGATACTTTTTGATGTAGTATTACAGTGAGAAAGATTATATTACGAATAGACCCTGATAGCCACCCTAACCGTAAGTTAACTACAAGTTACTGCTGTATTCTAAAGGTAACTTAAAGGAAAGTGTTGGAGAGCAAGCAGTTACCTTTAAGTTGACAGTAAATTGTCTGTAATTTGAATTTAAATTTGACTACAAGTGTTGTTGTCAGACAATGACGTTAAGTTGGTTGAAAGTTTCACTTCAAATTGACGGCAAGTTCTTCTGTCAAATTATATTCAGATGACGGCCGTAGATTTGAATTTAAGTTATAGACAATTTACTGTCAATTTAAAGGTAACTACTTGCTCTCTCCAAAACACTTTCCTTTAAATTGACTTCAGAACTTGTAGTTAACTTATGGTTAAAATGGCTATCAGGGTATCTACAATTTTTGTTTCTGTAATATTATCGTCATTAGGAAAAAGTCACGACACTCCATCTTGGAACGCACCCTATTGAGTGGATTGCTTATATTCTTTTTTTTTCTTTTTGTATATATATATATATATATTTTTTTTTTTTTTTTTTTTTTTTTTTTTTTTTTTTCAAAATTTATATTTAATATTCTCATTTCAAAACTTCTTTTTTTGTAATTATTGAAAAAAAATTATAAATTTTTTATAAATTAAAATTTTTATTTATGTTTCTACTTCAATACAATAATATATATTTATAAAAATGTATTTTAATAATTAACTATAACATATTTTTTAACCTACTGATGCTTGTTGCATATTTGTTTGGATGTTTTTTTCAAAAATTTTGAACATCCAAGATGACCCCACCTTAAGCAAATATCGCAGAAAATCCAATTTGGCTCTCTCTACGTGTATCACCAAGATTCCATACCAAACATCGATCGACGTCATTTAATGATTTTGATATGCAATCAATTTTTATACCACCCCTTATCTTATTCGAATCTAACCTCTATCAATTGAAAAGAGTGATCACAATGTTGTTGAATGTTACTATACCTACGTAATTATTGTATATTTATTGTTTTTTTTTTTTATTTCTTTACAATGTAATTTTTATAAATTCATTTTCCAAAATAGTTTTAGATTTTCCATGAATTTATTGTATATTCATACACATTTAGTTATTCAATAAAAAAATACATAACTTTTTAAATAAAACATGTGATTGTGATACGCAAAAATGGATAAAGAAAATAATATAATTGGATATTGGATATCACAAAAAAAACAACAGAAATTAAATTGGAAGGAATTTAAAAATATCTGTGAGCAGAAAGGTTTTATATTGAAACAAGTAATATTTCTACTTATAGAATTTTTAGTTTAATGTATTAAATGATAACTGGTTATAGGTTATAATTATGTAATTTAATTTATTTTTTAAGATCAATCTTGATAATAATCTTGAGTCTCAAGGACCATTCCATGTCTTCCTCCATAAATTAACTGATACTTTAGCATTAGCGGAGTGTGGTGATCAAAATGTAGTAAACTTTTTTATATTATATGAAAAAAAAATTTTTTTTTTATACATTTATTTTTTATTACAGGCAAAGAAAATTGTAACTAAAGTTCAAGAATTTTTGAATAAACATCCAGAAATGATATTAATAGATCCTTTTGAAAATGTTAAAAATTTAAATAATCGTCAGAAATCTTATGAAATGTTACATGAAGAAATTATATCCAATGGTTGGTACAGAATGCAGAAAAAAAAAACTAGTAAATTACTTTTGACATAAAAATTGAATTGCAGATATATTTGTTCCAAATTCCGTTGAATTAAAATCTGAGATTGCTGATGAAAATTTAAAGCACTTGAGATTATCCTGTATTAAATTTCCGTTTATTTGTAAACCATTATTTGCTCATGGTTCTAGTGATGCTCATAAGGTAGTTGAAATATTAATAAACTTTTTTTTCAGTTCATTTTATGATTAAAATTAAAAGCAAAAAAGAACTCATTATTAATTTAGACTCAGTTTTTTTTTGCAAAATATTTTCATTAGACTGAATAAAAATATAAGAGGATAGCATTGCTTTTTATTTTAATCACATGATATAAATATGTTGTCAATGGATTAATGTTATGATAATTTAAACTAATAGATGATGGTAATATTCAACGAAAAAGGTCTAAAGAACTGCCAATTACCATGTATGGCCCAAAATTTTATCAATCATAATGCTATTTTACACAAAGTTTTTATTGTCGGAAAATATTTTCATCTTGTTGAAAGGCCAAGTCTAAAAAATTTTTATCCAAGTGATTGTGAATCATTGAACACACTATTTTTCAGTTCACACGATATTTCAAAGAGCGGTTCTAATTCACAATGGTCAGTGATATCAAAAGAAGATAAAGCATTAATAATTAAGCCTAATCATGAAATAATTCAAGACATTGTTACAAAGATAACAAAAATCTTTGGACTGACTCTTCTAGGCGTTGATGTTGTAATTGAAAATCATACTGGAAAATATGCGATTATTGATGTCAATGTTTTTCCAGGATATGATGGTTATCCGCATTTTTTTATCCATTTAATTGATACAATTAAAATTTTTATTGATGAACAACGTTTAAATCATAATATGCACTGCTTGATATTAAAAAAATGTATTAATGATGAACTAGATTCTGGATTTGAAAGTGATGATAAAAAAAAACAATCGATAAACTAAAAATATTAATAACAAATTAAACTTTTTTAGTACACTAAGATTAATTTAACGTAGAATGGTTACTATTTTTTTTATATTTATTAATAACTAGTCAGAGAAAAAAATAAAATAATGAAAATTCGTTCATTCCAATTTTATTTTTTGATTATAAGTTAAAAATAAAAGTTTATTTAAAAATTTTATTAGATATATATATATAACGAAAAATTTTTAATATGAATCTTATTCGATATTTAATTAACTTTTTCTGTAAAAAAATCTAAAATAATTTTTATAGTTTATTATTATGCTGATTCTTTTTTACCAATTTTTTTTTCCATGAATGTATTTTTGAACAAATGAAAATTTTTAAACTGCAGTTCAAATACTATGTAATTATAACTTTTATTTTTGATATTAATATTCTTTTTTTAGATACAGTCAATTTATGTATAAATGAAAAAGTTGTACATTGGAAAAAAACAACAATTGTAGATTTAATTTATAACAATAATAATAATAATAATAATAATAATAATAATTATTATTATTATTATTATTATTATTATTATTATTATTATTATTATTATTATATTTTGGACAATTATGGAATAATTTAATAGTAAAAAAAGTTATTAGTTCATATAGAAAATTTGTAGCCCCATGAGATGATCGCTTTTAATATATCTAAAATTAATAAGTAAAATAAAATTGACATACCATTGAATCATATTGTTTTTCATGAAATTTTTGACATGTAATAACTGTTATGTACTTTTCTTTTTAATATAATTTATGTGTTACACTCACATTGTTTGTTGTATTTATTTTTGTAACTTTAATTTTTATGTTAATATCCTTCTTTATTAATAATACAATGATATTTGACGAAAAAAAAAACTTACAATATTAACTTTTCTTTGCTGATATTCAATATTCTTATTTTTTAAATTTTATGGGACTGGTTCCTTGCAGTATACATCAATTGAATAATTAATGAATTAAAAATTTATTCATTTTATTCAAACGATTATATTGACGAGCTTTATATTTCCTTCTCTTTTTTTCTCGTTAAAATATTAAAAAATTTCTACTTGTATTACTTTTTGCGTTAAATACAACAAGATATCCACGAAACTATAATATCACAATGAAATTTTTTTTCTATAATCGAGTTTTTTCGATTTTTACTTATTCATAATTTAATAAATTATTTTATAATTTTGTGATTAAACATGGTCAGAATAAAGAAAAAAATACATTATTATTTTTAATGTGATTTTTATAGCTTTTTTTTTTATTATAATGACTTTATTTTCTTTGTAAATATTTTATGCTTATAATTATACATTCTTTCTTTCTTTCTTTTTTCTTTTTTTTTTTTTATTTTTTTCTAATAATGTTTAAAATTTGCGATTAATTATTTTTCAGATGCACAATTTATGCAAAAGATGAATGCTATTAGAATGAACATAAAAAAAATATCAATAAGCGGACGGGATTTGGAAGCATCGATTTAAAAAGTAAAATCACGAAAGCTAGTAAAAATAGCTGATATATTTTAAGTAAAATAAATTTAATAGTTAAATTCATGAAAATAACTTGATGTTTATATTAGTATAGTCTTGATGAATTAAATTTTAATATTATGTAAGAATAACAATGACAATAATTATTGTTATAAACTAATTTTAATTTTTATATTAACTTTCTATTCACACGAATATGCAAATAAATTTCATCTAAGCCAAAGTTTGAGTCTTAATGCATCAACACCATTTAGATAATAACGAAATAATCTTTTATCCCTTACAAATCCAAGATTTTCATATAGTCGTAATGCTGGTCGATTAGTTATTTCCGTTTCCAGTACTACTTCATCAGCATCATCTTCGACCATCGCCCGAATAGCTTTTCTCACTAAATTTGAGCCTATTTTACGTTTCCTATATTTTATATCTACTGCTAACATTGCGATGTAACCACGTTTTATAATTTTTCGATGGATATCAAGTTTACAGACAATTGCGCCTACACATTCATTGCCATGCATTGCCTGAAAAAAAAAAATATATTAATACAGAAACTATCATGTAACAAAAAAATCGATCAATTATTTTTTTTAAATGCTATTGACAATCTCTAAATTGGTTTTAAAATCAAATCTTCCTGAAATATTAGCTCTTAATTCCAAGATTCGAGTCTATTATTACATCAATATTTTGCATGACAAACACGGAGAAAAATTCAAATAAAAATTAAATATAAATTATTCCTTTTTTTTTCAATAATGAATTGTTTATTTTTTAATTTTAGTGCTAACAATATATTGATAATTGTATTTTAGAGGGTTTTGATTTTGAAAAGACGTTAAATAAAAAAAAAAAAAAAAAGTACATGTTCAAAGTAAAAGAATATTAATTCTCATAATAATTTTATGTAGAATTTAAAAATGCGATGTAAGATCTTTAAATCTTTAAATTAAGAGTTCATATTTTTAAAAACATTGTTTTTAAGGCCAATCTCAAGATTTTTAGTCATTTTTAATAAATACAAAAACGATTTTTCTGTTTATATAAAAATGAATAAAACATTTAGCAGTGTATAAATTTCTTACCAAAAAGCACAGTTTCGGCCAATTGTGAATAAAATATCTATAGGTATAAATAGAATATGGCTCACTTAGATCTTTTTGAATTAACTTCATGATATCTGGCATTTGAAGTTCATTTGTATAACTAACGTACTCTACGTCATTATCTTCATTATCTACACACGCTACCTCTTCTCCACCTGGAAATATAAAAATAAAATGCAATTATTGTTATAGATAAAATAAATAAAAATATTTATTTATAATATGGTGTGGTTTACCTAATTTATTTAAATGACAAGTTTCCATAGTTTGTGTTTCAGGTAATTGATTGTGGTCTACAGAATTTCTTTTTTGAGAATTACAAATACCATTGTGTAATCCATTAGTTAATGGTTCTTCATTTAAATCTTCGGTTTTATTATTTAACCGTGATTTTATATTCATATTTGCAATGTCAGGCAGTGAATTGTCTGGAATTGTTTCAACTTTGTCTTTACTGACAACGACTTGCTCATTTTGTCTTCGTTCGTGATCCATATTTAATTTTTTTTTTTTTTTTTAATTATATTTCACTCGATTAAATATTTACTTATGTAAAAAAATAAATTCAAAATCTTGTTATGAGGAACCACAGACAGAAGCGACAATTAATTCAATATGATAAATTTAATTTTTTGAAAATATCAAATAAAATTTATTTCAGAACTTCAACTTTCAACATGACACACGTACTCTAAAAAACTTTTTCATTATTTAAGTCGAATTTTCATAATTAAGTTATAGTTTTAAATTTAGTTAAATTATTTTAACAAAAAAATCCACTCATCGAATGAAAAATAATGAACAATTGGCACCATTTTAGTTTTTCGGAATTAATTTTTTTTTATTAATTGCATATAACATTAAATATATATGATATACCTATTAGCTACCTATATATGTAGTTATAGTAAGGGAAAATAATATGTTGATGTTAAATAAGCATAGTGGGGGAACTTCATTCTAGCTTCTAGCTGATTTTACTTTATGTACATAAATTGAAATCAGTAAACAAATTACTTTTTATTTATATAAGCCGAACATTTCTACCCTAATAGCACAGTTTGCTTTAGCAAAAGTTTCTTTGAATTTCTCGTCAATATCCGTCAACTTTGGACTTCCGTTTTTGACGACAATTTGTATGCAACTTGCAATTCAATTTGACGTAAATTTACTGCCCGAATTAAAATGCAAATTCACTTCAAAAGTTGACTAGAAAAGATTGTCGTCAATTTTCAGGCATATTTTTACTTCAACTTATGGTTAATTTGACTTAAAAAATTGTAAAGTATTTTTTTTACCCCGAAATTGTAGACAATTTTATATATAAATTTGCTTACCTTTTGAAATGGTAAAAATGAACATTATTGACTTTTTTTTGTAAATATTTACCTTTAAATTGAAGAAAAATTAACCGCAAATTTTTATTTTCAACTTTTGCTGTCAAATTGTCGGCAAAGTCAGGCAGCAAATTTCAGGTAATTTTAACATCAAATTACCGTCAATTTCAAGCTAAAGTGGCTATTAGGGTATTTTCTTATTGATCAATTTTGCTTTTAAATTTGTTTGCATTTGTTTCGTTGGCCACATTTTCGTTCGGATCTCTCGTAGGGACCCGACCCGACCCGCTCCAGTGCTTCATATGAATTTAAAAAAGGTAACGGATTTTCACGCGTCTCTTTACGTCCGCAATAAACAACAAACAATTCACTCGGAAGCCGGGATATTGAAACATTCTTAAAAATTTAAATAAACTGAAATTTATTATTAATTATTGAGACAGTAATCTACAGATATAATGTATGTAACAAATTAAATCACTTTAATCTTAATTATTAATAATGATAATATTAATTATTATGCCTTGGATTATTAGATCAACATGGAATTCATTATACCATTAAAAAAAGACGACCTTCTAAAGCAAAATGACCGATATTATTACGTAAAGGATGTTATTTCACCTCGCCAAATTAATTTAGCTTTTGACAGTAAGTATTTAAATTATTTATTGATGAATAAAAAATGAAGAATTGCTTGATGTAACCTTAATTTTATAACTTAATTTTATTTCAGCTAACAGGCAAGCGTTACAAAACAAAAGATCGGCATTCATTTTAGATCATTTTGATGATTTTTTCGCTGTTTTAGTGCACAGTAAAAATCTCGACGATTCAGTACTCACGAGAGCTTTTGATCGACTATGTAAATCTACTGAATATTTAGTGAAAGACTTAGAAAATCAAGATTTTGAAGAGGATAAAAAGAAAAAATTATGTATAGTTAAAATGCACGCATATTTGGTCTCAGGTTTTATGAATTACTTAGAAGATCGTTCCCTCAAGTCAAATAATCCCACAGGAGATAAAGGAATAGGAAAAAAGAAAAAATCAGAGCAAAAATCAGAGGTGAGAAAAGAATGGGAATTCAAACGTAATAAAATTTTATTTACCATTTATGATTGGCTACAATTATCATTAAATAAATTATGGGATCCACCAATCGTTGAACAATCATTTGTTATGCTTCTGGCTGATATTTGTTATAAAATAATTGAATTGGACAAAGATAAAAATGATAAGCAAGTTAAACAAATTGTTTGGCAAATTTTAGGAATTCTTATAAAAAATTACACTCATGCAGTTTCGTGTAAGATAAAAATAATTCAATTAGTTAAAACTTATGATACTCTAGCACAATCATTAGCACAAGGAATTGTGAATATGGTAACTGAAAATAAATGTCAAAGTTTTATTGTTGAGATTTTACATGAAATAGATCAAATTAATTTTGAAGAATCTGAAGCTCGAAATATTGCATTATTTCTTTCAACAATGGCCACTATCCAACCAAAATTATTTTTTCAAGGATCTGACGATATAATGGAATATATATTTGATTATCTTGATAATGAATGTTATATTATGAGAAATTGTGCTATTGAAATAATGGAAAATTTAATTATTAATTGTTTATCAGGAGAAAATTTAACAAAACTACAAAAAAATTTACGAGATGAATGTTTTCAGTATTTATTTAAACACAAATTAGATGTCAATAGTTTTGTAAGATCTAAGGTTTTTCAAGTTTGGCAAAAATTATTGTCTTCTGCAGCAGTACCAATTCAACAAATGGTGCCTATTTTAAAAGCTGTAATACCACATTTACATGAAACTGGTGCTGTTATGAGAAAGCAAGCTCTTCAAGTAATACGTCATTTAATAGAGTGTAACCCATACAGTTTTAAATTTGATAAACAAGAATTAATTGAACGACGTGATAAATGTGATGAAAATTTACGTCAAATACAGGCTGATTTCGTTACAGAAAGCGCAAGTGGTGATAATGAACGTATTGAACTTTGGAAAGATTTGTTACCTGGAATTCTAAAAGCTATTAAAAAGTATTTTGAAAATAATGATGAAGACGAGGAAAATAATGACGATGATGATGGTGATCTTGAAGATATCAATATTGACAAAGAATGGGAATCAGTACGTACTTTAATTGTTGATCGTAAATTTTTACAAGCAGTAAAACGAGTAAAAATAATAGTTGAAAAATTGAAATTGGATTCTGATATAAATAATATGGATGGTCAAGAGGATTGTTTTTTACTTTTTCTTGCATATATATTTTTAAATTCACAAAGTGATGATATCAATAAAAATAAATTTGATAGTTTTGAATGGAACAAACGTAAAGAGGCAGTTGGCCGTTTAAAACAAACATTAAATATTTATGATAGTATGATTAGTTTCATAACGGAATTAGAATCAGCAATACCTACTATTAAACAAATGTTAAACGCAGCAACACCTGGGGTAGCTATTGAATCTTGTACTTTATTAGGTAAAGCTTATAAATTTAATATTTCTGGAGCCGAAAAAGCATTTCATACGGCATTATTACAAGCTTTTAGTAGAGATGAATCAGTGAAAAAAAATGTCGCTGAAGTTTATAAAGAAATATATTTTCAAAGCGAAGTTAATATTCCAAATCGTCAACGAGCAATTATTTCTGTTAATGGATTAATTAATTTATTAAAAACATTGAAGTCAGGTCAAAGTCCAGCTTTAGAACAGCTTGTATCAGAGTGGTGTGATAAAAAAGATTTGGATGAAGAAAGTTGGCAAGTTATGTGGGAAAAATATAATTTCAAAAGTCCATCAACGACAATAATTGAAAGTCGTTGTGCTATTACACTTCTTAAAATGGTAGCTGCCAAAAATCCAAAACTTATTTTAAAAAATTTAAATATTTGTATTAAAGTTGGTTTTCAAACAAGAGATGATATTTTATTAGCACGTGATACTTGTAAAGCAATATTAATGATTAAATCAGATAATTCGGAAGTTTTTACAAAAGAGCCATTGAAATTTGAAAATAACTATGAATTATTTCAAAGTCTTTCATCATTACTGGTTAATAAATTTGAAACTGCGTCCTCAATGTCATATACTTCTTTTGCTACTGAAGCAATAAATGTTATTTATCAGTTTGCTAATACACCGGATATTATTATAAAAGATATTTTATTAAAATTATTAGAAGAACCTGCTGGTGAAGTTGATGTTCCTAAATCACAATTGGCTAAATTTTTATATATAATTGGTCACGTAGCTGTACGACACATGGTACATCTTGATGTTGAAATTTACCAAGAATTGAAACGCCGTAATGCTATTCGTGATGCAGTAAAAGGTAAAAAGAAAAACAATATGAATAATACTCATTCAAATGAATCATTGTCATCATCACCTGCTTCCGTTCAATCATCGGCAAGGAAAGCTCGTCAATCTATAAGTGTGCATCGAAGAAATACAGCACTTTCAGAAGACGCTGAAGATGAAATTCTTTCAGGTGCAACTGCTGATGATGTTGATGCTGAAGCAATAAATGAAGCTTTAGATAATAATGTTGTTAATGATAATGGTTTATTGGCACAATTTGTTCCTCTTGTTATTGAAGTTTGTCAACATCCCGAGAATTATAATGATAAATATATTCAAGTTTGGGGAGTACTGGCGCTTACTAAAATGATGACTGTGTCTTCTAAATTTTGTCAAGATCATCTTCAGTTACTAATGACAATATTAGAAAAATCAACTTATCCAGAAATAAGATCTAATATTTTAATTGGTTTGTCCGATTTAATGATTAGATTTACAAATGATATTGATCCTTGGACAAGTCATATGTATAACAGGCTTACTGATCCAGATGTATTAGTGCGTCGTACAGCAGTTCGTATTCTTTCTAGTTTAGTTAAACGAGAAATGATTAGGGCCAAAGGACAAATGTCAGAAATGGCTTTGTGTATAATTGATAGAGATGAACAAATAAGAAATGATGCTCAATTATTTTTCCGAGAACTATCAAAAAAACCTAATGTCTTATGTAATATTTTACCAGATATTTTATCAAAATTTTCATGTTTAGATGAAGATAAAGTTGACGAAGAAGATATACAAACAATTTTCAAGTTTATATTTTCACTGCTCAGTAAAGAACGAGAAATGGAGTCAGTATTAGATAAAATATGTTTTAGATTTAAAGATGTAACTACAGAAAGGCAAAGCAAAACTTTAACATATTGCTTATCACTTTTACAATTAAATAAAAAGGGTATTACTCATTTAACAAGAAATCTTCCATTTTTTAAAGACAAGCTTCACAATAAACATGTTTACGATGCTCTGTGGGAGGTAATTGAACAAGCTAAAAAGAAATCTGATGTTAAAGAAGCTTGTGCTATTTTAGAACAAGAAATCGATAAATTATTAGACAATCCTAATTCTGATAATATTCCAGTTATTCAAAGCCAAGATAAACAAAATCAAAATAATACCATCAATCAAAATAATACCATTAATCAAAATAATACTGATAATAATAAAAAAGCTGATCGGGAAGTTATGCCACCTCCCAAAATTTCTCCACCAAAACGACGTTCAACTCGCCACGTAAACAAACGAAAAAAATAATTTAAGCTAAAGTTTAAAATAAATTTCACTTTCTATAATATTAATTCTTTTTAAGTATTTCATTTCTATAACATTAGGATAAAAAAAATTTTAATGTTCGTAACAAATAATATTTATATTCATTTTTAGATAATGATTTTATAAAAAAAAAAAATGTATATACTTTTAAAATGAATAAATTGTTTTCATCTATATTGAAATCAAGTGTTAATGTTTATTTAAATAAATGTAAATTAAAAATATTTTTCAAGTAAGAGTTTTTCAATAGTACTAGTCTGATTTACATGAAAATTAAGTTGATGGAAATTAATGTTATGAGAATTTTTTTTTTAATTTTAAGGGCATTCTCAAAAAGTACCCCCCACTTTTTAAAAAATTTCAACGGCTTTCAACTGTCATAACCGTATTAAAATTTTATTAATTAATTAAAAAAATATTAAAACCTTAATTGAAAAAAGGAGAACATAGTCGTAATTTCACCGAGGTATAGAATTAAAAAAAAATTATTTGCAATTGATTTCAATCAGGAGTTAAACGAAATTTGTTGAATAAATTTTAGCCTATAAAATTTGAAAATTCGAATTATGAAATTGACATGACGATTTTACTGAAATTTATTTTACAAATTTCGTTTACCTTGAAATTGATATCAACTGCAAGTAATTTTTTTAAAAATCTATATGTTAACGAAATTACGACTACGTTCTTCCTTTTTCAATTAAGGTTTTAATTTTTTTTTAATTAATTAATATAATTTTAATACGATTATGACAGTCGAAAGTTATTTAAATTTTTTAAAAAGTGGGGGACACTGTCTGAGCATGGCCTTAAGTGTATTAACATGAGTATACATGCACGAGCCGCACAACTATAAAACGTGTATTTTCCAACCTAAAAACGTCTAGCAGTTAATGAAGGTAAATAATAAAAATGTGTTGACTTATTTATATATATAAAAAGAATAATAATACAAAAAGAAATTAAAGTTGTAAGTAATTGTTGAAATTTAGTTGATCATTATTTAAAAAGTATTACAAATCAAATATATATTTTGCATAAAATATTCTTATTCAAAATTACTTAAACCTTCAACGACTTATAATATTTCACTTAGTTATAACTAAATTAATGAAATATAATTTTGTATGATCAATTAAAAATTTCTTCATAATTGTTTAAAATATTTTTTCAGCAGTATAATTTATTTTAATAACCGCATTGTTTAATTTGTTAATAGTTATTATATAATATTACATAATAAAATTATAAAATTTAAGATAATTCATTATAATGAATTATCTTTAATTTTATAATTTAAATTAAATTAGATTACAAGTACAGTACAATTAAATTAAATTTAATTGTACACTAGGATACGCCAAAATATTATTTCAATGTAGATCAATTTTTATAAAAAGTATTTCATAATATTTCTTCGAAAATTGTTTTACTAAAATAAATTGTAGGATTGTATGATGATTGCCAGATAAAATTATTTATATTTAATTCAGTATTACCTAGTTGTAAATTTTCTAAACTATTAATAGAATTAAAACTGTCGGAATTTAGTTGATTTTTATAATTTTACATTATTTTATTTATATTTCATATTTAGTTTATTTGATAAGCTCGATACATAAGCAACCGGTTTTCATCAATAAATAATTTGAATAGTTTAATAAAAAATATTTTATACATACATCTACAAATTATTATTCATTAAAAAAAAAATAGTAACATTTTTTTAATAATTAGCTATTTAAAATAGTATAAAAAAAAAGAAAATAAATAAAACTTTTATTTGTTGATTCAGTGAAGTTAACTTTCTGCTATTTTGTGTGTATCTGTGAATACTATTGAGTCTTATTATTGGTTTTATAAAAAAAAATTTTTATTTGATTTAATAAAAGTCACCATAGGTAAGTTAGTTAATTTTCAAAAGCTTTATTTTTTGATGAGTGTAAATGTAGCAGACATCAGAAAAATTTAAGATTATTAATAAATAGATTAAATAATTAATAAAATGAAATTAAAAAAAAATGCGCATTCAAAAAATTTTAAAATTAATAAGTGCATTTTTTATGAATATTATTTTTTCAATTATTTACTCTATTTATTTATAATTTTAAATTTGTCTGATGTCCACCACATTCACACTCATTATTTTTTGTCGATTTAACAAAATAATAATAACAATAATTTTTATAATTATTTGTCTAGATGTATATTTGAAATATGTAACAGAAAAACAAAAAAAAAAAACTTATAGTTATAAGAATTAATTGAAAATAATATTTTTTAGTATTTTACACGGCATGTCATTTCCAAGTAAAGAAGATCGTTTAAATTGTTGGGGTTCTCGTGACGAATATTGGAAATGTCTTGATACTAAATCAGAAACAGAGTGTAAAGAATTAAGAAAACAATATGAAAAATTTTGTTCCCCTCAATGGGTAAATATAATTTTTTATAAATAAAATAATATTTTCATATAAAACATTAATAATAATTTGTTTATTTCTATTAGGTAAAACATTTCGATAGAAAGCGAGATTATTTAAAGTTCAAAGAAAAAATAGAACAAGAAGGGTACGTTGATAGCCAACTTCCAAAAAGAACAGCTTAGAACAAAACTTATAACTTACTAACAGGTTGTTATTAATAACTTATTGAAAATGTTAATTGATTTTTAAGTGATAAAAATTTTTGCAAAAAAAAAAATAATTTTATCATTGCCACTAGTAATGCTTATACATGATAAATAAAATAAAATACAAACATAAAAATGAAAAAAATGCTTTTTAAACATTTTTTTTCCGTTTTATTTGTTATAAGTTTTTAATTTTATTGACATTAATTTTAGGAATAAAAGTAATATTAATGCGCCTGGTAACAATCAAATAATCGGAGGAATTTTTTGTAATAAAAATCATAATACGGATTAAGGATGATTTGATTATATTCGAATTATTTATTAGTTGTTAAATTTCATGGTATATGCTTATGATTTATATTATAAAGAAAAAAAATGGATAATCCACATGGAGCTGAAGAAATTTTTGACAAAGATAACGAAAAAACGTTTGAACCAAATGATGTATTGTTAGAATTGAAATCATTTAAATACAATACTTCCAACCTACAGATAAATAATACAATAAAAATTTTTCAAGTAAGTGATTTTATGTAATTTTTTAAAACTATAAGTAAGTCCCAAAATTTATAACCAAATTATTTTAATTTTAGAAATTACTAAATGCTCCATTCAAAATAACTAATTGTAACTGGGAGCCTGTCTTATTGGAATTGATAGAAATAATAACTTTAAATATTAAAATACGTGATGCACAAGTATTACTAGCATCGCACGTTCTTTTTACAATTTTTACTAAAACTTTTACTAGTTTACAATTAAGAAGTACTTTTAAAAATTTTTTGAATCTACAGATTCGAAAATTAATTATATTCAATAAAGAATTTAGTATTAATGATTTAGAATCTTTCAAACTTACAATTATTCATGGATTTTTTCTTGTTATTAATAAGAGTTCAGTATATTTTCCTGATGTTTGTATAAATTCATTTGAAATAATCCAAAGGAATTGTTTAACATACTCAAAATATAATTATTTTGCTTTTAATTTGCTTGAAATTTGGCTAGAAAAAACAAATCAAACAAAATTTTGGGAAGAAAACGATTTAAAAATAGAAAAAACTTTGGAATCCATTATTTTTTCAAATTGGGATCACAGTATTGGTGATGTTGCTAAATTAAATGCTTCAAAAATATTTCCAATTTATCTAAATATAATGGAAAAAAAATATCTTGGGTATTTAAAATACACATTTAACATTTGTAATAAAAATTTGTCATGGCAAAGTGCAACAAAATTTATTATTTTATCTGAAATATGTAATATATGGACAGACTACTTTGTTTTTGATCAATTAGAATTTAAAATAATTATTAAAAGTCTCGCAAAAAGTCATTTAAAGCACGTATCAACAAAATTATACCTTGCAATTATTAATAAAATGAGTGAAAATAAATGGATTGAATTAATAATGGAAGATTTATGTTTAATTGCTGAAATATGGGAAAGAGAGTGAGTCCATATAACATAAATTATTTATTTTCGTCATTCGTGTATGTAATATTGACCTAATCAATTAATTTTTTGTTATTATTAGAAACAATTTAAGTGCTCTACAAAATTTATGGGATTATTGGATGAGATATACGCTAAATAAATTTAAAAATATTACAATACCGCTACTTTGGGAACGTTTTTGTAAAAAAAATATGATTGTCTGCCAATCATATTTAGCACGAAAAGCTAATGAATTGGGAAAATCATGGATTGAATTGAATTCTGAAAATTTTAAAGTAAATTATGAAAATAAAAATAATACCACACAATGGACTTGCAGCAAAACAAATAATATTCCTTCAATTATTAATGATGGACGAGATTGTGTGAAATTAAATATTTTTGCTATCCAATGTCGTAAAAACAATAGCTATGGTGATATAAATAATTATGAATTTATAAAACATTTTTTATATTTTAATGCTAACACATGTTCAAGTTCATTAAGAAAAGGAATAATTTATCATTTTGAAATTATTATTAAATGTTGTCTACAATCACATGGCTTAGAAGATTGTAATTTTATTTTATGGTTAAATAAATTTATTTTTGATTGTTTTGAACCTGGGTCTTGTTATCAGAGAAAAATTGTTGGTTTAAAATTATATGAAATTATTTTACGATATTTAAAAACAATTAAAAGCAACAGTCTTTTAACAGAAGAAATGGAGAGTAGACATAAATCATTTTTTGATAAGGATTATTTACTCATTCTTTTATACTTGTGCTTGGATCCTATTGATGAAATAAGACAAGTATCATCAAACATCATTATTTGTTATTTTGATTTAAGAGTTTTAACAATCAAAGAAATAAATATATTAATTAAAAAATCAGAATCAATGAGAACTTCATCAAAATTTTATGAAATTTGTGGTGGCGTGAAACTTTTAACAATAATATCAACAATTCCAAATAAAAAAAATCCATATTATTGTAATAATAAACTCATTTTATATGAAAAATTTTTTAACAATGCTGAATATAGTCTTGATTCCATTAAAAATGATCTTTTAAAAGGTTTTACTGAGGGATCTGATTTAAATGGATCACTTATGAGTATTAAAGAATTATTTTCTAATTCAAACAATTTTAGTATCCCCGATAATTATACAACAAAGTTATTAAGTCTTTTAGAAGATTCTACAGCATTTTTAATCTCAGCATTATCACCCAAATCATCAGAAATTTATTACTCGGCATCATTTGCAGAAATGGGAATCGCAATAGAAGAAACAATTAAAAATAGTGAAGTTAATGATGAACTTGATAACACAATAGTTTCTCCAGCGCATCAAATAATTATATCAAGTATTTGGATGGCATTAAAAAATATATGTGAATTAGCTGCTACAATGTCTATTAAATTAACAAAATTTGATTACATCAAACGTTCTTTGGATTTAATTATATCTGTTTTAATGAAATGTCGACATAAAGGAGCAATTGAAGCTGCTGGATGTGCTCTAGGGACATCGATCCAATCATTAACACAAAATGAAAAAAATATTTTTTTATTTGATTCATATTTAAATAAATTATTAAATTTAGATAATGATGATAAAATTGATTTAACACGACGTGGTGCAGGAATGTCTATTATGTTTCATAAAATGATTGCTAATTATGACAAAAATACACGACAACTTTTACATATTGCTTTAAATAAAATATTAGAATCATTGACTAATTCCAATAATAAATATAATAATTATTTAAATTTAAATAAAGATTCTCCACGTGCTCGATTACTACATTTTTTATGTACCATTGTTGCTGATAAATCATTGCATATTGATTTAGTTCCTTATATGGAAAAAATTTCAATGATTTGTTTTGAATATTTACAATCATCTGAATGGGCAATTAGAAATGCAAGTCTTCAACTTTTAGGAGCAGTAATACCTCGATTAATAGGACAATCTATTGAAAATGAAATTAATTTTGGTACTGGTTATTCAATAAATCATTTTGTTACTCATTATCCAATTTTATCAGAATTTGCTTTAAATAAATTAAAAGATGAATCAGCTTTTAAAGTTGATGGTAATATTGTTCCAGTTCTTATATTACTATCCCGATTGTCTATTGGTGGCTGTGAATTTACTGATTATTCTTCGGAAAAATATATAAGTGAATTAAAAAAATATCTTAGACTATTATTTGGTCATTCAGTTGAAAATGTAAGATATTTAGCAGCTAAATCATATGCTGCTTTAATACCAATTCAAAAAATTAATAGTGAATTATTTAATATGAAAACAGAAACTATTATAAATGAAAGTAAAAATTTTATTCACGGACATCTTTTGGCACAAATTTGCATTCAACAATCGGGTGATTATGCGGGAATTTGGATGGAAAATATTTCTAATAATTATAGTACAAAAAAACTTATAAAAAAATTTAATGATATTCAAATAAAACGAGCAATTTCTATGATTAATTATTGGACAAATGATGATGAAATGTATAAGAAACCTCTTTGTACTATTATTGAAACAACATTTTTACAAAATATTATTATGTTACCAATGTTGTATGCTGACAAAGTGAGTATTAAAAATTTATTAAATACATTTATTGAAATATTTAAAAGTAAAAAAAATGATTACATCGGACATTCAGAGATGATTAATTATTTATTTAAACTTAACTTCTTCTTAATCAAACTTATTAAAATTGATTGTCTTTCTGAGTATCTTAACCAGTCATATATTTATGAAATTGTTTCATCAGCCAATGAAGATGTTACATATTATTTTATTAAACATTTACGCCTGACACTTATAAATCAAAAATTAAGTTTTAAAAATTTAAGTGAATCAAATTTTATTGAAAAACGTTTGCGCTTATTTGAATTTTTATTGTCATATGATAATTTAAGTAAACATATATCAATTGAAATAGTTAAATTAATTATTGAAATTATGAAATTTGATGAAAATAATAGAAACGCATATCTTTGGTATCCAAATAATAAAATAGCTGATAAAATTTTAAAACTGTCTAAAAATATTTTTATAAATTATAATAATAAGAAAATGCAGCAACTGGCTCATATGTTGAATGTATTATGTACGCATCATTATCATGAAAATGATAAAGAATATTTAAAACATTGCTATGACATTCAGCAAAAACTCGTTAATGACATTGGCATTGCTGTTCATGAAGGCGATGAACAAGATAAATTATGGTCAATTGAATGTTTATTTAATTTATCATTATTTCAATTTAATCACTTTTTCCTAACGTGCATTATCGAATCATTGATTTCATTATTGTCTGTTGAAACTAATGAAATTCGTACAATGGTATCCAGAAAATTTCAAAATTCTGAATGGACAACACAATGGGACGATCTTAATAAATGTTGGATTATAATTTTAAATAATAATGAAGATTTTCTACATGATTATGGGTATTTTCAAAAATTAAACAATAATTATAAATGGAATGATGTAAAAAATGTAGAACGAGAATTAAAAAGTCCCGAAATTCATCTTTATGAATTAATTTGTGTACTCGGATCATTATTATATCATAAAAAATATGATGATAAACCAATACAAATGATACAAACTGTAAATTATGAATGTAAAATGCGATGTGTATTAGATACAATTGATACTTTAATTAAAAGTAATGAAAATTTTACAGCCAATAAAAGTAATATAGAAAGTCCATTTGATCACAACGAAGTTTATCGTGAGAATATTAAAATTTTAAATATTTTTTTTTATTGTATAGCAAATCAATCATTAAAATATGCGATCAAAGAACAATATAGTTACAAATTGGTGGAAATGAGCAGTGGTACCTTGAAAGATTATGTCTTAAAACTAACTGATTTTAAAACTTGTAGTACTAATAATATTCCTACTATTCTTAATTTGAAAAGTAAAGATTATTTAAAATATAAATTGTTTAACTTTTTAGAACATTGTAAAGTAGAACTTTTACTTTAGACAATTAAAAAAAAAAAAGCATTAATTAAAATGAAACAAATTTATTTGTATTTTTACTTTTTCTCATACGCCCACAATACGACACCATGTTGTCAAATATTGAATTTAATAAATTAATTATTTATTATTATTATTATTATTATTATAGTTGAGTAATCTTAAAACTAACATAAATTACTTATGAAAACTCTGCTATAAATAATTATAGAAATAATAAATTTAATTTCTTTCAATTATTATTGAAAAAGTTAAAAATATTTATAAAATAAAAAATTAAAATCTATTGAAGTCCTCCGGACGGTTTTGTAAGTTAAGAATAATTAAAAATACTTTTTTTTTACTATATTAAACAATTGTTATTGGTAACGTACATTTGTACATTTTATTAATTACAATTGTTATTTTTTAATCATATAATAATGTTTTTTTAATTATTTACAATAGATTGTTTACCTTTACTTTAAAAAACAATCTTGAATGCTTTTTTGTACGTTTCATGTAAATAATAATCATATTACAAAGATGTAATACGTACATAATTGATTATTTTTATTTTATTCATATTCATTATCATGAATAATGTTAATTATTATAAATAATATAGATTAATCTGATTCATGTTTGCATTATAGTGGTTATAATTAATTATATGTCTAGTTATTAACTTACTAATTTTAAATTTTACAATAAAAAAAAAATTATCAAGTATTTTATGAACTGTTTTAGTTTTTTTTTTAAATAACTTCAAATAGATATGAAAAAAATAATACGTTAGTAATAAATAACTACATGAAATGGAGCTTATTTAATTTATAATAATTATTACTTATAAAATATTTGCGATAATTGCATAAAAATTTTTTATGAGCTTGACAGATTTAATTACCAAGCGTCCAATTTCTTAGTATAATTAAATATGATAATTGTTTTATGCATAATAATATATTTTTTATACACTTATTATTATTTATAAAGCTAATAATATAACTAACAAATAACTATAAAGAAGATTTAAAGCGCACTAACTAAGTATAAATTCAATTACTAATTTTTTTTTTAAATATCAACTCTTATTTAGATATTCAATGTCATATTATGGAAATCAATTTCAGTGCCGAATAATAATAATAAAAAAAAAAAAAAAAAAATATAGAGAATGTTAGCAATAGTTCAATTAGGGAAAGATTGAGTATCTTCGTTTTGATGGAAAGTAATCGAATCCTATATGTTAACTTATGGGAACCGAATTTCAATCTCTCGCTAATTGAGCAATAATTATTTGTCAAAATATGATTATTTTAAATTATAGTTTTGTAAGTGAATTAAAAAAAAAAAAAAATAGATAAGATGTTAAAAAATTATAAATAAAACTAAAATAAAATAATCTCGAAACTGTAACATGAGTAACTGTTTATAATATTAACGTTTTTTTTTTTTTTTGCAATTAGTATAGCTGTTCTTGATAGATTTCATAATTTATATAATTAATTACTCTGCGTTATATTAACAACATAAGACATTTGTTATTTAGCAGTCTGATTAACATTAGTTGATGATTTAGATCTTTGTGATGTTTCGGGTGATTCGTTATTTGGCGTTTGTTCAATCTCCATCTAAAAAAAAAAAATTAATTAATTAAATATTTATTGAGTAATAGAATTGATTGAGCTATTGAATGTAAATTCATTAATTTGATTAATTCAAAAATTCACCTTCTCATCTTTATCATCATCAATAAGAATCGGTCCATTTTCAGCTTCATATTCTTTCAAAACAGCATCAAGATTATATCGCCGTCGATAATTAACAAAAAATGATCTTAAGTGTGCTTCAGTTTTAGTTCCAATAACATCAGCAATTGCTGAAAAATCTTTTCCATATTTACGTACACCTTGAACGGCTAAAAGTAACTCATCATTAGTCCATCGTGCATTAATACGATTGGTAACTTCAGGTGGACGTAAATCATCAATGCCATCAACTGTTTTGCGTTTGAGTGCACTGACTTGTTGTTTATTAGTTTGTATCTAAAATTAATTTTCATTAAATTAATGATTATTCTTATAAATTAAAAAAATATATTATAACAGCAAACAGGTTTAAAAGATTGTAAAAAAAAATAAAATGTATCCACACGATCACATTATAATTTAATAAACATACTTGTCGTTTAAGGCTTATAATTTCAGTGTCGATAGCCTGTAAACTGTTGTTTGCCTGATTAGGCTGGCCAGCCAGGACAGCAAGATCGTCATGATTTACTACCAGTCCTCGCGGGGGTTTTCTTTTATTTGAACGACCCGGCATGGAACTCAGCGGCCTAGCGACACCCGTACGTCTAAACCATTTATTAATACAGCAAATAATTTATCAATGAACTTCTACAGGTGAATATGTGAGTGTATGTATGTATGTATGTATGTATGTATGTATGTATGTATGTATGTATGTATGTATGTATGTATGTATGTATGTATGTATATATATATATATATATATATATATATATATATATATATATATATATATATATATATATATATTTATTTTGATTTTGTATTTCAATTCACTGACCTCCAGTGCAGATAGCAGCTATGACACGCGTGTCCCTTGGGTGTTGCACGAACGCTATGACAAGCAACACCGCAGTTGCTACAAGATCCCTACAACATATAATTCCCTTTAAAGTTAAACAGAAATTGGACGTTGTATCAACCCCCTCGCTTGCCTATATACTAATAATTGTATTCATTTATTTATTTCATAACTTTATAGCTGCGATTTTAACTATTATTTTTTTTTACAAGCTCAATATTTATCTACGTTTTATTGATAATTTCATTCGTGCCATGAAACCATTATATGAGATAATAAAAATCTATTTATGGTAAATTTTTTTTTTAAACTTAATATAATCAATGAATAATAATAATAATTTGTGCTTTTATTAATCAAATTTTAAATTGTGTTTATTATGATCGACGAAATGAATAAAAATACAAAGTGCGAGCGAGTGAGCGGGATAAAAAAGAATATAGCGAAATATAAAAAAAAATTATAAGCACTATATAAATAATGTGTGGGGTAAGGTTTAGGTTGTAGTACCTGAACCTGAGGGATGTTTTCCGAGTCGGAAGAAGCTTTGCCGTCGGCGCCTTGGCTTCCTGGCACAGTTTGGTTTTTTCCACGGCGTATTCCGCGGTGGATCGTCCATTTCTGGAACGTTCCACATAATATTCGTATATATATATATAACGACAATAACGATATCCATATTTGTAAATAAAATATTTAATGTAATTAGACGATATTATTAATTGTTGTTCCTAAATGGTATTTACGGGCAAAAAAAATGAATGATTTTTTTTTTGTTTTTCTTTTGGTCAATTCAATCTTCATTCTTTCATTTCCGTGTGGATACATTTTTATAAAAGCATTTTAATCATTCGCCATGCGAATTAAAAATAAAACAAGAATTCAATAATAAATATGAATAGAAATCCAGTATTTTATCTGATTAAGAATGAATATTTTAAATTATTATAAAATTAAAAAAGAGGAAACATAAATAAAGTTTACTTCGAGTTACATTCAAATCCGATATAATCATGCAACGATAGAGATCAATGTATTAATTCATTATAATTAATAATGATAAAAAAATATTCTTACTTTTTCCTCGGATTCACTGTCTGTATTTGATCCTAATTCACTGCCATTTTCGCTGCCATTTTCACCATCTTTTCCACCACTCGTTAACTTCCGAGCTTGACGATCCATCAAAGATGTTCTAGATCTTGTTTTTTTCCAACTGTAATAATATTTAACGAGGCTCGCTATCGATTTATCCGGAAGCTAACAAAAAAAAAATTACAATATTACTTAAATAAACATTAAAATATTATTAATTGGACAAATATATAATAATAAATAATACCATTTGTCGAATACGGTGAAAACTTTTTCCATGAAATTGAAATGCTTGTTCAAATAATACTTTATCTTCAACGGTCCATTCATCAGGAAATGGAGTAAAATTTGATAAATCTAAAACTGCTCTTTCTAAATTATGTTTATGCCAAAAAAGCATTCCTAATGCTTGTTCGCCATTGTATCCATATTTTTCTTTTGCTAATATTATGTATTCATCCACTGAAACAATTTGAACGAATTTAATTAAAAAATAATTGCTATAGAATTAACTATATAAATATATAATCATTATAATAATAGCAATAAGATTTTAAATAATTAATCTAAATTAATAAAAAGAATATTTATTTAAAATACTTGCATTTTTGATCAGGAATGTCAGTAGTTGGTGACCACACTAAAAGAGCTCTATCAGGGCACTTATCTAACCGTCGTTCTAAATTTAAGAAAATATATATATTATTTGTTTCTCCAACAATTTTGTTAGTATGATGATTAATACTTACCATTTACTGGAATAAATTCTGGGACAATCACTTGAAAGTCCCTTCCAACTCTTATTTTTTCCGCAGGAACTGAAATTAAAATTTTTCATGAATTTATAACCTTATTTGGTAAAGTTAATTTTTTACTAACCATAAAATTGATCAGTAGTTTTAAATATTTTAAAAGACTTGATAATATAAGCTCATCTAAGAAAAAAAAATCGGAGCATAAGCTTCGAGTATAATTTGAATTTTAACAAATAAAAAAATTTATAAATTATAAAAAAAAATTTATTCAACTAAATATTAAATAATTAAAATAAATATTAAATAATTAAAATAAATATCTATTAGTAATTATAAATAACTAAAATATACTCACCTCCGTCTTCTTCACTCGACGATTCAGACTGATTAGGGCTGGGACCTCTTGATCGCCTACCATTTCTTACATTTTCCGAATTTCGTTCAGCTAAAACCATTTTGATATCGATATTTAAATAGTATTTAACACTTTTAATTAAATATAAATTATTAAATTTAAATTAAATATTATTTTAAAGTATAAAAGAAACTTTTAATAATCAGCTGCAAATTGCAGAGCGTACTTGCGTACGTGCGATTCGTCAAGAAACTATGCTTAAACTGTGTGATGCGTGCGTTGTTATTTCCTTTCGACTGTTTCAGACGCAAACTAAAGTATTTTTCGTGTGACCGTAGCGAAAGTCAAAATGGCGAGAGACAATATATCATTCTGATTGGTTGATACGAATTTTAGTTTGGAAAAATGGCTACTTTGGGGGAACCAACGATACCTGGTTTAACACTAATTTATTATTTAGGGTTCTTATAATTTTATTAAATTAAAAAAATTTTTTTTAAAATTATTATTTATTTAACATATCGATGATCACAGAAATTGTTATTTTCTATGATGAATGTCATTCCTGATGAAAATAATAAAATAATAAAAGAAAGCAAATGTATTCTAAGAGATTTTTATAATCAAATTTTATTGTAATTAATTTGCTATTGTAGAGGATAAAAATCTTAATATTAAAACTTTTTATCACTTTAAATACATTTTTGAACATTTATAAGTCATAATTTATTAATTCTTAACACCATGTCATATTAATTGGATAATTAAATATAAATCATTACAATTAATAACAATTAAATTTAAATATTATATTAACAAATTATGTTGAATAATTTATTAGTAGAAGACAATAATTTGAAGTCCTAATTTTGAATAAAATATTATTATAAATATTTAGATAATTTAAAGACATAATTAAGTAATAAAAAAAAAGTCGCATGGTTTTTATATAAATGATACGATACTGATTTGTCAGATAAAGCGACATCTTTACTTGAACTAATAATCATAATCATTTTCTCATTAAAAAAATAATAAATATTAATAATAAAAAAAAATAAATAAATAAATACATATGTATACAGTTATCACAACAAAATTAATAAGGGAAAAATGTTTTTTTTTTATATTTTATAATTAAGTATTCATTAATATAATTCATTATTATCTGATATTTTTTTTTACTTTAAAACATTTGATGTCTACGTCACAAACTACGGTCGCACGAAATAAATACCATGAATTTTTCGACTACGAAAATTATCCTATTAACAATTGTATCATGAAGGTATTATTATTATAATTATTCAAAATAAATTGAATAATTTTATATTATTAATTGATAAACTTCAATTATATTATGATAAAGTATCATAATAAGAGACTATTTTAATAATTTTTTAATAACCTTAAATTTTGGAGTTTGGAAACTTAATTACCAGGTGGCAGATCAATCTGCGCAAAACAGTTTCATACGATTTCATCGTGATAAAAAATAATTTTTGTGACTATTTTTAATGTAAATATATAAATATTTGTAATAGATTAATTCGTAACACTTTTTTTATTTTTATTAGTTTATTATAATTAATCATTATTTTTTTATTTCATGATTATTAATTTTGATGGAAAATTTTAATAACCGATAATTTCTCTATTCCTTACCATCTATCTTACATTTTTTTTTTTTCAATGCCTGATACTGTTTTAATTTATTTGTAATAAGTACATATTCACTTTTAATTAGACATTGGATAAGAAAATATTTTGTTTTTATTTTTAACTAAAATGAATAAAAATAATTTATTTGTGTGTTAATTATTATTAAGGGGCTATTTATTATTGCAGTGTATATATATATATATATATATATATATATATATATATATATATATATATATATATATTAATGAGAAACAGACTACGAACGTTGTCCATTCGTGGTTGTAATTTCAGCTCTATATAATGCTGTTGTATTTGTATTATTTTTTAGAGTTTAGATATCTCCGTAGACTTGCTCAGTGAGAATATTTTGTCGGTCTTAATTTATTTTAAGTTGTACGCTTAAAATACATTTTTAAACCTCGTAAGCAACAATTTATAGTAGTCATTGTCATGTTTTTTTCTTACCATTTAAACGATTTATTAATTAATTTATTTCTACTGTTAAATTAAATTATTAATTTTTTTTTTTTTTTTTCGTTGTAACAGATGTTAGCGTGAGAATAGTCAAATTTGACCTGGGTCTACCTTGTCATACATTTATTTATTATTATTTTTTTTTTTACTGAAAACTATTACATTTGCCACTATGAGGGTTGTGGCTTTAATAAGTGGCGGAAAAGACTCTATTTTCAGTATAATGCAATGCATTGCTGCTGGTCATGAAGTAGTAGCTTTGGCAAATTTATACCCCATTGGAAAAGGTAAATTATTGAATTAATTAAACCTTTTTCTATATAAAATAAATTTAAATCTTGTTGTCTCATATCCATTAAAAATTATATTTAATAAAACTATGATTTGTTTATTTAATATGAAATAAAGTTAAATTTTTTTTAAATGATTCATATTTTCAGATGAGCTGGACTCATTTATGTATCAAACAGTAGGTCATCAAGGTATAGAATATATTGGAAAAGCTATCGGATTACGATTATATCGGGAGCCTACTTTTGGAAAATCTTGTATGAAAGAGAAATATTATTCTCCTACTAAAGATGATGAAGTAGAAGATCTTTATCGATTATTATCAAAAGTTATGGTAATTTTTTTTTTTTTTTTACTTTAATTTTTAATGCTCACTCAATGAAATTTGCTTTTGTTTGCAGTCTAAATAATATTTAAATCGTAAATTTTTGTTTTTTTTTGTTATAGGAAAAAGAAAATATTGATGCTGTTGCTTCAGGTGCTATTCTTAGTGATTATCAAAGAATCCGAGTGGAAAATGTGTAATAATCTTATAAATATTTTTATTTCATGTTCATTTTAATAGAAAAAAACAAGTTATTAAATCTAAATAAAATAATAATAATTTTAGATGTAGCAGGTTAGGGCTAATATCTCTTGCGTATTTGTGGCGTCGAAATCAAGACGAATTATTAAGAGAAATGATTGAATGTTCATTAAATGCTGTTTTAATAAAAGTTGCATGTCAAGGACTTGAACCTAAACACCTGGGTAAATCAATATCAGAAATGCAACATAATTTGACTATACTTGTGAGTAACTATCATTTCAATTTTATTATTTTTTAAAATTATAATTTAGAAAAAACAAATTATTATTTTACTTTTTTTTAATAACTCAAATCTTTAAATGCGTATTACATTTAAATTGGATTTGTTCCAATGTACATGTCCAACATTTCTTTGCTTGCACTGTCCCAAGTTTCCTCATACAGTTATTTTCGGAGATGTATTATCAACAGTTATTTTTTATTCATAAAAAATAAGAAATAGACGATTACTTAATAATTAAGATAATTTATATTAAAATTAAACTTAATTATTCGACATTTAAGTATATTAAATTCATTTTTATTTTTGTTGGTAAAATGTTAAAATATATCTAGAAGAAAAAAAAAAGATACGATAGTTGCAAAACTTAATTCCATAAAATAATAATTAAACGGATTCCCTCGCGACAACCACGTGTGACAGGGGTTATCACGAGTGATTCGTTTTATCTACAGAACGATATGTACGGGGTGAACGTGTGCGGAGAGGGAGGAGAATATGAAACATTTACATTAGACTGCCCGCTTTTCAGTAAAAGCATTGTAATGTAAGTAAAGATTTATTAAAAGATGTTTTTTTTTTTTAAGAAAAATAATATTAATAATATTAAATTAAATTTTTTAATAGTTTATTAAAATTTTTTTAGAGATGAGTATGAGAGTGTTGTACAATCGAATGAAAAAATAGCTCCAGTTGGGTATTTAAATTTCAAAAAAATTAAATTACAAGACAAAGAGGTAAGATTACTCGGTATTATAAATAAATTGTTTTCAATAATATATATATATATATATATATATATATATATATATATATATATATTAGGGTGCTCCATTTAAAACCAACATTTTTTTTTTTAGCGGACACAAGAAAATTTTGTTATTTATGTTAAGAGAAAAATTCCCTCAAAATTTCAGCTCTTAATTTTAATTTTAAGTACTTCCTATCGAGTATCAAAGTTTTCCCATTTAAAAAGCATGTAAATCGAATAACTTTTCTTTAAAATTACTATAACTAAGCCCGATTTTGACCTATGGTTTTGAAACCAGTTTTTATTTGTAGAGTATTTGTTGCTTTTTAAAAGTGTATAAAACGGTTTTGGTCTAACTCGATTCACGTCGATTGTATCAGCTCCGAAAATTAATTTTTCACTTTTTTAATTTATTTTTGTTAATAGTGAAGAAACGGTTCATCTTATAAAAAATATGCATAGGACCAATCTTTTAGGAAATTTTACCTTCTAGAAAATTGCTCATAACACTTACATTGTTAAAGTCCACTGTTCATGAGATACATGCATTTAATATTTTACATTAAAAAAAATTGTAAGCTTACTATGGTACTAATCTTTTTTATTGTAAAATGTTAAAATGCATGTATCTCATGAACAGTGGACTTTAGCAATATAAGTGTTATGAGCAATTTTCTAGAAGATAAAATTTCCTAAAAGATTGGTCCTATGCATATTTTTTATAAGATGAACCGTTTCATCACTATTAACAAGAATAAATTAAAAAAGTGAAAAATTAATTTTCGGAGCTGATACAATCGACGTGAATCGAGTTAGACCAAAACCGTTTTATACACTTTTAAAAAGCAACAAATACTCTACAAATAAAAACTGGTTTCGAAACCATAGCTCAAAATCGGGCTAAGTTATAGTAATTTTAAAGAAAAGTTATTCGATTTACATGCTTTTTAAATGGGAAAACTTTGATGCTCGATAGGAAGTACTTAAAATTAAAATTAAGAGCTGAAATTTTCAGGGAATTTTTCTTTTAACATAAATAACAAAATTTTCTTGTGTCCGCTAAAAAAAAATGTTGGTTTCAAATGGAGCACCCTAATATATATATATGTGTGTATATATAATTGCATAACATAGCACTAATTAAAAAATAATAATGATAATGTTATTTTTAAAAATTATTTAGGGTGGACTAGAAAATTTGACACTTGAAGAGAGACTAAAGAACATTCCTATAAAAACTCCTTATGACTACATTGCCGAAATCGTAGGACCAGAATTACAAGACGGATGTAATCTATCAGATAGTGATAACGAAGACAAAGAATGTGACAATAAAAGTATAAAATCATCAAATTCAGGTCCTTTAAATCCACCAAGTCCGACTGAAATAAAATATGATGATGATGATTATCCTGATATGCCAATTTCTAATAGAAATCAAAATGGATGGTTTTGGTTTGGTGGAATTACTAGCAAAAATGATGATTCACAACAAGCAATGGAGGAAGCTCTAGATAAATTAAGCAGTAGGTAATCTTAATTGTTCATTTATTTGTGTTCATTTAATATTAAATGAACAATATCAAAGTATTATCAATAATATAATATTATTTTTTAACATTATTTTAATTATTATAGATCTAGTCAAAAAAGAAGAAATTGAATTGACAAATATTGTTGCAGTAACGCTTTATGTTCGTGATATGTCTAAGTATCCTCTAATAAATCAAGTATACGCTTCTAGATTGGGCCAAAGTAATCCACCGGCTCGTGTTTGTATCGAGTGTCCTTTGAAGGTTCATGTAGTTCTCGATGCATTGGCCTATAAAGAAGTAGAAAAAAGTAGTGAAGAAACAGTACTGAAGAGACATACTATGCATGTACAAAGTATAAGTCATTGGTCTCCTGCAAATATTGGACCTTACTCGCAAGCAATTCGGGTATGGAATTATCATTTTTTTAAAAAATGTATTTCTATTTAAAATCTTTATAAAATTCTTTTTTAGATAGGGCATATAATTGCTGTAGCTGGACAAATTCCCATGGTACCAGGTAATTTAGCGATACTTGATTTAAATATAAAACGACAATGTCGACTTTCTTTGAGACACATTAATCGAATTGTAAATGCAATGGATTCATCAACTCAATTAAGAGATATCGTTCAAGGTATATGCTTTTTAACTCATCCAAGTTATATACCTGAAGCTAGAAAAGAATGGGAGAAACGTACGAATAATGCAATTGTTGATTATATTGTTGTACCTAATCTTCCTCGTGGTGCTCACGTCGAATGGTGTGTTTGGGCTCATAGGCATAACAATAGATTTGAATGTAAGTTTATTTATTCAAATTATAATCAATATATTTGATATGAAAATATTTATTATTTAATTTTACAGATGAAGAAACTGGTAGATGTGTTGGTAATTATAAAGTTGCAATTCGACGAAGATGGAATTATGAAAATGACGTTTCGGCAATAGTTTGTTATTTATCGACGAGTGAGTAATAATTTGAAATGATATATGTTGAATAACTTAATATTATTAAATTGATGAAATATATATGTGTATGTATATAAATTTGTCCAGGGTCGTCTAATTCCACTGGAAACTTGGCAACGGAAACTTCACTTAATTCACCTGAATTAACGGACGCTGAATTAAATGAAGCTTTTGAATATTTATTAGCAAAGCTAACGAAAGAATCGCGTACTGAAAATCCAACTTGTAGTTTACGAATTTTTTATAAAATTGGTAGTTCACCTACATCTTCTATGATCCAAAGGGTTCTTAGTAACTTTTCAAGTAGGAATCTAGTCACAACTGTTGTACCAACAATTAACTTGCATAATTTCAGTACCTTTTTGTCCATATGTGGTATCAGACATGAATAATTTAAAGTTTACTACTACCTCGTCAGTTGGTCAATTTCTTAAAAATAAAATAAATATTTGAAATAGAATTGCGAAATAAATAAACCGCATTAATATTAAATTTATTATTGTAATTGGAATGATTGTAAGTTTTAAAAAATTAATTGTTAATTTTCAGCAAACAAATAAATTTTCATGTCAATTATTTTTTGTTATAATTTTCTTTTTTTTAACAACTAAAGATTTAATTAAAACTAAGAAGACCAACAATCAAATGATTTATCAATGTAAATTTGAAATTCAATCAGTTAAAAATGATCTTGAACATTGAGTATACAAATTTTTTCTATTGTATTTATTGAAATACCTGCAAACAAAAAAAAAATACAATAAAATAAAATAAACAAATTGAAAGTTTATTTAACGTGTAATTATCAACTAATGTATTTAAAATATTAATAATAAATGAAGATACTTGAATATATATAAAACTTTAAAGTTTTAATGATTGTAAAAAATATGTATATCCATTAAATACTTTCAAAATACTTAATATCTTAGTGATAATTTAAATGTGTAATTAGATAAAATTTCTTAATTTAAAGTTTTTATTAAAAAAAGAAAAAATAATAACTTCCCGAAATTTTTGAAAATCTTCGATTTTCTTAGCGGGAAGTTGAAAACTACTAAATTTTAATACTTTAAAATAATTATTATGTAATTTAAAAAATGAGTTTTTATCTTTTTTAATATTTTTCATCTTAAATTCAACAACATGAATATTTAAAATATTTATTTTTATAATATAACAATAGATGAGTGTGAATGTAGCAGACATATGACAACTTGAAACTTTAAAAATCGATATCTCTGCGAGTACAAGAAATTTAAAAAGTGATAGTGGCGCGTATTTAAAATATCTTCACGTATTTTTGACATTTTTCATCTACAATTTTTCTAATGCTACAATTTTAAAACTAATACTTCAATAAGTTCTTTCACAAATATATATTGATATAATTTACTTGCTGATATCATTTTTAGATGCTCTATTCGTGCATTTTTGTTTTTATTCAATTACATTATCAGATCACATATTAAATCCTAATAATCAATAAAATAAAGTAAATGAAGAAAAAAAAAATCTGGAAATTGGTTGAGCCTGTGCATCAGCCCCGAAACTTCCCGCTCAATCCAAGGTTGAAGTTGAGTCAAAACGACTTCAATAACCTGAATAACTTTCGAAGGAGTGAATTTAGCAAAAAATGTTAAGAGACCTTTTTTGTAGAGCATTAAATTTACTTCAAGAATATATATCTTGACTAAAAAAAATTTTAATATTTCTAGTAGTTACAAAAATCCAAAATAGAAACAAAGAATTTAAAAAACAAATCAATGTTTAAAGCACAGTTATAAGAGGACGGCTCGTTTTACGACAATTTACTAAGAGAAATTTTTTGTAGGGAATTTAATTTCCTTTGAAAATATAAATTGCTCAAATTTTGCAGATAGATAATTTACGAGTTTTGGGTAAGAAATGAAATTTCTTTCAAAAAACTTAAAGTCGTAACGATACACCTGTTAATATCAATATTAAGGGCTCAAACTTGCACAATAATTTTTTTTGGTCACCAGGAATAATATTTTCACAGTATCGAAGCAGTCTAATATATATTAGGGTGCTTCGTTTGAAACGACTATTTTTTTTTTTCGCTCCCATTCCGAAATTTTGTTGGAAATACCCCCAAAAAAATTCTCTGAGAGTTTGAACCCTTAATATTAATATTAAGTACTCTACCACAGCGTGTGAAGATTTCCCATTTAAAATACTCGTAAACTTGGGTTTTTATTTTTTAAACTTCTATAACTCCGTGGCATTTTATGATATCATCTCGCCCAAAGTCAGGATTTTCTCAGAATTAAATGTTCAATAAAAGTGCCGATTGTCGCGAAGTCGTAACTCATACGAGTGGGGTAGTACGGACCGCTAAACTGAATTTTTTCATAGAATTCTTGTTTTTTCTCTCATTATCTCATAAACAACAAGACCTACAGAAAAAATGCAAATGACAATTTTGTAGGAAATTTAATTTTCTACAAAGAAGGTCCTTAGCCCCGAACCACTCAGATTGATATTTTCTGAGATGTTAGTCAAATAAAAAATCAATATTTTCTAAGATTTGATTTGACATTTTATGGGAATTCAATGCTACGTAAACTTCAATAATTAATATATCAGAAAATATCAATCTGAGTGATTCGAGGCTAAGGACCTTTTTTGTAGGAAATTAAATTTCCTATAAAATTGTTTTCCGCATTTTTTCTGTAGGTCTTGTTGTTTATGAGATAATGAGAGAAAAAATTTGTTTTAGCGGTCCGTACTACCCCACCCGTATGAGTTACGACTTTGCGACAATGGGCACTTTTGTTGAACATTTAATTCTGAGAAAATCCTGACTTTGGGCGAGATGATATCATAAAATGCTGCGGAGTTATAGAAGTTTAAAAAATAAAAACCCAAGTTTACGTGTATTTTAAATGGGAAATCTTCACACGCTGTGGTCGAGTACTTATTATTAATATTAAGGGCTCAAACTCTCAGAGAATTTTTTTGGGGATATTTCCAACAAAATTTCGAGATGGAAGCGAAAAAAAAAATACCCGTTTCAAACGAAGCACCCTAATATAAATATATATATATATATATATATATTGTTACGTTCTGGCTCTAATTAAATTTAAATAAAAATTTTAGAAAATTTTTTTTTTAAGTCTCGAATTATTTATTCGCCACGGTGGGCGAATAAACGGTTCGACACTTCTTAGAATCATAAATAAATAATAAATTAATAAATCGTTACTTTGTTGGCAATATTATTTTTATTCATCACCAACAGTGTAACGGAAATCTCTTGCGATAAGAGAATCGCCGTGGCTCGCGGATAGTCTAAACAGATGACGACGCATGAGACCCGGACAACGACGATTCTCTCATAGGAAACCTGAGATGCAACGTTAACATTTTTGATAATGTATAATACTAAAGAGCGACAGAATCAAGTCAGTCGATCACAAGATCTAGTAGAGCTAAGAACTCTACACAAACCTGCTGGCTTGATCCTGTCACTCGGACTTTAAGGCAAAATATATATCCGTATCTTATTAAAAATACGCACTCCTTATTTTAAATATTGGGCTGCTACCGGAAGCCTAATATTCTCACCCGTTTGGGCGCCGCCACCGGCAGCCTAATATTCTCACCCGTTTGGGCGCCGACACCGGCAGCCTGAGCACTTCCTTTCCGAATCCAAAAAAATTCATGCCGAGAAGCCGTAGGTCAGGCAAGAAGGCTCAGCTACGTCGCGTATTACGAACGATCCACGAGGATCTCGGTCGCTCAATTCACCAACGTCCTCGCTTAGAGATCGTTGCCGAGGAAGTCCTCCTCGATCCGGTGACGTTGGTCGTTCGAAAAGAGTTACCAAAGTCGGGTATCGTGGTGTCAGAGTTGAGTGAAGTGTCCAATAATCACCATCAACCGCAAGGTCAACCCACGTTCTGGACGGGTATCAGCAGTGGAACGCCGCTACCAACTATTGACGTGAGCCAGCGAACACCACCTTCGGGGACCATCCCGTTCCACGACCCTCGCTACGAGTATTACTCTGAGGCCCATTTCAAGGACACCGGCAGGGACGACTACGCACCTGCAGAGGCGGAAAGGTTGAAGCAGAAAGGGATTATTTGGGCCGACTTATGGGGCCCGTAATCTCCACCAGAGTAAGTCATTAAAACTTTTTTGCATAAAATAAAAGAAGGTCAACAGCTGACGCACCTGGGGTCTATTGATACCCTAACGACGTCAACCTGGTCAATTTAAAAATATTCTGTCTGATTAATAGATAAGTCAGAATGTAACAATATATATATATATATATATATATATATATATATATATATATATATATATATATATATGATCATGGTAAAGAAATATCTGCATCCCTGGTGCAAGTATTTATCATTCGCGGATGATTTCGTTCTATACATTACTGTGGAATACCTGATGCTAATCAAAAAAATTCTTCAAGAATCTTTAGACAAGTTGAATGATTGATTAAGAAAGAGAGGCCTGAAAATATCACCGGTGAAGATGGTGAGCATGATCTTTACCTGGAAAAGAAAAAGAGAAGAAATTATATTCACATTGAAAGGTGAGGACATTAAGGAAGTTGAAGATGCAAAGTTCCAAGGGATTACAATCAACATCAAGCTTAAATGGAATGATCACACTACCTACACCAGGAACAGAGCCAAAATGTGCAATAAAATCTTTAAGGCGACCACAGGATGGACATGGAGAGTACACCCCTCCTCGGTACTGCAGATACACAAAAGTCTGATCAGAGCTACCATCGACTGGGGAATAATCTTTTACCAAGATACCACTGAGACAAATCTGAACAAAGTAAAAATAGTTCAATATGCGGCCCTCAGAAGAGCTACTGAAAATTTGATCTATACTTGCAGGAAAGTAAAATAAGATGCCTGTTAAAATTAGAGCCCTTTATGAATTTTAACAAGTGGCTAATTGCGATTTTCTATTTCCCACTTAAATAACATGGGAAAAGAAAAATTGTAAGTTTGGAATTTTATACCTTGGTGATGGCGTATTATACAAATAAACCCAGGATATAGTTTTGTAAGGTATTAAACGTTCAACAAAAATGGGTGCGTGTACTTATGTACGCGGGTGAGAAGTTATACTTCTTTGGCATCATTAAAATATATATATATATATATATATATATATAATATATAATATATATATCGACGTTCTAATTAGCAAATTGTCTAACTCTGTTTCAGAAAATCCTCCATTTATGCGAAAAAGAAGTAATTTAAAAATTTGTTTTTCATCTAAAAGTCAATTCCATATCTAGTATATGCATAATATTTTTGTCTAGGTCACTCGAATAATATTTTTTTTCACCATTGCTATCTGAAAATTGCACAGAATCCCCTAATAAAAAATATTAAGTTAGACAATTTGCTAATTAGAAACTCGATTTGTACTAAATATTATAAGATTCTTAATTCTAAATATTTATTATTGATTATTCAATATTTTAAAAATGAATTTAATAATAAATTAGATAATTGAATTTAAATGTTTTCACTTTTAACTTATTTATTATTTTCTCAATGTAATATTCACTTTTTATTTTAGTCAAAGAATTTTTATTAAATTTGTTTATTTATTATAGATATGTTTATAATTTTCTAAATTTAATATTTAATAATTCATAATAAATTTAACAAATTGACAATTAATAATTTAATAATATATATATATATATATATATATATATATATATATATATATATATATTGTGACGTTACATTGCCGACGAGGTGGAGTTGAAGGTGGAGTAAGCGTGAGTCGGTGTGTTAGAGAGAGATAGAGCTAGTATGTGTGTCTAGTTGAGTGTGTAGATGATGAGGTGAGAGTATGGAGTATGTGTGTGCGGTAAGTTAAGTGTGTTGAGAGTACGAGTACGTGTACGGTACGGGGTATGATTTGGAGTGTGTGTGGTTGAGCGTGGATTTAACGGGGAACGTCTTGCTGTGTCGCGGATAGTAGCCAAGATAACGTGCCTCCCGATCAGTGATGACGACTAGGCCTAGGCTTAGGCCTCAGGGTTGACGTGGTAATCACGGAGGAGCGACTGAGATGTCGCCGCCCCTGCGTGTTGATACTCGGAGTTAGCTGGGGTATGTGTACGTTTATTTGGGAATGGCAGGCCTCGTTTGCGATGCTCGAGGAAGCCAAAAATTTGCTAACTTTGGATATCACGGGGAGTGACATTGCGGGAAGACCCGTGAGTTCACGGCTTGTATGTAGTGGGGGAAGAATGGATGGAGAAGCGAGAATGGGAGAGTGACTGAAAGTTGTAGAGCGTGCGAGTGAATGGAGTGGGAGAAAAGAGAAGAATAGTTGAGAGCAGACCATAGAGTCGGAGAGTTGGAATTCGGAGTCGCTCGAGTACGAGCCGACCCAGGAGTCGAGTTTGGAGTTTGGGAGCGAGTGGTGGCGAGTCGGAGAGTCTCTGAGGTGGACCTCGACCGCATCCCTAGACTGTCGTTTTTGGAGCTTGTGGCCCTGTGAATTGTGTTCTTGGAGCCGTTTATCGTGTGAATTGTTGTCGCGAATTACCGCATTATTTTATTTTATTAATTATTGTGTTAAGTTTTGTGATTCGTCGTCCACGAGAGGTTCCCGATGGCGTACTCAGGTATTTATTTGGTTGATGGACCGAGAGTACTCGACCGCAGGCCATTTAGGCCCCCCGCGTCACTCTTGCGTCATCTTTACGCTATTTTATTTAGTTTTCTTTTCTTTATTTTATTTTAATTTAAATGTAATTAATCGGCTTCTTCTGCGTCTAAAGAACCGCGACCCTTTCTCCACAACCTAGCATACTGAGTGCACCAGGACATGCCGCTACCACCGTTCATTTCGCTTATCTCTAAAGGATTTAGATTTTAGGTTTTAATTTACGTGTACGTTGAGACTGGTTGCCGATACCGGGGAAATAAAAGTCGGCTGGCGCCCGTCAGGATCTGGAGGAAGTGAGAGGAGTGATCGGTGGGCGAAGTGTAATGTAGCCCGATTTGGTGTAATTTAAGTTCGAATAATTGAGTAATTTTATTGGGTAATGATTTATGTATAATTTTGTTGAGTTTATCGAGTACTAAGTAAAATTTACGTTACAATATATATATATATATATATATATATTAGGCTGATTCAAAAAAATGGACTATTTTTTTTTTTTTTGATATCCCCTGTGAAATATATTCCGAGAGACAAGAAAAAACGTGCTGTAAAAATCAGAGCTCTTAATATTAATATTTATCTATATCTTAAGAACTAATGGACAAATTCCAATGACTGAAACATATTTTTGTAGGAAATTTAACGCTCTACAAAAAAGGTCCTTACAAAATTTTCGATCATACTCCTTTAAAAGTTATTCGAGGTCAAAGTTGAATTTACAAAAAAATTCAATGTTTTTTTTTCTTTTTGATGATACTATTAATCTTTTATTAATATTTTATTAGTGATAATATTTTCTGATGTATTTTTACTATTTAGAGATTAATTCAACTTTACTTTATAAGTAGATCCGTCTTTCGTCATAAAACCTTTGGTTTAAGCGCTTTTTTTTAAACGAATGAACTGAAGTTACTTAGTTAAACAATAATTACTTACAGTAGTCTATTGAGAAATGAAGTTCACTTTTTTTACCGACATAACCAAAAAGACACATGTTTTGATTTTACTCGTTACTGTGCCACATTGTCTCTAACTTTCTTTTCAATCGAACTTCAGATATTACTGTTCATTATTTTGCTCTGTAAATTTATTGTTGTGTTGTTATAGATGAGAAATCTAAATCTAAGAGTTATAAAACATAAAACAATAAATATATCTTGATCTAATTGGGCTTTTTCAGTCATTAATTTTCCCATTGAGTCCAATATAAAGTAACCTTATAATAATGCGATGTTGAAAAATAAATATGTTACCATGGAGAACCCATAACTGATGCACTTGACTATTTACAAATGTAAATGTTCACAAATCTGATCTCTTCATAACAAAATATTGAGAAAAGATTAATAGTGTCATCAATAAGAAAAAAAAAAACATTGAATTTTTTTGTAAGTTCAACTTTGACCTCGAATAACTTTTAAAGGAGTATGATCGAAAATTTTGTAAGGACCTTTTTTGTAGAGCGTTAAATTTCCTACAAAAATACGTTTCAGTCATTGGAATTTGTCCATTAGTTTTTAAGATATAAAATTATGAAATTGAAAAATAATTTTTCCTATGTTATTTAAATGGGAAACAGAAATTTGCGATGCGCGACCTCTAAATATTAATATTAAGAGCTCTGATTTTTACAGGCGTTTTTTCTTGTCTCTCTGATCAGAGAGACAAGTTTGCGAGAAACTGACGAGAAACTTGCAGCCGCAACTGGACACTAAGTTGGCCGCCAACAGTTGGTCCCTCCAAAGTTGATAGATATTTTCTGAGAAAGTTGGTGGCAAAAGTTGCTTGCAAAAGTTCGCAATCATAAGTTGACGGTAAGTTTTCTTTCAATTTTCTCAGAAACTTGCATTCCAGTTGCAGCTCCATACTGCCGCCAATTTTCTGAGAAAGTTGGCGGTAACTTGTAGCCAAAAGTTGCAAAAGCTAAAGTTGTCGACAACTTGTCGTCAAGTTGGTCGGAAACTAATGAATGACCAACTTTTTCACGAACAACTCGAGCTATCAGGGGAATATATTTTACAGGGGATATCGAAAAAAAAAAAAAATAGTCCATTTTTTTGAATCAGCCTAATATATATGTATATATATATATATATATATATATATATATATATATATATTTAATTATAAATAATAAAATTTATAGAGTAATCAATATATATGTGTATGAATGTAGCAGACATCAGACAAATTTAAAATAATAAATAATAATAATGGTAAATAGAGTAAACAATTAAAAGAATAATATTTATAAAAAATGCGCTTATTAATTTCAAAATTTTTTAAATGCGCATTTTTTTAAAATTTTATTTCATCAATTATTTACTCTATTTATAAATAATTTTAAATTTGTCTGATGTCTGCTACATTTATACTCATTAAATATATATGTGATGATTTGTACTAAATATTATAAGATTCTTAATTTCAAATATTTATTATTGAATAGTTTTCTTTATCTTGAATAAAGTTTTTTTGAATTCCGCATTGTCTTCTAGTTATTTTCATTTTAATGTCAATTTTCATTTTAAGCTCTCGACATCGATCAGAACACTACTTTTTTTTAAGAATATTTGAGAATAAATGAATAAAAGACAATTTTTTTTTATAAAATTAGGAAAATCTCAATCCAAAAAATTTCCTCATCCACAACTTTTAAAATAATAAATCGATTTGGCTCATCTTCGAATCCAATTAAAATATTCACGCAAAAAGTAAGTATAAAATTTCATAAATAAGAAATAAACTTTTCCATTCCGGGTATGACCGGGTGGCACCTTTGTTTTTTTATTATTTAGTTTATTTAGATAATCGCGGTCAGCATATACGAATTGTACGATATAATCTAATACTTTTATGTTATCATTTTTTAACCGTGATCGAAATTACCAGTCCCAACGCCTCTAAATATGTACACATTTATAAGCATAAGGACTGGCTGGGTTTGGCAGACCAACTCACAGAGCCTTTTGGATATTAGGGATGGGCTATATACATCGATGTTTTTTTCGGGAAACATCGATTTTTTTAAAAGACGAAACATCAATGTTCGATGTAATATAATGAACCATCGACATCGGAATAAATTTCTACTAGAAATTTAAATAGCGCGCTACGCGCGAGCCTTAATTTCAACCAATAAGTAATTGTTTTCCATTTTTTTATAAGTTTCGACTATTGACTTACTTCAAGTTTCGTTGCATTTTTATTTGAAGGATTTTAAAGGTTTTCAACCATTGAAAACCTATAAATTAATATTTACAAATTATTTCAAATATTTTTATGAACAAAAATATTTCAAATGGCTGGAAATGATATAATCATTTTACATGTACCTCGTAAGTACCTAGACAAAATATATGACAATATTGAATTTAATAATAAATTTGCTCTTAATAGTAAATTATTGATTGATGAATAAATTATTTAACTTTCCTAATAATTTATTTTTATGATTAGTAATTATTGATGATTAGATTATAAATAGTAATAATTTAAAATTATTTCTTTTTTATGTCACATTTAGTTGTAATTATAACTTTTTCGAATTTTCGCGCGCATTTTCATCATCGATGTCTACAATCGATGTTTTTGTCAAAACATCGATGGTTCGATGGTGAAAAATTTCGAAAATTGATAGTCCGATGTCGATTTTTAACTTCCCGCTAAGAAAATCGAAGATTTTCAAAAATTTCGGGAAGTTATTGTTTTCACCCCGATTTGCAAAAATCGAAATTCCAACAGATGTCGACGTTTTGAGGTTCTAGGAAGCTATTTTGACCAAATTCCAGATGATGTCCGAGTGTATGTACGTACGTATGTAAATATTCTGTAACTTTTGAACGGATAAACCGATTTTGATCGTCAAGGTGTCATTCGACGCGGCTTGTTATTTACTATAAGCACTGAAAATTTGAGCTTAATCGGTAGGGTACATTCGGAAATATTCCAAAAATAAAATTTTTTCAAAAATGTTTTTTTTGAATAACTTTTAATTCGCTCGATGGATTGATTCCAAAATCTAATCAGCTCTAAAACTTTATAAGCCGCATCGAATGCCACCTCAGCCATCAAAATCGGTTCATTCGTTCAAGAGAAACCGTGAATGAAAGAATTAAAAAAGTTTTTTTTTCAGTTTTTTTTTAAATTTCTCAAAAACGACTCGATAAATCAATTTTAAAATTTGATCAGCTCTAGAATTCAATAAAACGCGTCGATCGCCACCTCAAGCGTTGCAATCGGTGAATTCGTTCGAGAGATAGGTTGGAGAAAAAATGGTAAAAACCGTTATTTTTCAAAAACAAAGGCACTCAAAAGTATTTTCGAGCTCGAAAATGTATTCTCGACAATGTTTTCGAGCTCAAGGAGCTCGACAATGTTTTCGAGCTCAAGGAGCTCGAAAACTGCGGGAAGTTTTGAGGCTGGCCCGCAGGGTCAACTGACAGACCGATTTTTTTTGCTAACATCGCCCATCCCTATTGGATATATAGTTAATCTATATAGGGTAGAAGTACCGTTTTTGGCCACTTTAGAGCCAGTTTTGGCCACTTGAAAAGTTTAAAATAAAATGATTTGTAGAAAACGCAATGACATAATTAATTTTTTTAATGTGTTTGAAGATACTTTTATCATACGATTCCAATGGAACTTTTTTTAAATACATTTTCATCGATTAAAATAAGGTATTAAATGTCCCCAAATGGAGCAGTGGCCACAAACGGTGCTTCTACCCTATACCAAAAGCAGAATGAGAAAAGTCTGAGTGCAGATATCTGTTTGGGGTGTTTACATTGAATTGAGGGTATATAAGTCTATTCAGCCATCATTTAAATTATTTTGCTTAATCGGCAATTTTTTACTTAAAATAAAAAAAAAAAAAAATATCGGACAAAAACTGTACTTATATAAATGTTTATCAATACATACATTATTATTTGTAAACTTTTTGTTTACTGCTAATTTTATTGGTATCTAAATTATTGAATTATTAATTAATTGATAAAATAAAAATAAGTAAAATTCAATACACGAAAGTTGATAACAAGATATTTAAAAAATTATGTATAATTTACATAAATCTGAATTAAACTCTGAAATAATTTCGATGTAAAATTACTAAAATGCAGAAAAAAAATAAATAAATTTAAAAAAATGTATCTAATTTTTTTTACCTTTAATAGTCAAATAAATATTATTTGTTAATTTTATATAGTGAATGTTTTACTCCTAATGATACCGCACCGTGCTACTTTATTATTATTATTATTATTATTATTATTATTATTATTATTATTATTATTATTATTATTATTATTTATCATAATATAAAATAATATTTTTCTATGATAGGGAAATATTATTATAATATATGTAACTTTTTTTTTGTTAGTCATGTAAAATAGTAAAAATAATTGCTATTGTAATATTCGTAAGGTATTCGCTGTACACATAATAGAGATATATTTATCTTTTTTTTTTTTTTTTTTCTCATTAATAATGATAAACAAATATTAATAATACTAGATTGTACATCGAAATTGTTAATATTACAACTAACATAGTTAAACAAGATTGTTTCATCAATGTGTCACTTTACATAAAATAATTATACAAATAGTATTACGATAATTGTTTCGTTTTAAAGTAATAATTATTGTAATTTATTTTTAAAAGCATGATTAATTATAGAAACAAAGAATCGTCAAAAAAAAAAAAAAAAAAAAAATTTTTTTTTTTTTCATAAGTAACCAATTAAAACAGTCTTTAACTCCCACATAGATGTTGAATTAATTATTGTTGAAAATGTTTTTTATTTATGCTCTAATGACTTTTGATACCGAAGATTTAATTATTCGTTGGCGATTTTGCATGCAAACATCACATTGATAATTTTTTTTATCGATTATCTTGTTCTCCACACAATCTGAAAAATAAAAATTAATAATAAAATATGAAAAACTGCATAAATAATATATTAATATTTAAATAATCATATAATTAAAACAATAATATTATTTTCAAATAACATACATTATTTTATATTTAAAATAAGAATCTAATACTCGATCAGAGATTAATATCCGATCACTCCATGTATTTGTTTATCTATATTTATAAATATAAATATATAAATACAAGGAGTAATCAGGTATTAGCCCCTGATCAGGTGTTAGGTCTTTTACCTTACATTATAGATAACTATATATTGATATTGATGATGCATGAAAGTAAATGCATATCAACAGCTTAATGCTAATATTTTATTTTAAAACTTAATCATATTTTATGGTCATTTAAAATTATTAGTTAAATTAAATTAAAACTATAATAAATGTTTAAAAAATTTTATGAATTATAATATACAAGCATAAGGATATTGATTACTTTGTTAAAATAATAAAATTAAATGATTGAATATTAGTAATAAGAAAAAAGTCGTGCATTGTATAAGTTTTAATTACAACCAGATATTATATTATAAAAGAAGAATGACGATGAGGATGATATCAATACCTAAGTGCAGATATTTGTCGCATGCACTGCAGTGCACTAGATTTTCTTCCATGTCGAGTCTTGATGCAGTATGACAGCGACTGCAATGTGGGCAATAACGACCTTTCCTCCATAGCCTTATTAATGATATAAATGACACAGAAGTTAGCGATTTAAAGCGTCAAACATGGTGTTGCTTAAATTAGTAATTGCTTAGAACAATTATAAATAATTTAGCAATGGATTTTTGTTAATAGAATTAATGCTTAAAGAAGTTTGTTAAATATTTGTTATATATTAGTTTGAATATTAAATTTTAAAGTTTATTATTAAACAATAATTAAAATTTATTTTTAATTTGAGAATACCGTATTGATGATAAATTAATGAAGATGATTTTATTAAATTTTCAAAAAAAAAAAATTAATATTATTATTAGATTAAAATTTTATTTCTTACTTGGAGCAAGGTACACAGAGAGTAGACACGTAAACTCTTGTATTTTTATCGCCTTTTTTGTACTCATGTTGCCATTGTGCTACGCTATTTCGATCAGCATTAATACCACCAGCTTCTCTCGAGCCACAACTCGCGCAAATCGCACATTCTTGACAATGCCATCTTCCTTGTGGTACTCTTCTTAAGCCAACACAATAAATGTGGTATCTATAATACATGAAAAAAAAATTATTAATGTTAAATGATTATTTAATTTGATTAAATAATTATTGTAAAGGTAATTATTTAAGTATTATTACCCTCTATCACACATATCGCAAAATAACATTTTGTCTTCATCTGCTGGATCATGACATTGTGCACACGTTTTACAATCTGTACACTGCCAAGCATAAGCGTGGATATGAGGCACCATATCTAGAGTCAAGTCTAAACAAGACGGATGTACTGAAAAAAATAAGCAATTAAAAAATTAAAAAATTTTTAAGAATATGTATTTTCACAAATGAATTTTACTTCAAGTTTATATTTTTTGAAATTTTTTGCAGTGGAAATTAAAAGTTTTAATAGCAATAAAAAATAATTCAATAGCTTTGACATTCTTTTTTACTGTATCAATAAAAAACAATTTTTGAACTCTATATAATTTTTCATTGACTAACGAGAGTTTAATTAATAATAGATAAAAACAAAAAAATGTAATAATTTATTTACCATGTCCATGGCAGGTACCACATTGAATTAAAACTTCTGTCTTATTATTTTTATTTAAATGCTTCAGACACATTTTACATTTGAATGATTTGTCTTTTTGATTCGATAACTCAATATCTACATCATCCATTGTTGATTGTGATTCTTCAGTGTCTTGGGTACCTTCGCTAGACGAACAGCTATAAATTTTCAATAATTATAGCAGCAAAATAAAAGACTATGGATAATACATTATTTTTTGAATTTATTGGGTTTACCTGGAATCATCTGAAGATGAATCACTATCACTGTCACTTTGAGAACCTTCAGATTGACTATCGAATTTTCTTTCATTAGGCCTCATTGGTCCATAAAGAACAGTATTCAAAGGATAATATCTCAATTCTGCTGGAGTATATTCTTTATAATAATCAGTATATTGTCCAGGAATAAGAGCTACTGGATAATGACTACTTTTACTTTCATCATTAATCTTAGGTTGTTTTGTCGGTACATGGATTGTAAATGTTTGAAGATCTAAACTACATCTTCGTGATTCATTTCTTGCTTTATTAAAATTAACATTCCATGATAATGCTGATTGAACAGCCATTTCAGCAAGATCAATACGATTTTTTTCAGCATTTGCAGCTGCTGTAAGTTCTTTTTGTTTTTTTGAATGTTCTTTTATTTGTTTTTCACGCATATGCTTTCGATATTCTTCATATTGATCAGGAAAATCACTACACATAATATCAAGTACTTCTGAACTACAAATTGCTGTTAATCCCATATCACACATTGCTTCATTAACGAGTAAATTTTCTCTTAAATAATTTCTTTCTTCCATATCAACCATACGTCTTTTCAAATCTGGATATTTTCTTTTAAATGACTTAACACCAAGATACTGCGATATTTGTTCTTGTATCATAAATGTTTCACCTTTACGATCTAATGGCCACTCATACTCAGCTATTTTATCAACTGTAAATGGTCCTTCGTCTGGATCAAAATTTATTTCCATTCTTCGGTTTCTAACTTTAACTTTTTCTGATTCTGTTGTTGCTGTGCTTAAGACACTTCCTTGAGATTCTTCATTAATTGTTGCTTCTGCTATTAAACAATTAAATTATTTTTTCTTTTTTTCATTTACTATTACAATTATATATACACGTTCAGGCATAAATTTCCAAAATAATAATTAATAGTTAGGTATCATCATTATTATGATTATTATTATTATTATTATTACTATTATTATCTAGAGTGATTTTAAATAATAAACATTTAGAAAATTTATTGAAGCAAAGCTTATTATGCTTAATGACGAAAAGACTGTAAACACGACAAGATAAGTTTATTTGTACGGCAATTTAAGAACGTCGGTATAACTTACTATTTTTAGATGACTCAGTTATAAGTCTACGAATAGAAATATATACTTTGATTTTATTTGAATGATAATTTTGATTAATAAATTTATATTTAAATAAGAAACTAATGGTAATAATTTTTTCAACAAATAAATTAATACAAAAATTAAAAAAAAAAATATATAAATTTAAAAATGGATTATTTACTATATAAAAATAATGAATAAATATAATTTTACCTTGATTAGGAATGTTTCTAGCGGGTGTTTGAGATCTAGAACCAGATTCAGCACTCATACGTGTTTCTTCATCCATAACTTGAACCATAGATATTCCATCATTACGATTATTATCAATTTGTTTTTTTGATAATGGTGTAAGCCAATTTTGATGATCTGGAGTACCAGAAGATTCTTTTGAATCTTTAATATTATCAGTAGTTTTCTTTAAATGATCAGAAACAACTACACAAACTTGGTTTAATTTAGGACATGATGTACCATCATCATCTAATTGTGACATTATCGTAGATTCTAATAAAGAATCTTTTAATGGTTGTCGTAATGCTTTGTAAAGTTCTGAAGAATCATTTTGGATTTCTGATGATGTTGATTCTTCATCTAAAGTTATTAATGCTGTTGTAGAATTTTCAATCGCCGTTAAATTTTGTTCTAATCTTGCTTTTTTACTAATTGAAACATCCAATCGATCAAATTTTCTTTTACCACGACCACGTCCACGTCCTCTTTTAGGCGGTGCATAACTTTTTTGACTTCGACATGTTCTTTTTGGTCTTTCATTTTCTTTCGGTTCTACTGTATTTACAATAAAAGGTGTATCATCTATCGCTAAAGGATCTTGATTTAATTCAGTATCTGGACGTTGAAATGGTATAGCATTTCGTCTAGGTCTACCTCGTTTTTTTGGTATTTTAACATCTGGTACTCTTATTGATGGTACCTCATCGATTATCATAATATCTTGACTTGAATTTGAATTTTCATTAACAATTATAAGTTCTGGATGTTGTTCAATTATTTCACAATCATCAGACATATTGTTTGGTGGTTGAGTTAATATACTTTTTAATTTTCCTCCAATAACATCCGAAGTAGGTTTGGCTGATTTTACATGAGTTATACTAATTTCTCGATTAATAACATTTCTTTGCTGGCGACTTATTATGTTTGTACTTGATTCATTGAATTCTACTTGATTTTGACTTTGATGTTGATGTTGCTGCTGTTGTTCTCTTGGCACAATAGGCTGAATTGTTACTTCAGGAAGAATTTGTGATAGTTTTGTTTCCAATTTAGTTTTTTTCGACTCAAAAGAACATGCATTAACATCTTTACGTTTTGATGATTGTTCTGATGATTCTTCTTGTTTTCTATTAAAATTTATTGGTTCAATAGTTACTTCTGACCTATTAGTAAGTTGATCTCGTTTTTGTGTATAAGCACGTTGAACTTCGGTTGAATCTTTATTGTGTAATGATTCAGTATCATTAGTTATAATCATTGGATGACCGCTTTTTGGTACTTTTATTTTCATAGATTCAATTCTTACTGAATCTCCAGATTTTGAAGCTCTGCTATCATGTTCTTCATGTATTTCAGACAGTTGTTGATTTTCTTCTTGCCTTTCAGACTGAACAATTTTAGCTTCACCATCTTTAGACACCTTTATCTTCATTGCTATAGGTGATTCTGATTTTTTAAAGACATTAATTGAGTCTATGTCTTTGGAACTTGAAGATTCAAGTGATATTGATGTTTGACTTGATTCAAATGCTTGATTATCCTGGTCATTAGATACTTCTGAATAAATAATAGAAGCATCTCCAGTCTTTGACATTTTTATTATTTTTGTTCCTAAAGGTGATTCCGTCCGCCTAGGAACTTCTGGAATTTCTAATTTATCTTTACTATCACTTGTAGTGTCTCCTGATATAATAGAAGCACCGCTTTTTTTTGAAAATTTCATTTTTACTCCAATTGGTGAATCAGTTCGTTTTTGGTTTTCTTGCATTTCTCCTTTTTCTTTTAATTTTGTGCTACTTCCATCTTCATAATCACAAGACAAAATTGACGAATCGCCTGTTTTAAGACGTTTTATTTTTACACCTAATGGTGATTCTGTTCTTTTTGATTCTTGTAAAAATTCCATTTTATCTTTATTTTTAATTTCCTTCAATTCATCATCTTGGATATCAGATTGAATAATAGAAGCATCTCCACTTTTTGACAATTTTATTTTCATCGCTATGGGAGACTCTGTGCGTTTAGGAGAATCTGTAATTGATTCTACTTTATGTTTAGATGTTTCTTTTGATTCTTGTTGAACATTTGAAAATTTTCTTTTCATTCCAAGTGGCGAAAGTGATGAAGAACTTTCTGTATGCCATTGCATCGATGTTTCTTTTACATGTTCATTTGGAATAATGGAAGGATGCCCGCTTTTTGATAATTTTAATTTTATTTTTTCAAGCTTTTGTCCAGGACTATCTTCAGGATTTGGAGAATCTGTTGTCGAACGTACTTTTGGACTTTTTGGTGATTTAGGTTCTCCACAACCAGCGATTGCTGATTTAGCTATTTTTAAAATAATTCTTGATGGTGAACTAATATTTTCAACTTCGTGTCTTTCAGAATCTTTTCGTAAACCATCAGTTGTTTTATTGTCGTCTTTTATTTTATCTATATCAGTTTTTGACGATTCTATCATTTGCTCATAAGTTGACACTCGAGCATCTTGTTGAATTAATAAATTTGACTTTGGAGTTGTTGATTCATCACATGTCCTCACAGATTCTATTATTGGAATTTCAATTTTTGGTGGTTCTTTTAATCGTTCTTCTAAAATTGTTGATTTTGGAATATTTATTGATTTTTTAGTTAGTAAACATTGCGATGGATTTGACTCGATGTTTGTGTCAATATTTACTATTTCATCTTGTTCACTTACAGGTTGAATTTGAGTCTTAAGAGTATCACATTTTTCATTAACCTTAAGATCACACTCTTGATTAACTGTTACTTGTGCTTCTTCATTTAATTGTTTTCGTTCACTTTCTAATTTAGCTGCTTCTGATATTATTTCAGCTTCAGATATTGCTATTGATTCGCTAGTCGATGTTTCAAATTCTGGCTCAGATTCTGGTAAATCTTGACAAATTTTTACATCAGACGTGTAGATAGTTGGAAAATTTTCTCTTTGAATTAATTCATTTACTGTATCATTAAGTATTTTTGATGTTAAATCTGATTCTAATTCCTCTTCCTGTTCTTCAGACTCTTGAAGAAATTTAACAGCTGATTCTAATTCAGATATCTCTGGATTTGTTTTTAAGACTTCAGTAATAGAATTTAAGTCTACTGTATCCTTTAAATCAACTGATTTTAATTTTTCTTTTGAAATAAAACCAAAATTTTCATTTCTTTCTGGCTCTATATTATCAGTACTTGTTACTATTTCTTCAAGGCATTTTTTATCTTTATCATTTATTTCTTCAGAATTTTCAATTATTTTTTTCTCCTCTGTTTCCTCAGTCTGCTTATCATTTTCATTTTCTATATTACAGTCAAGTTCTGAAGTTTCTGTTTCAACTAAAGTTTCAATAACATCATTAAGCGAATTATTTATTTGATTATTGGATTCATTTTCTGGTTTTGAAATTAGTAGTAAATCAAGCATTGAATTTTTTTCAAGATTAGTCAAAACTTCTTCTGAAGAATCTTCAATAACTGCACTATTTACAATGTTTTTGTCACTATTTACCGATTTTTCTAAATTTGAGGTAATATCAAGATCTAATAAACCAACTAATGGATTTTCAGAAGGTCGAGAATCTGGACAAGGTTCTTCATCTACGTCATCAGATTTTGATGAAATATTATTTTCAAGTTCTTCAATTATATCAGATTTTATTTCCGAAAGATTTTCAGAACTTTCAGTAATGGTAGCCTCAATATCAACTTCTTGAGTATTGAGATTTAATTTTAAATCAGTAATAGATTCTTCTATTTTTTCTTTAGATAATTCCAAATCATTTTGTTTAATTTCATTCGTTTTATTTACTACTATGTTTTCATTAATTCCACTAGTCATTACAATTTCTGTATCAATTTGATCCAATTTTCCTTCTGTTCTGGACGTTATTTGTAAAATTGATAATTCTTTATTATCACTGATAATATTCTGAGAAGGTGATTCTAATAAATTAACATCTGATTCTATTGGCCCTTTCTTTGATTGTAATGAAATCTCTATATCTGATTGAATAATTAGACAATTATTTTGTTGTATAATTTTAGTATTTAGTTTTTCATCATTTTCAACCAGTGATTGATGACTATCATTATCAATATTTGTTTTTGGAATATCTTTATCATCTTTAATTGCTGTTACACTTTCGATAGATACATCTAATTTAATATTTTTTAAAGATTCTTCCGAACAATTGATATCTTTTTCATTAGTTTTTTCTTCTTTAGTTTCACTTTCAATAACACTAATACTTTGTGGAGTGTTTTCTTGCATCATATCTTCCGTCACTTTTTCTTCACTTTCCAATGAAGGACTAGGCAATATTTCTGATTTTTCACATTCTATTATAGATTCTATTATTTCACTTTCTAGCGTTTCACTTTTATCAACAGTTTTATCTTTTGCATCTAGTGGTTCAATGTTCATAATTTCTTTCATTTCACTTTCATTTTCATTTTTTGCTATTATTTCGTCAGTTTCTTCTGACTTATTTTCTCTACTTAAAAGATTTTCTTCAACCACTTCGACTATTGATATTTTAATAACATCAGAAATAGTCGTTTGTTCTTCCAAATGAAGTTTTTCAAGTATATCTGGATTTAAATCTTCAACAATACCACTTACACACTCTGAAATTATTTCAGAAGTTGCCTGATTGATATTTTCTATTGAACTTGTTTTATTTATTATTGCTTCAACTGTGTCTGGGATACTTGCAACTTGTTCATTCTTTAAAATTGGAGTAACTAGAGATTCAAAGTTTTCTGTAATGTCCATTGATGTGTCGTCAAAATTAGGTATTATATTATTCTTATTATTATCATCAATTTCCGTTTTGACTGGGCTGATATCTTTCTTGACTTCTGTATCAATTTCAGGTAATTCAACGTCATTTACATTGGAATTAACTTGCTGACAATTGTTTAAATTAATTTGAACTATTTCTTGAGATATAGAATCATTTTTATCCTTTAAATTTTGTTGATGGTCCTGGATAGATGATTGTATAACGTTTTCTAAAGATGCAGATTCAGGAAAAAGAGTGATTGGTGCTTCTATTGATAACTTTTTCTCCGTACAAATTGTTTCACCAATTATTTTATTTAAATCATCTAATTTACTTAAATCTTGTGAGTCATTATCATTATTAATTCGGTCAGCAAATTTAATATCGTTTTCAGGAACTAAATCTACAGATTCTCTTGATGATTTTTCTCCAACTTCATTAAGTTCAATGTTTTTATTTATTAATGTTATAGTAGCGTCGACAATACTACTATCGATTAATTCAATAGTTTCAATATTACTTTTATCATTTATTTTACTATTTTGTTTATCCACAAGAGGTTTACAAGAAAATACAACTTTTGGTTCTTTACCAACTTCATCTAATTCAGTACCTTGAGAATCTTCAGAAGTATAAGCGTCTCCAATTAACTGAAGGCTTTGATTAATACTTAGTACATCTTTAACATTTGAATTTTTATTACTTTCTCCTATTTCTGAAACAAAAAAAAATATTATTTTAGTATTAATTGTTAATTATTAATGTTATTTTATAAAATGAATTTTTTTAAATTTACGTTTTACTTCAAAATTTTTCGATATATCTTCATGTTTTATCAATTCATTTTCATTTTTTTCAATACTTAATATATTCGATGCAATATGAACATCATCAGAGTCTAGTTGAGAATCTGTACTACCAATTTTACCACTGTCATTATTTTTTATAAAGCTATCAGATTTTTTATGTTCTGAGTTTGTTAATAAATTAATTGATGATGTGACTTCACTTTTATTTACATCTACTTTATCATTTTTGATAGTTTTGTCGGTAATTTCAGTTTTGGAGTCAGTAATGATTTTAGATAAAGCTGCTATTTCACTTTCTAATGTTGAATCAGCGGGTTCTGATTGAACACCAATTATATCATTAATATCCATTATACTCAATGCTTCTGTATCATAAGTTTCTGAATCACTATCAACACTGTACGGCGCATAACGTTCTGGAGATTCATCTTTATTTGGTTGTTCACTATTTAAACGAGCGTTGTTTTCCTCTTTGGAGCCAAATAGGCCCATCTTAGAAGATTCAGACATTGTTCTTATTTGTCTAAAAACGTGGATTATTTACTACCAATCAATTTATAATATATTTAATGACAATTCAACTAATTGTAACATTCTCACTTCTTACACTTTTGTCTAAAAATGTTTTATTTTTTTTTTTTAATTCAACTTATTTATTTTGATTTTATACTTCCACAATAATTTTAAATTTTAAAGAATATTTATTTTCTTATTTAAAAACATAAATTTTAATTATTATTACTTTACTTACGTATATTTTTACAACATAACCAAAAGATTTTTTTTTTCTGTACAAATAAATTAGGTTTATTTATTTTAACAAATTGATTATTGGAAGTTAAAAAAAAATATATATATAATTTGTAAATAATACACGTCTTACTGAGGACTTATGTCTCCACGAAATTTTAAAATATTTTGTTAATACATTATCACAATCACAACTTTTCACCGACGCCAAACCAAGTGCAAACGAGAGTTTTACCCTCGAATTCCGTTGTATACATTGTGTGCAGTTAAATGTAATGACATGAAATTTTATCGACTAATGATATTTGAGAGTAAACAGAAATAACCAATAAGATATAATAATTTTATTTTCTATTATTTCATTGGTTGAAATTGACCGCGAAAATTTAAAAGTATATTTTCAATTTTGTAATAGTTATAAAAGCCCCAAGTAGCACAGACAACTTTAAGATGTTATAAAGATGTTTTATAAAAGGACAAGACAAATTTTTTTTGTCTCAGTCAAGTTCTTTTATATGAATATGACGTACAGATGTCAGTTCTATAAGCCATAGAAAATTTGTGCTATTTTACCTATGGTAAAAACAACATTTCAATTAAAAAATCGTTTAGATGGCTTATTTGACAATTATTTGTAATTTACTTTTTGTTGTCACTTGTAAAATAAATTTCTGATCGTTTTGTCAACATTTTGGTGCCTTATCGATATGTCAAAAAACAGCCTAAAAACTGATATCATATAGATACCACAAAGTCAAGTGCGCTACTTGAGAGCAAAAAAAAAAAATTACATATATAAATACATTAATTAAAAAAATTATTGGTACTTTATTAGTTTTACAGAGTTATAATTATTTATTTATAGAAATAACTACATATTTAAATGAGATTACAATATTTAAAAAATAGTTTTAGTTATGAGGAAGTTATTGAAATATAAAATTATGTTTATACAAAAGAGTATGAGTTATTTTAATTAATTTGTTGTTGAATAATAATATCGCTGTAATTTTCTCCCGAAGTAATATGTAAATTTTTTTCATTAGCAAGATGAAGTAGAGATACAAACGCTATAGGAAAACTCAATTCTTCAGCGTCATTTTTGGAAAGCATATTTGGAAGTTTTGTATAAATTTCACTAAATCGTTTTTCTTCTTTTATTGCTGTAGAAGATTCAAGATTTTGAGCATTTTCTTTATCAATTTGATCTTTATTCGTTAAACTTTCCCAAATACATTTTTTTAAAAAACGAACATCTAATTTCTTGGCTCTTTGTGAGAAAGGTATATAAATTTTCTGCGTTAATTTTGGAGCTTCAATTAAATTATTGCCTGTGAAACCAACTGCCCGAGATTCATCATCAAAAGCACAATCATTAAATACTGTATCAGCTCCATCATCATTTTGAACGTTTGGACAGTAATTTTCGGTATCATTACCATTATCATAATTGTATTCCTCATGATCATCAGACAAAACTAACATATCGTTATTTGATTTTTCTTTTAAAAATATAGTTTGATTAGATCGTAAATAATATTTACACAATGCTTTATTATCTTCGTCATGAATTTCTTTTGGATTAAGTAATTTTTTTATAGACCAACAACGACTAACTGTTGAATTTTTTAAATTGGCTAAATTTTTTTTAACTTGAGTACATTCTTTGTCAGCTATTTCAATAAACCCATCATCAGATTGTATAGTTGGGTCTTTTTTCTTTCTTTTTGGATTTTGTTGACAAGCTTCAAGTTTATTCTTAGTCGTATTATTTGTAAGTTTATTGATCTTCCAGTGTGTAGGCCCGATCCAGCGAATATCTACAGCATCACTAAAGTATGAATACTCAAGTTTTTTATTCATTGGCATTCTCTCAATTATATTTTGTAAGTCAGCAACTACACAAGGTGTTCGATTAGTAGCATGACATCCGACTTCATTTTCATTTTCATTATCATTTTCATCAGCAGCGAAATAATTTACATCGTTGAAATTTTGAGTATCATCATCAAGTGGTATACTAGCATCAGGATCAAAAACAAGATTATCATCATCTTGAGAGAAGGACTCATGAGAAGGCATATGTAATGCTTGATCTTCTTGTTCGATTGACCAATGGAGAATTTCAAACTGCGAAAACATACTGTTGATATCTAAATTAAAATCTGCTTTTACTGGAGGCCATGGTAATCGTGATTCATCATTATCAGCACCAAGTTCATCAACATCATTATCAATAATTACATCGTTATATGGATTAAGACCAAGACCCAGATCACAATGCTGAGGTAAAGATGCTTGATACAACATATTGGTAGTCTGACAGTCGCCTTCTCCAAACATTATTGGAGTGTAATCTACAACATCAACTTTTCCTTGAAGTGCTTCAATCGATGTAAGAATTTTTTGGCTTCCTTTCTTCTTTTTTTTCTTTTTTTTCAGTTTTCCATTTTCATCATTAGTTTCACCACCACCTGGCATTGTGCGATCAGCATTTGAATCATCATCATCATTATCTTTTCTGTCTTTAGTATCCAAATTACCAATCATTTTTAATGTGTCCTGATGTAAAGCATCTACTCTCAATGCATAAATTTTAGCACTAACATCAAGAGTTGTTCCAGCCATATGTAAGTTTGGTATACCATCACTTTTATTTCTAACCATATATGTCATATAGTCGATCATATTTAAGCTGAAAGCATTTTTAATATTAATTTTATTCTGTGCACTTAGTTTTATACATTCAGCCATTCCTTCAGTTATCTGCGGGGTTGACATATTTGATACCGCACCAAGACGTATAGAACGTCGATTTGTTGAAGATGGAAAAGCTTGAACACTAGATTCAGAGCGTAGCGCTTGACGTTCAGCAGTATCATCATTAGTCTCTATCTCAATTGAACTTTGTTTTACAACGAAACCTGAACGACGACGAAGAGGACTGGCGGTCGCATTGTCAGCTAACACATAGACGAGACTTTTTCGATTGTCCATTTTTTATATTTTAATTTTGTTATTACTAATTTCAAAAAGATAATTGTCGATCCTGTAAAAAAAAATTAATTCAATTAACGAATAAATGGAAATTTTATAATTATACATAATTAATATAAGTACTTACAATGTAAAATTGATAAATTACCCGCTATTTTGTTTAAATCAGTTTTTAAAATATCAAGAAGACAAAGTAACCTCTCTAATTCTATGTATGCCTGTTGAAGAACTTCTAATTTTTTTAATTCTTCTTCTGTAGCAATCAAATTAATATTTTCAATTGAATTTTCCTAAACAGATAATAAACAATTTTTATTGTGACGCCATTTTCATAAAACGTACATTAATATTAAGCTAAAATTGAACATTAAAGGACATAATGCGAATGAAATACCATGATTTTACATACTTCATCTGCCATTAAAAAAGATTATATATAATTTCTGAACACCATGTAATTTTTATTTTTTTTTATTTTCAATAAATCACGAGTATTTTATATATCAACAAATATAAACGCATTAATATACTGACGCATGCGATGTCCGTTAGAAATTATTTCAAATGTGAATAGTGTTTACCGTTTGACAGTCATAAAAAAAAATTCCGATGTGTCTCTATCTATCAGAAACACTATGAATTTTTTCTCGTGTGTTAAGAAACTAGTTATTGGAGTGGACAAATATCCAGTTATTAACCGGTAAGTTATTTGGCTATTTAACCGGTAAAATTGAAATGATAAATATCCACTTGTGTCAAATATGTATATAGTTTAGTATACTAAGTTTTAAAAGCAATATGGCGTAGTTCTCTGCGTAGTGAACCACTGGTTGTCAAATAAAAAATAGAAGCAGTTATTCTGTTATTTATCGCCGATATTATTAAAAAAAAGAAATAATAACAATTTTTAAAAGATGCCAAAACAAAAATCTTCTGTTAGCATAATAATTATTTTTTTATCATTTATCATTTTTAACTATTTATTTATTAAATCAATAATATTGAAAGATAATAGATAATTGATAATAATTTTTAGCCTACATTGTACACATCTACAATCGCACATCAACGCCACCCACGGAACAAAATTAACTACTTTGGTTAATTATCCGGTAAATAACCTGCTGGAAATGGATAAAATAATCCTGATAGCCAAGTTGGTGAGAAACTGACGAGAAACTTGCAGCCGCAACTGGACACCAAGTTGACCGCCAACAGTTGGTCCCTCCAAAGTTGATAGACATTTTCTGAGAAAGTTGGTGGCAAAAGTTGCTTGCAAAAGTTGGCAATCATAAGTTGACGGTAAGTTTCCTTTCAATTTTCTCAGAAACTTGCATTCCAGTTGCAGCTCCATACTGGCGCCAACTTTCTGAGAAAGATGTTACGTCCCAGCCTGCTCGTCAGATGTCTCTGACTATTGTTAAATACTAATTATTTAGAGACCGATCTGAGACCTAACTAACTAATTAATTAAGATGTATATTGATAATTTAGCAAGTGGCATAATTAATAAGTCACTCTATATCATAGGACATAATATAATATAATAATATAATTTAATATAATAATATAATATAATATAATAAAATAATATAAAATAGTATAATATTATTTACAATATTTAAAACATATTGATAAAGTTATTTTTCTCTTAATATTTGTTATGTACAAATAAGCGCTGACGCCTCGAGTAAATCCTCGAGACGTGCAGCTGCACAAATACCTATTTTGTTCTAAGATAACTTTTGTTAATAGATAAGTGACTCATTTGTTAATAACAAAAACGGAGAAAGCGTGAGAACGGAGAGTGGATCATTCGAGAACATTGCTTATCTCGATCCACCCCTCTATATCGAACGATGCGCGGGCCTGATGCCCAAGCGCCTCGTATTGATAAGAAACTCACGCTAGTTTTTTCTCGATCAAGAGAATGGAGTCTGAAACATAAAATCATAGAGAGCAGTCAGGCTCAATATTAAAAACTCAACTTCGTTCTCACCCTTTTGAAGTTATTGTTAAGAGTACGTAAACAAATTTATAAATTGATTAAATTGTATATTTACACATTATTCATAGCTATTCTGTTACAATTGAATAAATCGGATTCAGATATATATAAAATAATATATTATATTCAAACAACCAGTTTATTTCAACCACCAAATGGTGGCTGTTCAACCTATACAAATTATTATTTATAATTATTTGTAAGTTTTCATTACGTCTATTTTAAATCAACCGCTCAACTACGCCAGCGCCAAATCATCAAACAGGACGTAACAACTTATTATATAATTAAAATTGGTGGCAGCGACGGATTCGAACAGCCCCCGAATAGACTGGTATAATCTCAAAAATCCGAAAATTTTTTTTTTACAAAAAATTGATATCAAGTTCTTTAAGTAAAATTGTGAAACAAAAGTGAAAAGTTAAGTGAGAATTGAAGTGAGTGGAATAAATAATAATAAAAATCTAAATAATTGAGATTAAAAATTCAAAAATAATTAAAATAAAATAACAAAAATTTTACGTCGAACATTTAAATTGAAAATTCAAAATTTTTTTTATTATTCAAGATCTGAAATTAAATTTTTTTTTCTGCTCTCAAATAAAATAATAAATAAATAAAAAAAAAAAAAAATAAAATAAAGTATATCTAATATATAAAATTCTCGTGTCGCGGTGTTTGTAGTTAAACTCCTCCGAAACGGCTTGACCGATTCTCATGAAATTTTGTGTGCATATTGGGTATGTCTGAGAATCGGACATCTATTTTTCATCCCCCTAAATGTTAAGGGTAGTCCACCCCTAAATTATTTTTTTTTAATTTTTAGATAAAGTTTTTTTTTTATTTTTTTATGATACAGCATTAAAAAATACATACAACCCTAAATTTTCAACCCTCTACGATCAACCCCTATTTTTCCATCGCGATTTTTATTTTTTTTTATTTTCAATAATTTTTGGTCTTTTGATCTTCCGCCTTCGCCGGTCGATAACTGATTAACTATCAATCGATTAGTTATCCCCGCTAGATGTACGATGGACGGTGTGGCTCAATAAGTTATAGATCAAATTGAATGGAATATAGTATAGTGCCGGATAGCTCAACTGGTAGAGCACTCGGCGCGATACCGACATGGTCTGGGTTCGATTCCCAGTTCGGGCTATCTATATTTTTCTCAATTTATCTATAAATTGTCTTATTCAGAAGGTTTGCATGTTTTAGGTTTCCACTATATAAATTGGTGTATTACCGTACGATGGACGGTGTTGCTCAATAAGTTATAGATCAAATTGAATGGAAAATGGTAATTTTTAAATATAGTGGAAACCTAAAACATGCAAACCTTCTCAATAAGATAATTTATAGATAAATTGAGAAAAATATAGATAGCCCGAACTAGGAACCCGTATGAAAAAGCAATATATGAGCTTCAGTATAATTCAAAATATATGATAAATTATATGGAATTATAAGAAGTCTTATATGGAGCCATATACAAAATTTTGCCGAAATATTATATAATTTTATAATTTGCAACATATATATCGGTAATATATTTTTTTTACATGCTAACTTATAAATATTGCTTATAATACTTTATACTATACTTTAAGTTATATAATAAGATATATGATTTAATTATATGACTGACATATAATATTTATACATGTAAATATATAATTATATAAATATATGTTCACATATATTTGTATAAATATATGTAAATATATATTTATATAGATATATGTTTATATATATTAGGGTGGCGCAAAAAAACCGACTATTTTTTTTTTTTTCGATCTCGCATAAAAATTTGTTGGTTTACGATGTTTTAAGAAGCCTCTCAAAAAATCAGCTCGATAAAAAATTTTCAAGAGGTCGCTCACGAATTTTGAAAATATCAAAAATGATTGAAATTCGGATTTTTGATTTCTAGATTTTTTCTTTCTCATGGCAGTAATAGTTTATATTTGGGAAATCATGACTACGCTGAAAATTTAAGCCCAAAATTCAAATATTTAAACCTCGCTCAAGAATTTTGAATGTTTCCGAGTGCTGTCTCTTGGACGTTTTCGAGCGACCCTTAAATATTAATAATAAAGCTTCTCGATTTTTTCACCATCAATTTGCATGACAATGAATGAAAATACAACCCGAGAAATAGAAATAATAAGTTATTTACATACTTTTTTATTTTTTCATTCAATTTGTAGGTTTTTTCGCTTATTCAAAACTTACCAAATTTCATTGTATAAGATTGTCCTGTATATTTTTGGTTATGCAACAGTTATATTTTACTGAAATAACAATAATTGAGTTATAAAACGATACAAAAACTAATTCAAACTATTAGTTACATTTTATTAGTTAATATTCAAAATTCTTGAGCGCCGTTTAAATATTTAAATTTTGGGCTGAAATTTTCAGCATAGTTATGATTTTACAAATATAAACTATTGCTGCCACGAGAAAGAAAAAATTTAGAAATCAAAAATCTGAATTTCAATCATTTTTGATATTTTCAAAATTCGTGAGCGACCTCTTGCAAATTTTTTATCGAGCTGATTTTTTCAGAGGCTTCTTAAAACATCGTAAACCAACAAATTTTCATGCGAGATCGGAAAAAAAAAATAGTCGGTTTTTTTGCGCTACCCTAATATATATATTTGCACAAATATAAAATTAGAGATTTCAAGCTATAAAATGTTTTTTTTTAGTCTCGATACGATTACTTTTCATGAAGTTACAGTCTTGCAAAAATCACTAAAAAATTTCTAAAATTTTTTTGTTCCTTTAATTTTTGGTATGAGTGTATTCTTTAAATTATTTATGCATAATAATATCGAAATTATTATAATATTGAAATTATAAGTGTATATATAAAACGAGTATATAATTTGAGATGTAATATCATATGTATACAATTACATATATTATAAATTATATGGATTATAATAATATTGAAATTATAAATTAATTTATAAGATATATGAAACATATATTTTACGTTATAAATTAATATATAAAGCAGACATATAATTTTTGATACAATATTACATGTATATAATCACATATATTATAAATGATATGGATTATTATAATATTAAACGTATAAATCATTATATATGATAAATCATAAATTAATTAATATTAATAATATTGCCGCCATATATTTTCAGTTATTTACCATATATTTTTTTATATATTATCGACAGTATATGGTTTTTTCATACGGGAATCGAACCCAGACCATGTCGGTATCCCGCCGAGTGCTCTACCAGTTAAGCTATCCGGCACTAAACTATATTCCATTCAATTTGATCTATAATTTATTGAGCCACACCGTCCATCGTACGGTAATACACCAATTTATATAGTGGAAACCTAAAACATGCAAACCTTCTGAATAAGACAATTTATAGATAAATTGAGAAAAATATAGATAGCCAGAACTGGGAATCGAACCCGGACCATGTCGGTATCGCGCCGAGTGCTCTACCAGTTAAGCTGTCCGGCACTAAACTATATTCCATTCAATTTGATCTATAAATTATTAAGCCACACCGTCCATCGTACGGTAATACACCAATTTCGATTATAAGTTAATCCCCGCACACTTATAGTAAATAGTTATTTTTATTGAACTACAAATATGTTTCCTAGAAATAATATATATGGCAAAACAACGTTTGCCGGGTCAGCTAGTAAATCTATAAAAATCAGATATATCAAGAAAAAAAATGAAATTTTGTGAATTAAAAATAAAATTCATAATAAAATTCAAGTGAGTGAAGTTAATGAAGAATTAAAATTTAAAATAAAATAAAACTACCAATATCATTCATGACGCCCGACGGATGCAGTTCAACATCAACTACAGTTGAGACATCTACAGTCATCGCACATTCCTGCTCAACGTGTTTCCATCAACCTTCCGACGGCAACGAAGATCTCCGTATCAACTACAACTACCGATTCATCTAAAATTCAAACCTGTAAACAACTAAGTAGTAAGTCAATTATATTGTTAAAATTTTTTTTTTTCTGTCTTTTTAAATATTTATATAAATAAAAATGAGTTTTGAACAAATGGAAATTTCCCTTACGGAAACCCAAAATGAAGTTACAGCGTTAAAAACTCAAATTCAACAATTACTAGCAGAGAAACTTGAAATGAAAAATAAATTTGAAGAAAATTGTCAAGCAGCTATCGCTCAACAATTAAGAATACATTTCGAAAGAAACCCACCTGTAGGTGCTTCACACCAATTACCTCCCAATCTTAATTTAACGAATAATTTAACTGCAAACAACAAATTCGATTACAAAGAATTTTTCACAACTATACCAGACTTTGATGGTATAAGTTATCCAGTAGAATCATTCATACAGGCATGCAAGGACGCGAAAGAATATCTAAGAGAAATAAACGAAGACGCGCTCGTTAGAATATTAAAATCCAAATGTATAGGCGAACCTTTAATTAGAGTAAGCGGGTCAAACGTAAAAACAATAGACGAATTTATTGCATTTTTAAATTTAAATTTTAGATTGAGCAAACAAGTTTCAGTACGGGAAACGACCAAGCGTTCCCTCGAGTCGGCGCTCCGATGGGAAACGTAGCAATTCAGCGCCAAAATTTAAACAAAAACTAAGAATACCGACAGAAACTTATTCCGTGGGTGCCATGTCAATTGATTATAAACCTACGTCAATTATGTTTGGATCTAAGGATATAATATCTAACTATGGGAAAATTTTAGTAGACACCGGATGTAATTTAAATTTAATAAAATACGGGGAAGTAAAATATAAAAAATTAATCGATGAATCATATTGTTACAAATTAAATGGTGTCTCCGAAGCTATCACTTTGGGTAGAATAAAAATACAAATTTTTAATAAAGATACTTATTTTCATGTAATACCAGACGGATTCCCTTTAGATTATACGGGCATATTTGGCATGGAATTTTTACAAGAACACGGCGTAATAATAAATTTAGTAGACAATACGGTAACATTTAAACATTTAAATAATCTACAAATATCATTAACAGAAGGAGAATATTTTGTTTTAAAAGCTCGAACGAAAACGGCAATGTTCGTTCGAGAAGATAGTAAACTTAAAGAGGGTTATACACCTCGTATCGAATTTGAAAACGGTATCTACGCGGGCGAAGCTTTAGTGAGTAATAATAACGGTGTCGCTCATTTGTACGCAATTAATACTCTCAATAAAGATGTTAAAGTAAAAGTACCCGTAATTCCTCTATACCCTTTCGGGACAAGCGAAGACGAGGATACTAGCTTGACGCATGACGACACGGATAGATACGATAACAGTACCAGGGCCCGGGAAAATCGTGTCAATAAAGTGTTAAAACTCTTGCGTTTAGAACATCTGAATGAGGAAGAGCGTAAAGCAATAGTTTCTCTTGTAGAGAAATACGCTGACCTATTCCACATTCCTGGAGAACCACTGTGCGCTACAGAGACAGCGACTCATACTATACCTACTACCGATGACGTTCCCGTAAATACCCGACAATACAGACACCCTCCCGCACAAAAAGACGAAATAGAAAAACAAATTACAGAACTAATGTTAATGGATATAATCGAACCTTAGACCTCACCATACAATTCCCCTTTATGGATCGTGACTAAAAAGGCTGATTCAAAAGGCAATAAAAGATGGCGTTTAGTTATAGATTATCGTAAATTAAATGATAAAACTGTTAAAGATGCATATCCACTACCGTTGATAAATGATATTCTTGATCAATTAGGTGGTGCGATTTATTTTTCAGTATTTGATTTAAAATCAGGTTTTCATCAATTAAAAGTAGATCCTAAAGATAAGCACAAAACAGCATTTTTACAACTCCTCATGGTCATTATCAATTTAATAGAATGCCATTTGGACTTAAAAATGCTCCAGCAACGTTCCAAAGGTTAATGGATTTAGTGTTACGCGGGTTACAAGGAGCAGATCTCTTTGTTTACTTAGACGATCTAGTCATTTACGCACGTTCTCTAGAAGAACATGACACTAAATTCGAAAAATTAGCCGAACGTTTGCGAAGTGCGAATTTAACTCTACAAGCCGATAAATGTGAATTCCTAAAAAAAGAAGTAATTTATTTAGGCCATCTTATATCTGCCGACGGTGTCAAGCCTGATCCCGATAAAATTAAAGCGATCAAATGTTTCAAAACACCTAAGAACACAACACAAGTGAGAGAATTTCTTGGACTTGCTGGTTACTATCGGCGATTTATCAAAGATTTCGCAAAAATCTCTAAGTGCCTATCTGATCTTACAAGCAAAAACGCAAGATTTTCATGGGCGCCTGAACATCAGGTAGCTTTTAAAACCTTGCGCAATAAACTATGTACAGCTCCGATATTGCAATATCCAGATTTTTCGAAACCATTTATTTTAACGACCGATGCTTCGGGCTATGCAGTTGGAGCAATTCTCTCACAAGGCAAAATTGGGGAGGACACAATTGTTGCAGCAGCTTCTCGTGTGCTCAACAAACACGAAAAAAATTATTCGACCACCGAAAAAGAAATGGTCGCAGCTTTATTTGGTATGAAAACATTTAGACCGTATCTCTATGGCAGAGAGTTTACTCTTGTCACCGATCACAGACCGCTTGTTTGGGTAAATAATATGAATGACCCAACATCGCGTGTAATGAGATGGAGAGAACGGCTTAAAGAGTTCGAATATACCGTGTTATATAAAGCGGGTAAAATAAACACAAACGCGGATGCTTTATCGCGTAACCCAATAATTGAAAACCGCGAAGTTTACCCAATTAAAATTAAATGGCGACCTGGAAAACCCGGAATCGCTAGGTTGAGAACTTCAGATCCTTCAGACGATGGTAGAGTCTTTAAAAAGAAACCTAAATACAATACAAATTCAGAGTCAAGTAGCTCGAAGAATGATAAAAATAAATTATCTACAAATTTTAACAAAAATAATAATTCAAGTTCAGAGGAAATTACTCCAAGTAATAAAATAATTCGCGATAAAAATAAAATTGCGACTAACCCAGTCGACGGAGTTAGAAAAATAAATTCGAAAATTCAAAATCTTGAGCAAAATACTCAAGCGGTCGGTCTAGAAGATTCGGTCGAAAAACGTCAAATTCTTGAGCCAAAAACTCAAGCGGTTGGGCCAGTCAGTAACAATACTACAGACCCAGTCGTCAAACCCGCTAGCGATGGCAATATGACTGATCACCCTATCGACCAACGGTTAGTTAAAAATAATAAAAACGGATATATCGGTAAAAATAAAAATTTAAAAAAGAAAAAAATCTGAGCTCAGACGATATAATCCATATAAAAAATTTTCGAGTACTGAATCACTAAGCGAAGATGATTTAAGTAAAAATAAAAATAATAAAATATTTACAAACTTGGAAACAAATAATCCTCAAGAACTAAATTCAAATTCAATAAATAAAAACTTTAATTCTAAAAATCAAAATAAAGATAATAAAAATATAGTAAATTCTAACGAAAGTTCAAATCGCATACGGAAATCTAACGAGAATGCAAAATTAAATAAAAATTCTAAATCCAAAGTCGTATCAAATCCAGAACCAGATAAATCAATTACTCTTCCTGATTATTCTGACGGATCGTCGTCATCAGGAGACATGTATGATGCTGTAACTCTGAGAAAAAAACTCATTAAAGACAACCCATCGTATTTAAGTGACGAATCTGATATGTCAGATTTCGGTTTGTCTTATATTTCTAATAATTCTGTAAACTCTCCAACACATAAAAATTCACGTAATTTAACACCATCACCTCAATCTCTAAATCCACAGACACTTGAAAGTGGCAAAACCACGAATACTCTATTATCATTATTACCCAACGTACGAACACAAGCTACATCTACACACCCAGACCCAAAAATACAAACAGATAAGGAAAATGCAAAAATTAATAAAAATAAATTTAATCCTTCTCAAATCAAAAGGACAACTAAAATGGCAGAGTTTACACCCTCTCCTACAATACGTTCACGTAGAAAAATAAATAAACAAAGTAAGAAAATTGAAAAAATAATTATTCCAGAAACTTCTGACGACGAATCAAACACTGACGCGACAGAAATGACTTATTCAAAAATATATTCAGAAAATTCAAATGACATTAGTACTGAATCACCTATCGAAACAATTCCTATCACTTCAAGAACTCCTATCAAACCCAAATCCGTAAATAAAAAAGACATGGGAGGTGCAATCCCTTGGTCTTCTGACGAAGGAGGCGATTATCCAAAAATTATGGACGTCTCTGCGGTAATTCATAACGAACCAGAAAACAACATAAACATGTCAACTAACGACATAGGAGAAAATTCTTTTGTAATTGAACCCATGACAATAGAATCACCCGACGAAACAACAACAATAAAAACTAACACAATAACACAGAAAAAAATAGCCAATAAAAATATAGGAAAGGCAAAAACAAGTACTACAAAAATAAACCCAAATTTAACAGACGCAGACAAGAACAGAACTCACGGTACTGATGCAGAACAAACACATACTAATAAAGTAACACCGGAAATACGCAGATCGATTAGAAAACGTAAAATCAAAACATGTTCATGCTGTACAGACTACGACAAACATACACATACACAAAAACAGATTCCGAATAAAATACAACACCTTGCGAAAAATTTTAAAAATAAAACGAAAAAGCCAAATAATAAAAATTCACAACCCAAATTACCAGACATAATGGTTACTCTAAAAGCAATTAAACGTCAACAAAATTTAAATAATAAACGAACTAATGATAAATTGTCAATAATAAACGAAAATACAAGCCCAGTAAACTCACAACAAACTACATCACGTAGAGAATCACAAAACCCTACACTAAATTCACCTGTTGATCGAAGTTCAAAATCGCCCGAACGAATAAATTCATTCAACGACCTGAACTTCGATCAACAGATAAATTCAGCTGACGACGAAAATTTCGAACAGATAGAACAAATAAATTCATTTAATGACTAAAATTTTGACCAAATCGAACAGATAAACTCATCTGATAATGAAATAGACATACGACAAATTTCAACACAATTAAACTCAAACGGAAATCAAAAAAAATTTGGAAAATCCAAAAGTGCACGACTCATAATGCTCATTTATTATGAAATAATAAAATAATAATAAAAAAATAGTGGGAAGCACAAATAAATTTGAAATATATGAACAATTTTCTTTCATTAAATTTTTTTTTTTTTTAAGGTAGATTTTTTTAAAAATCTAACTATTGTATTTGTCCTCATGGTCGATTTTACAAGGGATTTCTTCATAAACTATCATAATTAGTTGAGTAGAGTTCAAAAATACCACTCGTTGAAAAATTTATATATGTATGTATATATATATATATTTATGTAATAGAACCGACTTTTGAGGACACGATTGCGTCTACAATTCTTATCCGATCTTAATGAAATTTCCTACACTTATTCTATGTGTGATTACCACGGTTAAGTTCGAAGATGGGCTGAATCGGTCGATTAGTTTAGAAGTTATATCTGTTTGAAATTTTAACGATTTTTCGAAAAAATCTGTTTTTAATCACGTTCAAATCCATATAACTTTAAAACTACAACTCATAGATAATTTCTGCTAAAAGTATTTTAAAGCGTGACTAATAAGCTTTAATTTATGACCTTAAACTTTATATTTTGACCATTTCTTCTAATAATTTGATAGCCTTGAAAATTTTAATGGAATCAAAAAATGTTGAAAATATGGTTTTCATTCCACAGAACTTATGCTTGTTCCATTATAATCCAGTTTTATCCGTTGTATTTTATTGTGCACAAATTAACCTGTAAATTTCACTGCTATTTTATATTTTAAAAGTATTTCTTTTATTACTTATAGAGTATCAAAAGTACCTCTACTCCCAATGATGATCACTTGTCTTGTCATTACGATAGCACCCATAGTTCTTATCGGATCTTAATGAAATTTTCTACACTTACTCTAGAGGCGATTATTTTGATCAAGTTCAAAGATGGACTGAATCGTTCAAATAGTTTTGAAATAATAGCTGTTTGAAATTTTCATGATTTTTCGTGAAAATCAGTTTTTAATCAACGCTAAAGCTCATATAACTTCAAAACTAATATTTATACACAAATTCCGTAAAAAGTATCTAAAAGCTTGACTAATAATTTGATACCCTTGAACTTTTTAATGAAATCAAAAATGTTGAAAATATGGTTTTCATTCCACATAACTTATGAATTTCCCATTATAATACAATTTTGTCACGTGTATTTTATTGTAAACAAAATAACCTGTTAATTTCACAGCTATTTCATATTTTAAAAGTATTATTGTTATTTTAACTGGGCTGGTCATGGTAACAGCGATTACAATTATGATCTCATACTAATTAAATTTTCAATACTTTATTTATGTGAAGGTTAGTTTGGTACATTACCTATATAATGTTATGTCAAATCAACTATCTGAAGTTCTCTATCAATAATAATCGTTGTCTTTTTTTACCCTCACTCCTAGTAAACGAGTCTAATTTCATATCATGACTATACACTAACAAGATATGTATGTATAAAACTATTTTTTTATATCAATTATATGAAAAATCTACCTTCCATTTCGGCTGCCGAATGGCCTTTTTTATTTTTTATAATTATAAGAGAACCTACTCAAAATATCTCGATTAATAACAAAAAAAAAATCTGGGCGTCGGTTGGCCCTGCGGGCCATCTCCAAGACATCTTCGAGCTCGAAAATGTCTTTACATGCAATTATTTTTTATGAGCTTTTTAAGCTCTAAAAAGTTGCGTTTGATGATAGAGTTTGAAAAGATAAGAATCGAAAATCATTATTGAGGGAGCGGCTGTTCAATTTTTATCCCCGAAATAAATGTATTGAGGCAGAAATCAATGTCAGTGATCAAAATCAAGATTTGAATGAGTTGTGACTTAAGTCAGAGCAATAATATATGAAATATCTGAGAAAAATATCAAAAACTGAGTTTTTTTAATTTCTTGCCGACAATATGATTAAATCTAAAGAACAAAGTAGATGATATTATATGATGATCGAAAGAGACTAGAAAGAGAAAGAGTTGGTATGATTTCAGACACATTTTAGCACATTTTGATTTATCCGGAAAAAATAACATTTTATTATTTTTTTAACTTTTAAGCACCGATATCTTTTGAATTAATTAACCGATTTTGACGTTTAAGGTAGCAATCGGCGCATTTTCTTGAATTCTAAAGCTGATGAAAATTTTGAATTGATTGGTTCAGCCGTTTGATGATATTTGGGAAAACCCTGTTTTCATCTTTTCTTTCTCCAATGATATTTCTCGAACCGATTGAGATGGTTAAGATGGCAATTTACGCGTTTTATTAAGTTCTAGAGCTGATTAGATTTTGGAATCGTTCGTTTAACTCATTTCTGAGAAATCAATAAAAAACTAAAAAAAAAAAATTTTTTTTTTTCCGTAACTCGCAAATACTTTCGAGTCTACTTGACAGAATGATCTGACATTTTCAGGAAAGTTGATGGCTAACAAGCTCTTTCGATTGCCACCTTAACCATCCAAATCGGTTAATTAGTTAAAAAGTTATGAGCCATTCACACACACACACACACACACACACACACACACACACACACACACACACACTCGGACATCATCCTAAAAATAGTCAGAATAGCTTCTTAGGACCTCAAAACGTCGACATCTGATGAAAACTCGATTTTCGAAAATCAGGGTGAAAACAATAACTTCCCGAAATTTTTGAAAATCATCGATTTTCTTAGCGGGAAATTAAAAATATATATAAATAAAATAAAAATAAAAAAATTGAATTGAGAAAAAATTCAGGCTTACCAATTAGCAAAAAAAAACGGCTGTAGTAGGACGGTAATGTGCAAGCGCCCCTGGTGGAATAAATGTACGTATAATGTATAGATATATCATCATCCATGTTAGTTTTACATAGATTGTATATATAGATATAGTTATATAGCCTTTTTTATTCTTTTATTAATTGTAATTGAACGGCACTGAGTTACCTAGTCATTTGCAATAGGGGACCTACAAATCTTTCAAAGAATTCTAAAAAACAAAATTTGATTCAATTACTGGATTTTTTCGCAAGTTATCGTGTGTACGGGTTTCATACTTGACGGACAGGAAATTTTTTTAAACTATTTTGATGTTTTTTCCATTTTTATTGAACTAAATAAATTTTTGAAAAGTATGGAATTAATCTCCATTAAATTATCTTCAAAATAGTATGCAATATATCTTAATTCCGTGAACTAACAAGGGTATAATAATTGAAATACTTGCCGAAGTGAGGCGAAAAAAATTTTTCGATCGTAAAGCACACTCTGATGCTTCGCATCATGAGTCGTGCAATAAATTAAACAATGATGCAATAATAATAGCAAACGACAATTTATCTAATGAAGAAATAGACTCCGACGATAATATATCTATAATTTCAAACACTTCAAATGACTACAGTAACGAGAACGTACACGAAACAAGAGATAACTTAGAAATGCAGAAAAATTGTTATTTATGTTTTATTAACGCGGACGGCACCGTACCAAGCGAAATCGGAAAACAATTATTAGAGTCAGGATATTTAAAATTAAATCCTTTAATTAATTACAAAGCGGGCCAGGTAATCAAAATGGGAACATCTAAAAAGAAAGTACTCGCGTTAGTAACTCAAAGTGATAGTCGAGATACACCAACTGAAAAAGATTATTGTAAAGCTTTCAAAAATTTAAAGTTATATATGGAAAAATCAAAAATAAAATCAATTAGTATTTCTCAAGGTAGAAGCAATTTATGAAAAACAGTTTGGACGAAAATTAAAAATATTATTGCTAAAATTTTCAAAGGTAGCGATTTAAAAATAATTATTTGTAAAGATGAAATAATAATACCTCCAGTAGAGGAAAGAGAAAAAATAATAGCCGAAAATCACGAAACTCCAATAGCAGGACATAAAGGAGTAACTAAAACCTATAATAGAATTAGACAGAAATATTTTTGGGATAATATCAAGAAGCATGTTGAAGATTTCGTTGCCAGAAAAAGAAATTAGTTAGGATAAAAACAAAACAGCCGATGGTCATTACAGACACATCCGCAGAAGTATGGGATAAATTAGCATTAGATATAGTAGTACCGAATAAAACTTCAGCAAACGGATATTCATATATTTTAACGATGCAAGATGATCTTTAAAAATATTGTTTTGCAATACCTTTAGTGTCCATGACGGCTAAAGATATCGCGATAGCATTAGTCGAGAATTTTATATTAAAACACGGTTGCCCGAAAGTAATTTTAACAGACCAAGGTCAAGCTTTTATAGGTAAAGTAATGGGTTGCGTAGCAAAAATTTTCAAGATGAAACAAATAAAAACAACAGCTTTTCATCCCCAATCAAATGGTTCTCTAGAAAGAAGCCATCAAGTTTTAACCGATTATATTAAACACTTTACAAGTCACGATAATTGGGATAAATGGTTACCTCATGCCACTTTTGCTTACAACACAAGTGTACATGAAGGAACAAAATTCACGCCGTATAGATTAGTTTTTGGTAAAGAAGCACGATTACCATCACAATTTTCCTATCTAGACGAGATTCCTACATACGCAGATTTTGTTAAGGAACTCGCAACTAGATTATTAGAATCACGAAAAGAAGCAAGACAAAATTTAGAAAATTCAAAGCTAAGATCCAGAGTACGGTATGATAAAACAATTAATCCAGTAAATTTCAAAATAGGTCAAAATATATTCTTAGTAAAGAATCAGAGAGATGGTAAATTTGATGATAATTATTTAGGTCCGTATAAAGTTACAGAAATATTTCCTGATAAAAATGATATAGAAATCGAATATAAACCGGCAAAAAGAAAAATCATTCATTGTGATCGAGCCAAAATAGCTTATAAATAAATAGGTTCTTTCCTCCCATATACATGCGTCTTTTTGTAGACACATTAAAATCTGTACCTCTCATATTTCTTTCTTTCCTGTTCTTCTCTTTTCTTTTTGCTCTCCCACACAAATTAACACAAACAGACCAGACACAATTTTTTTTTATTATTTAAATAATAAATAAATTTTAGAATCACTTTTTTTTTTTTCAAACATCATGTCAATAGTTTTTATAATAAATGAATAAATTTCCTTTATATGCACAAATTTTTTTAATAGGAATAATAGTATCAAAAATATCTGCTATTAATTGGAATTGAGTAATAATGCTAAGAAATTTTTATTTAAATAAGCTTTCTAACTATAAATTTTCATGAAAAATCAAAATAAGAAAAAAAAAGGGACAGAAAAACAATTATTTTTAGCAATATATAGACTCAAATAGAATTTTAATATAAAATTAAGAATTTGTAGATTAAGTTTTTCTTTATATGTTATTTAATAGATAATTTAAATGCAAATGTATATAGAATTTTAAGCAAAATAAAAAGGAAAAAGAAAAAAAAACAAGAAAATATGCAAAATGCAGGAAAACAAAAAAAAATTATATGCTAATATACAAAATTAGCACATAAAGGCAGAAAAGTCGTAAGTAATATTAAGAATTAAATATATACAAATATTTAGATATAATATAGATACATCTTTGCAATACTATAGTAATACTTATTAACATTAATAAACAAATTCAGAAAACAATACTAAAAATTAAAAAAAAGTGAAAAGTAATAAATAAGAAAAAAAAACTAAATAATAGAAAGAAAAAGAAAGAAATGAAGGAATTTTTATACATTACGATAAAGTAATATATTTAAAAGAGTTAAAGGAAAATAAAAATCATAATAATAATCACAACAAGAAGACCGGAAAGAAATCATATTCAATTAATAGTTTAAGATTTTTAAATTTTTCTTTTCTCCTTAGCAAAAACTTCTTACTACATTATATCTTAAATTTTTTTTTGAAAAAGAAAATATTAATAATTTTACACGAAAATTTTAGTAATTCGTCCTATTCGTAAAATCTTTTTTTATATATGTATATAGTCTACTATAAAAATAATTTAATAAAAAAAAAAAAAAAAAAAAATTAAATTAAATAAAGAAAAAAAAAAAAAAACGGTGAATAATTTTAGGAATATATTAAAATTTTTTTTTTTTACAAGAAAAATAAATTTTTAGATAATTTTTCTGGCCACAGATGCGGCATACGTGACGCACAATTTATCTCAATCCTCAAACAAATAGGATTAGAGGAAAAAAAAGAACATCGTCATTAAAAATCCATAAAAATGTTTATCATGGTTTACAAACAGACGGATTAGAAGGAAAATGGATTTTTAATGTCGCCACTAAAAAGGCAGACGTCGGGTCATAAGTCACAGGTCGGTACTTAGATTTCTTAAACTCGAAAATGGGTAAAATAGAGTTACAAATAAAGCAATAAAGAGAATAAACTACATTTCCAACAAGAGCTAAGGCCCAAAACAAGCGGGACGCTTGTCCACCGGGTGAGGAGGTGTTACGTCCCAGCCTGCTCGTCAGATGTCTCTGACTATTGTTAAATACTAATTATTTAGAGACCGATCTGAGACCTAACTAACTAATTAATTAAGATGTATATTGATAATTTAGCAAGTGGCATAATTAATAAGTCACTCTATATCATAGGACATAATATAATATAATAATATAATTTAATATAATAATATAATATAATATAATAAAATAATATAAAATAGTATAATATTATTTACAATATTTAAAACATATTGATAAAGTTATTTTTCTCTTAATATTTGTTATGTACAAATAAGCGCTGACGCCTCGAGTAAATCCTCGAGACGTGCAGCTGCACAAATACCTATTTTGTTCTAAGATAACTTTTGTTAATAGATAAGTGACTCATTTGTTAATAACAAAAACGGAGAAAGCGTGAGAACGGAGAGTGGATCATTCGAGAACATTGCTTATCTCGATCCACCCCTCTATATCGAACGATGCGCGGGCCTGATGCCCAAGCGCCTCGTATTGATAAGAAACTCACGCTAGTTTTTTCTCGATCAAGAGAATGGAGTCTGAAACATAAAATCATAGAGAGCAGTCAGGCTCAATATTAAAAACTCAACTTCGTTCTCACCCTTTTGAAGTTATTGTTAAGAGTACGTAAACAAATTTATAAATTGATTAAATTGTATATTTACACATTATTCATAGCTATTCTGTTACAATTGAATAAATCGGATTCAGATATATATAAAATAATATATTATATTCAAACAACCAGTTTATTTGAACCACCAAATGGTGGCTGTTCAACCTATACAAATTATTATTTATAATTATTTGTAAGTTTTCATTACGTCTATTTTAAATCAACCGCTCAACTACGCCAGCGCCAAATCATCAAACAGGACGTACTCAAAGATGGCGGTAATTTGTAGCCAAAAGTTGCAAAAGTTAAAGTTGTCGACAACTTGTCGTCAAGTTGGTCGGAAACTAATGAATGACCAACTTTTTCACGATCAACTCGTGCTATCAGGGAAGTAAAATATTTATTTTATCGGTAAATTCTCTTCCTTATAAGAAACTGTGATATTCTATTACGGTTTGTACGAGCGATTAAAGTGACACCGCGTAGAGTATGAGATAAACGTAGTTTCGCGGGATTATTTAAATACATCATCATAATATTAAATTTAATACTATACTATACTATACTCTAACTTATTTTATTTTAAATTCATTATATTTTTGGGAATTTCCAAATGACTCACTTAAGCTAGGGCCTGGTCACTTAAGTAACAATAGAAATCTTTATCATCCAAGATCGTAAAACTGTAAGATCTCGGGAAAACACAGTCTTGGGAAACTTATTTTCTCCAACTCTGTCCTTTTATTTATAAATAATAGAATTTGTATAAAATGTAAGCTCTTTACTTTGTAAACCTAAAATATTTATAAATCCTGTAATTGTTATAATATTATGGAAACTCTAGTACAGTTCCTTACATAATACCTAAGTTAGAAAATAGTTAAGTCGATTAGAGATCCCAATAAAACTGGTTATTCTAACGTCAGCAAAAAGGCAAGTTCCGGGTCGTGAAACATCATATGATGTATACATTCGAACAAAAAATTATTTCCAGTTATGACATACATTTTAAATAAATCTCCAACTAATGCAGCTAATAGATTCTTTTAATATGTTAAATAATATTTTTAATTAATTTTAGAATACAACTTATTAATTAATTTAAAAAAATACTAATATTACGGCGTAACATGCGAAAATACGAAAATAACGTATAATTAAATAATTAAAAAGAAATTCTTATAAACTAAAAATTAAACATATCCAAGGTCATATGAGTGGTTAGAGTTTGTTGATGTAAACAAGGAATATCATAAATTTCTTTTTTATTACTTATGAAGAATTAATAATCTAACTGAAAATATTGAGCAATCAATAAAAAATTGATAAGCTCCCTAATGCTTGCACTTCAACAATAATACTTTCAACTAGTGCCACGCGATGCTTCTCAGTTTTTTCTTATTAAGATCAAGTGTCATCACCCCGATAACCTTTACTTCTATGCATCGTTGCCTTATTATTAAAAAACTATCAATTCACTCGGTCCCTTCGTATTTCTTTCTAGTATCTACTAACTCGACTAAAATCAAAATTCATCTAAAATTTTAAATAAACTATAAAACAAAACTGATAATTATTAACAAAAACAGGGTAATAAAATCTATGACTGACATAACTGACAATAAACAAAATCGTAAATAACATTTAATACGCAACAGTATCTATTGCACCATAATACAAGAAACTTATTAATAAAATAAATATTAACTTAAGACGCAATATTCTAACGTACTGATAAAGAATTAAATAAGATTGGACAACCATAACACACCATGACGGAGTAGATAACCATAATAATAAGATTTTACAGAGGATAATTAATGTCATTTCCACCTATAACAACACGAGTAAATCATAATCAATCAGTGGATAAAAACAAATAGAATCCAATATTAGATAAAAACTCTGTTGCGTAATCGAAACTATAAAAGAATTTAAATTCATTCAATTTAAATTCAAATATAGTTTCACTTCCGGCAGATAGAGGCAGCACCTACTGGGGCCTCTTTCATAAATTAAAACTTGATCATGCGCAGCTCGGCGCATGCGCATCTGCTTTTTCCTGCTTCGTGTCGAGAAGACGGCCGCCATTATCTTTCGCTAATAGACATTCAAGTGATAACACGCGTTATTCCAAATCTTTTCATTTTGCGCTCATCTAAGAGTAATTAATTAAAATAATCAGTTAAATAAATTCTGCATTCATCAAGCTCAACAAAAATATAATTATTTTTGTAATTGTTAGCACCAGAGCTCAAAAATAAATTAATAAAAAACTCAAGACTTCCAGTGATCATCGACCACGTTTTTCAAGAGGTTATTCAAACGGGAGACATCACAGGTGCCCTTTTATTTAATAAATAATTATATCCAGTGTTCATAAAATTAAAAGACTCTATTTTATAATTAATTAATCATAAACATGCTCAATAATTTAATAAAATTAATAGTAAATTCTCGCTCGGTAGTCTCTGCAATCATGCTACCACGTGTTCATAACATAAATTCCATTCAGTGCAATTTATTATAAACTCATTCAAATTAAATTAAATTCAGTGATAAATTATATTATAAATTAATGAACTCAATTATTCATGCAATTTGTGCTATTAAAAATAGCAATTCAAGTGTTCAATTATAAACTTCGCTCGGTAACCTCTGATTTCATGTTACTGTTTTCCATGACATTTTTACAATCAAATCAGTGTTCAAAATAAATTCAAACTAATTACTTTAATTATTTTATTCAATTACTCGAGCTCAATTTTATACTTTGCATTCAATTAATTACGTATTCATGAGCTCAGACAATTTAACAGTATTAAATAATTACACCAACGATTTAATTGTGTAACCCAGTGATATTATGTGCTGTGACAAATAAAAATATTGTTATATTTTTTAATATGCGTATTTTTCAAATATCCCAACCACCAACCAGTCCTGGCATGTATTTATTTAATTATTATTACAACAAACTCCTATATTTTTACTACCTAACCATCAGAGGTAAATCAAGGAATCTAACTATTCCGTAATCGCCCTCTTCTCCCTGAAAACTTACGTAAGCGCATGAGTTCTATCTTCAATAACTCAACTAATAAATAAAATCGTAATCAACCAAAACTATCATAATAATTCATTGGTGTCCCTTTATCGATGAGATTAATAATAATTGCAATTTATTAAATATTTCGAATTAAAATCGGCATAACTTTTAAACTACTAACGATAACGATAAATAACCATAATCCATCGACAGACAAGGAAAAATAGATTAATAATTACTAACCACTGATACTCTAATCCTAATCAATAACCATTAATTAACCCTTTAAAATAAGGCCATCTAATAGCATGGGATTGTATATCTTTCTTCCACTAACAGAATTGCTACGGCTTGCCTTCTCGCGTTTTCAAGGTTATTCTCGTGACGTACCGTGTGACGTATTTTCTTCACTTCTCTCTCTAACCCATATGAATACCCCGTAAAAATTAAAATAATTATAACACCTTAACTACTAACAGTAGACAGGAATGACCATAATCAATCAAGAGATAATAACGAGAGGATTAATAATCTATAACCATCTATACTATAAACCTAATGATCTGTAATTAACCATCCAAAATAAAATTCATCTAATAATATTGACTTGGATCTAGAACCTTCTTTCAAGGCGTGTGTCATGACTCATCCTCGTATGATCGCTTTTCGTGACGTATCGCGTGACGTATTTTCTTTACTTCGCTCTCTAACCCATACGAATATATCGATAATTTCTAATCTGAATAACTCGATAAATAATTAAAATAATGAAAAACTAAGCACATCATAATAACCCGATAAAATACCTTATCTAATTGAATCAATAATAATATCAGATTATTTAATAATTATCTCATAAAAATTGAAAACAGGTATAACATTTAAACTACTAACAGTAGACAGGAGTGGCTATAATGAATCAAGAGATAATAACGAAAGGATTAATAATCAATAAACACCTTTACCGTAACCCTAATTGATAATCCGTAATTAACAACTTAAAATAAGACTCATATAATAACCTTGATTCGGATCTAGAAGCTTCTCTCTAAGGCGTGCCGCATGACTCATCACCATCACTTCTCTTTCTGATACATACGACTATATCGCTAAATTCTAACTTAAATAACTCGACAAATAATCAAAATAACGAAAAACTAAGATTATCACTATAATTCTCAAATGCACTTCTATCTATAAATCTGATAATAATTACAATTTACTGAATATTGTAATTAAAAGTAGGTGTAACATTTAAATCGTTGACGATAGAAAGAAAAGACGATAACTAATCGAAAGATAAAGACATGAGGATCAATAATCAATAATCACCTATACCATAAATCTAATTAACGACCCGTAATTAACGGATTAAAATAACCCATATCTAATAACATGGGGTCGGATCTCTTTCTTCCACCCGTAGTTTCTACCATCGTCTTTTTTTTTAGTCTTTGTCGTTGTTCTAGAAGTTTCGATCCAAGATCGTCATGTACGCCTTTCTTACAACACCCCCCGCAAGTATTCGACTCTGCTCAATAACATTAGTTTTCGGTAACAAAATTAAACCTAGGTCACACGTGCAACCCCTCGCTTTTGATGGCGTCTATATAAACCGCTGCAAATCGGTCCTCGATGCCCATTAATTATCAAGCTCTTGATTACGTATAATCTTATTATTTTAAATATTAAAATTAAATTCTTCTTCGAGTCATTTAAAATTAAATTCAGAATTTATACAATTTAAATAGAATTATATTAAATAAAAATAAATAATTTCGATTTTTAATTCTTTTATTCAATATTACAAATAATTTAAATAATTAAATTATTTCTATTGAATATTATTGCTGTTTTAATTATTATTATTCACATTTAAATAAATTTTGTCATTTTAAAAGTATACATTCAGACAGATTGTCAATTACCCAGTATAAGTAAACCCCTTGCTCATTTACATCAACAATTCTCAACGTTCAAGAATCGTAACCAACTATCAAGCCACCTGACAACAATTTATTTCAACCAACAACAATTTATCTAGAACGAATTTCAACCAACAACCATTTATTTCGAATCGAATCTCAACCAACAACAATCTGGTCTCCAGCTCAGTCAAATCTTGTATCCTGACAAATTATTATATTGAATAAACCAACTGTAAGTTCAATTAATTGTTCATTTATCTATTGATAAGACACATCCATTCGCCTCACACATCCTATTTTCGTATATTGACATACTCGACACTAAATAGCGAGGTCCCCGCTACCCGAGTAAATGGCTTAAGTGCTTTGACTCAAAATTAAGGGACTGAATAACTTGTGTTCGTCATTCTGGACGTAACAGCTAAAAGATGTTTTTTTTTTGTCTAGAAAATTAACATTTATTTTTTTTAATTAAAAATTAATTACAGTAACTCGTGTTTACTTAACAGATACATTGATATTGTTATGTTCAAATGAATTTTTTTTTTATTTTAATAATTATCAAAAATAATTATTACAGAGCTCCTCTTTTCAAAAGCGCGCGAAAACGCAGCGTCAGCTTTTCCACATTTTATGCGACAAAGAATAGTGGGAGGATAACTGCAATAAGTTTAACGAATAAATGATAAACTGTCGTCACCTTCCACCAATGACGATAATTAAAAATTCCCCATCAATTGCTAAAGCAAAGTTTATAAAAAGCCTGATCACCATGGCTTAAGGCCCCAGTTTTTCTGATAGAATTCGCGGTCCGCGGATATTCGAACGTCGAAATTTCGTGAACTCTTATTGCAGGAATCCGCTTAGGCGTTGAAAAGTCAATAAGAGGATCTTTAATATCTCCTATTTAAACCTTATTGCAGGAATCCGCTTCGGCGTCGAAAAATCAATAAAGTAATTTAAAATTAGCATCTTTTTGCAGTCAATTATTGCGTGAATCCGCTTAGGCGTTGAATAGGCAATAATTGAATTTAATTTATCTATTAAATATCCTCAAGGATTGATAAATCTATCCGGTCCAATCGAAATAGTGACACAAATCACATGTATTTGTGATTCCATCTCGGGCTGAGTTTAATTGCGCACAAAACCCTTCGGGTGTGATAAGGACGCTATCTTAAAATTCTACCAAAAATCTAAATAAATACTTAAAAGTAAAATAAAACTATAAAAGAAATAGTTTTCATAAGTTACTGTGAAAAAGATTCAGTGTACAAGTGAATTGTAACAGAAACAGTAAATAAATATACAAAAATCATAATTCAACCTTGCGAGTCTCATTCGAGAGTAGCACATAAGTTTACATCCTACAACCCCAGCCGCGCCCACCCAACCTAATCCTACAGGAGGAAGCTGAGTGAGCTGCAACGTTCTGGAGGGATCTAACCTGCCGTGCTAGAAGAAGATTCATCGAAAGGTAGGTGAAAGAATTACATTCTACTCTTTCATAAGATATCTGGTTCACTCCAAGAGCACCAGTCTCTTCGGAGACGTTTTGGGTTCTTAATTTTCGAAAGATCCACTATAAAAATAAATTATAGGAAGACAATCTCTTCCTCGTATTCTTTACTGTTGTCCGCAACCTCCAAATCGCTCGTCTAAATTTTTCTATCGCTACCAAAGGGAGAAATCCCGGATAATTAATTTAAATTTAAGCGGCGGACATAACACAAGTTAAAAAACTAAAAACATTAAATGTATACATAAGTAATGAACTAATAAGTTTCACTATGTTTATTATTTGCGTACACTCATTGTCATTAATGCCTGGTCCACCGGACTATAGAATCTTGATCTGACAGGGGGCCAGGCATTAATGACAACGACCCTATCCAAAAATTCCCATAGAATCCACTCAACTGCGACAAAAACCGCATAGAATCCTATAGACTGTATTGGTTTCTATGCGGTTTTTGTCGCAGTTGAGTGGATTCTACGTAAATTTTTGGATAAGGGAGTGTACTCCATGAATACTTTATTAATATTCTATGAAATATTCTTAGTTATGAAATTTATTCTAATGAAAATGAAAAATTTATTTATATTTTATTATAGAGTAAGTTATATAAAAACATGGATTTCAAATCAAAAATAAAAAATTACTTATTCAATAAATAAAAAAAAAATACAGTGAACATTAACAAATAATAAAAAAAAGTTTCATTTAACGACAATGATTAATTATTGATTAAACTGACTTATACCATTTTATTTTAAATTAAATAAATATTTCCAATGATTTAATATTACTTGACATAGTCAGGGAATTTTTGAACTGTTTGACTGGAATATCTGGTGTTATGTCCTCAGCGGCCTCAGGTACCTCAACCTGTTAATTAATTAGTGAACTTGAGATATATAAATAAGCGCGCATTTAAATTTCATTTGAAATTATATATTAATATCTTACAAAACTTATTGCTTTTTATCAATATTTAGTCAATAATTTAAATAATAAATCGTCGTGGCACATAATTTTTTTTTAATTTAGAGTGCTTTAATTGTACAACTTCTGCAGTTTTTTACAATGTTTTTTTTTTTTACCTTCTAACGCCCTAAGCTCTTTTTTTCCCCTTTTTATATACACCCTAAGGGGTGACACGCGTTAATATCCCCGGACAAAATATCCCCGACAAAATATCCACGACAAAATATCCCCCGACATAATATCGCCGCGACAAAATATCTCAGGATGAAATATCTTCATGACAAAATATATGTAGACAAAATATCCCTATCGATGAAGAAATTTGTGAAAAAAGGGCACAATTTTATTGCAAGTGGATGCATTCAGATATTTTTGTATTTACACACACACAAAATGCCTGAAAAAAAGGGCACGTACTATTGCACGCATGTGTGTTCATATATTTTTGAGATTACACACACCCAAAACCTCTGAAAAGAGGGCACAATTTTATTGCCAGCGGATGCAAATATGATAAAAGTGATATAAAAACATTATTGATTAGAAATTATTCGTTTTATATTTATTACGAAATGTCGGGATATTTTGTCGCAGGGATATTTTGTCGGGGGATATTTTGTCGCAGGGATATTATGTCCGGGGATATTTTGTCGGGGATATTAACGCACGTAACCACCCTAAGGTCTATACTCTATTTCTTTTGCGGCTGTGGCCCGACTTGTGCTCGTCCTGTACTGCATCATTACGGTGATGCCCTACTCCCTCCCTTGTGCAATGGAGGTGTAGTGGCGTAGGAAAACCACAGAGAAAACCTAGCCAGTACAGTTTCGGTTTGAGTGAAGCTCCAGTGATCGATAAAATTCCCATTTTACCGATCACTGGATCTTCATCCCGCGCCTAACGATCAGAGACCTTCGTTCGAACCCGACGCGTGGCTAAACGGTCACCCAGCCAAGTAGTATTGCTGCTCGATACTACTTAACTTCGGTGATCGCCCGAGCCACGTGCGTGTCGAACGGCTGCCTCAGCCGCTTTCGTGGCACATAATTATTAAATTATATATTTTATTATAAGAAAGTTTAAATAAATAGATAAATAATTCTTTATTTTGTATTCAGAGAAATATAAATACAGTTTGAGTGGTCTTGGAACGTCCCCTGTCACCCGATACTTAAAACTTAAACAAAACACACGCATAAAAATCATGAATAGGCCCTTGTTCTATAGTTAACAGTAAATATGGTTATAAACAAATGCATACTTTATAAACAAATAAGAAAAGGAAATATATAATGAATAAATGTTATTTATAAATGAAAACCATATCACAAGAACTTAACTATTATTGTTAATAACTATATAGTTATATATTAAATAAAGAGTGACTCGTATAATAAATAAATTAATAGAAATATAGCATTAGAATAATTATAATGATGTTTCACGATAAATGATAATGTTAATTGTATCGAATAATTAAATATAGAATAATTATAGAAGAATACACCTCTGATAGTCTAGAATATTTAACTGGAAGATTGTATCTAAGTACAGGAAAATAGAACATAAATAATATAAGTAATAAGAAGTCGTAGAATGGATAAGGTAAAGAACGTAAATGTGTAAACTTATGTCTCAAATTTGTATTAGTAGAAAGTATAAACGTATCCTACCAAAAACAGATTCTCTGTATAAAATCGCGCCAAGTACACGTTTAAAATTTTTTACAATTAAAAAAAGATTTTTTTTACAAAAAAAATGAATCAAATCGAAAAAATACCAAGTACCTAATATAATTCGAAATCATGGAAAATATTTTCATAGAATTGAAAAAAAAAAATTGAAAAAAAAAATTTCAATGTACTTGGTGTGCGTTATTAAATTTATTCAAGCATAATTAATTTCTAGAATTGATTTCGCATATAAATTATTTTTTAATAAAATTGAATGACATTCTTTTTTTTTCAGTTTATAGGCACACCAAGTACATTGAAATTTTTTTTTTCAATTTTTTTTTTTCAATTCTATGAAAATATTTTCCATGATTTCGAATTATATTAGGTACTTGGTATTTTTTCGATTTGATTCATTTTTTTTGTAAAAAAAATCTTTTTTCAATTGTAAAAAATTTTAAACGTGTACTTGGCGCGATTTTATACAGAGAATCTGTTTTTGGTAGGATTTGTCTTTTTTTTGTCGTGTTGATTGTTAATGATTTTAATATACACTATTAGAAATCGACTTCTAGTTTACGACACGTGAGCCTATATTGTTTATAGTATGAATTTGTAGAAACAATAAAATTGTTTGGTAACAATTGTAGTAATTTTGTACTGCTAGATATTATAGCCTGATTGATCAATTTTTATAAGACAAAGAGCTGCAGTTGCTTAACGACAGTTTCCTTTAAAGTTAACGTCAAATATATACATTAACGTCGGACTTTTCTGTTAGTAATTTAAAACATCAAATGGCTTAGTAGTTTTACCTCCCAGCACCTTCTAGCTATTACAACTAGCATATGGTGCTAACTACCTATCCTCCCTCCCCTCTGAGCTAATGGAATGCTTTTTTTTCTGAATCTCAATGGATATATATATATATATATATATATATATATATATATATATATATATATATATATATATATATATTGTAATGAATGTGAAACTGATCTTTTAAAATATTTGAATAATTAAAAAACAAATTCCTTCTTCCCTTGTTTTATAGAAAGGCGACTAGAGTCAGTCAGTCATATATTGACAGCATAACAGCACTTATATATATATATATATATATATATATATATAATTGTGATGAAAATAATGATAAGCAATATTTTGGGAACATGAAGTACTTATTTATTTATGAACAGTAATCAAAATTATAAAATTAAACAAAATAATCTAATCACATAATTTATATACCAATGTGAACAAAAAGTACGTATTAATATCTTTCAAACTAAAATCCTAATATTTGTCGTACGTAAGTAATTGGGCTCATTTTTCCATCGTTATACTGAAATTTGAAATGAGAACACAAGAAATCGATTTCTAACTGTTATTATTATTTTTTAACCAAGCATCTATCTAGTTGCTGAGTTACTTGATTATTTTTTTCTACTTTCTTGTAGGAATAATATGTAAGCATTCTTAGCATTAGTGGGCCATCGAACTGATTGCACATTCGTATCATCTATTTTGACCCATTTTGAAGTATCCTTAATCATAGCAACATAATGAGTGCAATTATTATTTTCTTCAGAGTAAAATATTGCACTTACGACATTATATGTCTTATTACACAATGATATTTTGGCCTGTGGTACAAATTTTATATATCCTTTCTTCTGAATCATAGCGTTATTTTTTACTAAAGATAAATCTAACTTCACTACTACTACCGATTGCAAGGTATGTAATAAAATTTTTGTGTGTGTTTCTTCAATCTCTTTGCAATTGTTACAAATTTTCAAAGTATCAAACCAATGACCGAAGGATGAACTGAATAATTCTGGTAAATTGTATATTTTTTTCTCATCGGTTATCGAAATACACATAATATCTTCTAGTATTTTGTTTGAATTAGTGTAATTACATTTTTTACATCGATCCATACATACTTGCTCAAATCGTACTAAATTTCTAATATCATGATTATCATTACATATTGTAGAGAATATTGCTACAGGATCAGCCTCTGTATTAGGACACATATGTTTGGACATAGACTTTTTTATGTCACTAGATTTTAAAACATTTTCGTGACTATTGTATACATTAAATAAATTATTTAAGTTTTCGTTATTGAACTGATTTTTTGGATCATGATTCAACGCCGTTCTGAGTATTGTATTATTAAAGATACACTGTATGACTGAATTTAAACCACTAGAAATGAAATCAGAATTTTTGATACCTCGAAATACCAATAACTATTCACATGATTTTTTTAAAGTTTTTGTTACAATTTCAACAGAATTTTCATCACGGCCCAAATTAAATCCCAAACTTTATGCCAGCGTATACTAGAAACTGGAATGGGAGGAAGGTCAGATCTATAAATTTTTCGTAAGCGATTGAATTCTTCGATTGCTAAAAGGTTAGCTTTAACTGAATGAGGATCGAAATTGATTAAATGTAATCCTTCAAGTTCTGTAACCCGAGAAAGAGCTACATATATTTGACCAACATTAAAAATACTATTGCCTGCTTCAATAATAGCATTTTTGAGGCTTAATCCTTGACTCTTATGGATAGTAACTGCATAACTTAAACACAATGGAAACTGTTCTCTTATGACAAAAGCTCTTTCCAGTAATTGAAATTTAACTTTTACCCTCTCAATAGTGTTTACTTTACCTGAACCGAAATCTACATTAACACCTTGTATCTTACTGCCATCTATGGATTTTGAGATTGATATAACTGTACCAATGGCACCATTAACTAGACCAAGCGTGACATCAATATTTCGTCGAAGCATAACTTTTGCACCAATTTTAATTATAATTGTTCCAGCAAGTCCAGCTGATCGATTAGCATCTTCTTCTATTTTAATCAAAGTGTCACATGCTTTCTTTTTTAATGATTTAGGACAATCGATATAATCATGAGCCTTAAGTATAATTTCTTCAGAAGAAATTTTATTCGTCATTACCGAATTTATTAAATCACACTGTTTACAAGTGGGTACCAAGCAAACTGTATCTGACGGTAATTTTTCAATATAATTACATACTTCTTGCAATCTATCATGGTATGACAATGAAGAATCAATTGTAATTTTTCTTTGTTCTAATAATTTGATATCGTCAACTGTCATTGAGCCAACTCGCACTCTAGAGAGTAATTCACCGTAAATTTTATCAGTTTTTTTGTCGCATATTAATGGTTAGTTCTTCATAGCTAAATAACTCACTCCATAAATTCACAGATGTTAACGACCCAATATACTTTTGCGCATCTGCTGACGATAGTGTCATACAACTTGGGTCTTCATGTACAGGAGGAAGTTGGAGTAAGTCTCCGAAAACAACCACGTGTCTTCCTCCAAACCAGTCATCAACATTGAAAATTTCTATTAACCTCAAATTTATGTATATTAAAGTTATATTAGAAATCATTGATATTTCATCAATGATAAATAATGTAACGTCTTTTAACTGATCGCGTAATACTTTTAATGCATTGTCTGATAGTTGTTTATAAGACGGTGTAAAACCGTGTTCAACTGGCAATTGAAATACTCGATGTACAGTGAGGCCATTGATATTAAAAGCTGTAATACCGGTTGGAGCAGTTACAATAATATCTTGATTCATTTCTTCTTTCATCCAACGTTTAATTACATTTATCAGAAAACTTTTTCCGGTACCTCCTTCTCCACTAACATACAATCTAATTTTTGTATCGTTAGACAATACCTTATTTTTAATTTTTTGAAAAACTTTAGTCTGATCAACGTTCATGTTATTGATCATGTCGGTTAAAGTACAATTATTATCTTGTTTTTTTGCTACATCATCTAATTCTTTAGCTATTAAATTAAATTCAGCAGCATTACAATCTGCTGATTTACTTTTTGAATCTTCATCATCATTGTCATCCTTACATTTATTTTCAATTAGGTTTTTTATATAATCTAAACCTTTTTGAAAATCTTCAGTGTATTCATGGTATTCTTTAGCTTGTTCGAGTATATGTTGTTCATATCTAAATGATTCAGCGTAAGTTTCCAATCCATTTTTCAAATCTTCTATATCTCGCCATGGTTGAAATAATAACAACAATGAATAAAAATAATTTTCTGGTTGATTAGCAATATTATATCTATAATGATTAATTAAATAACCTCGCGTCCTTCGTTTTAAATATAATGATGGACCTATTTCATAATATTCGGTGATTTACTAGAAAAAGAAAGTCGGTATAATTTTCATTCTTACCATTTCATAAGGTAAGCAAATTTATATATAAAAATGTCAACAATTTGACGGTAAAAAAATACAACAATTTTTCAGGTCAAATTAACAATAAATTGACATAAAATTTGTCTGAAAATTGATAACTTTTTTCTAGTCGACTTTTGAAGTGAATTAACTGTCCAATTCAAGTAGTAAATTTACGTGAAATTGTAGAGGAAGTTGCATACGAATTGTTGTAAAAAACGGAAAAGTCTGAAGTTGACGGAGATTTGACGAAAAATTCAAGGAAGCTTTTGTAAGTAAACTTTTGCTAAAGCAAACTGTGCTTAATTGTAGTTAATTTACTGTTAGGGTGGCTATCAGGGTTTTAACTCGAAAATTTAACGAAAAGATTTGACATCTCGGTGACGTCTAGTACCCATAAAAAATTCAATTTCAACTTTTTGCTCTCTCACAAATAAAATTACATGTAAACTTGAAGTCATATATCAGTTTTTATTTTCCGTCAAATTTATTAGCTATTTTACGTATAAGAGAGCTAACAAGTTGAACTAAATACTTTTTATATATACTCTACTTCATTAAGATGTTAAAAGTTTCATTTCAATTTCTATTTCTTAGCCGAAACTGGTTTCCTGGGTTACCACTAAGATTAGAAATCTTGACGCAGCACGAAAATGTGTATACAACTTGCTATACAATTTGACGTAAATTTACTAACCAAATTGGAATGCAAAGCAAATTCACTTCAAAAGTTGTATATTAATTGTCGTCAAAAACTCAAAAGCCCGAAGTTGACGGATATTTGATAAAAAATTCAAGGAAACGGTTACGTCCTCAATGGTCTCAAGTGCCTCCACCTGTCAATCAATTAGTGAACTTGAAAAACATCAATAGCTTGTATACACTCGTTGTCATTAATGCCTGGTCCCCCAAACTATAGATAGAATCTTTACCACACAGGGGGCCAGGCATTAATGACAACGAGTGTACAAGCTGTCGTCAGTAACAAAAAAGCCTAAAGTTGACAGATATTTGACGAAAAATTCAAGGAAACTTTTATTCTAGTTTTGCTGTCAATTTGTCGGAAAATTCCGACAGCAAACTTTAGTAATTTTATTTTCAAATTACCGTCAATTTCAAGCTAAAGTGGCTATAAGGATATTTACTACTATATTTACTATACTAAATCTTACTGACCCTAATAGCACAGTTTGCTTTGGCAAAACTTTACTTACAAAAGTTTCCTAAAATTTTTCGTCAAATCTCCGTTAACTTCGGACTTTTCCGTTTTTTACGACAATTTGTATGCAACTTCCTCTACATTGCACGTAAATTTACTACCCGAATTAGAATGCAAATTCCCTTCAAAAGTTAACTAGAAAAAAGTTGTCGTCAATTTTCAGGCAAATTGTATGTCAATTTATTGTTAATTTGAACTTGAAAAATTATTAAGCATTGTCTTAGCGTCAAATTGTAGATGTTTTTATGTATAAATTTGCTTACCTTCTGAAATAGTAAAAATTACCTTCTGAAATAGTAAAAACGATAAAGCAAAAATTCCCTGTAAATCTTTCTTCTAACTTTTGCTATCGGGCAGCAAATTTCAGGCAATTTGAATGTCAAATTACAGTCAATTTTGAGCTAAAGTGGCCATTAGGGGATTTTATAAATCAGGACTTAGTTCGGCCAAAGACGGCCAATTACAACATCTGTATCCGTCATCGCTCTAAATTACACGATTTTGATACCACCTAGCGGATTTAACTAACCCTGATAGCCGTCCTAACCGTAATTTAACTACAAGCTACTGCCGTAATTCTAAAGGTAACTTAAAGGAAAGTGTTGGAGAGCCAAGCTTGCCAGAAACTTTTTCGTTAAGTTAGCCGAAAGTGTTTCACGGCAGACCTTACTGAGAAAGCTGTGGCTATCAGGATAGATAGATAGAACTTGAAAAAATAAGAAACAAAAATTTTAGCAACCTACAAATAATATTTTTGTGATATACATGTATGCAAAGTCGGGAAACATTAAAAAAATACAAGTAAACTCTGAATGAATGTGAAATGAATAAAAAAAAATATTCATCTTAGATATTAAGAAAATTAACGAGGATTTATTCTTGTTTATTTAGATCATTGATCGTCATCTCCTGATATGATATCGATAATAATTTAAAATTACGGATTGTTTGAAATTTTATATCAGAATTTGAATTTAACTTATGAAACTATAGTAAAAAATACAGACTGAAGCACCGCTGGTGGTGAATAAATGAATCATAGCTATAAAAAAATTTCAATGTTTTACTGAATCATGGCATTTCTTGTAACTTTTTGATCTCTGGCAGTGCCCTTTTTGCACGAAAAAATTTATAAAATTGTGTGTTTTGGGGGTGCTATAGTATATGCTGGCCTAATTTCATTATTTAAATTATTCTCATAACTAAAATGAATAAAATTTTATAGTTTTAAGACGAACAATCAATGATCTTTCGAATAGAGAAGGAATTTTCTAAAAATTTATTGTTTTAAAAAAGTTTTTAAAAATGAGAGCTAAAAAGAGCCAAAAACCAGTATGTCTCCGGTATAGATACACGGCAGGCTCGCGCCATGACACTTCACACATATACATGTGTTTGAACGTGTACTTGGCGCGAGACACTACCGTGTCTCCTGATAAGTCTATTTGGTAAAGAACTAATATATATATATATATATATATATATATATATATATATATATGTAAATTGTATGATCATGAGTGCGAACATGAGAGTAATGGGGAGAAGTTGGAGAGTGGAGCGTCAGAGATCTCTCTGCTTTCTGATGTAACTTCACTTCTCTCCGAGAACTATTGACGAGCACAACTATTATTACTGATCGAATCTTATCTACACTTTATAATAAAACTCAGTCTTCAGATAAAAGTTATTTTATCAATTACATCTATCCTTATCCATAATTTAATTATTTCATTGAATAATAATCATAATTATCATCATCATAGTCAACAATAAATTTATCACTGTTTTTCAAATTTAAAATTGGTCCCGCGTGACAAAGAAACTGCCCACTGTCCAGGAGGTGGCGTCAGCTCTGATCAGTGCTGCCAGAACGTGCGATATTTTTACCCCCTCCTGCTATTACACTCAATGCTATTTCACCTCAGGAGGGGGTAAAAATATCGCACGTTCTGGCAGCACTGGCTCTGATCCTAGTAACCTCCCAGGACATAACACTGGAAAAGTCAGGGAATTTCAATCTCAAAATTCTGTGGCCACCATGAAAATGTTAGCAAATAGTTATGACAATATGATTTAATAAATGATGACTATTTGGGAATAAATTAAAGTTACCATTTTAATGCTGACAATTTGTTATCCGAAAATGTTAACTATGTGTTGACTTTTTTACATTATTTCAAAAAATAACATTGAGTTTTTAAAGTTTTGTTAACTATTAGAGGTAAACATTTTGATATATTTTAATGATAGCTTTATTTTGACAACTGGCAACTGAAAAATGCTGCCATTGTTGATATCATTCTATGTTACCTTTTTGATGACTATCTTATTTACGCTGTCATTTTTTTAATGTTGTCATTTGCGTGTTCAACATGTCAATCGTCATACATCAAAGTGCGCTCAAAAGAATAATAAATGTCTTTAAACAACTTTTGACTATATGTAAATTATCTAATCAATTATTAATGATAAATTTAAATATTAAAATTATACAATGTATGTAATTGAACAAACTCGATAGTGAACAATTAAGAGTTAGTAGATAAATGAAACACTACAGTGCATTCCATATCTTATTGTAAAATAATGAATTGTTTTGCTTGTTTAATTTATAAAATAAATTGAACCAAAGAAGTAATTTTTTCAGTTTACAATAAAATATGTTAAGTACTTTGTTTTTGGATATTCACGTACTATTAATTTCAATACTATGCATCCTATCCACCAGTCATAAGAAATTTAACAATATGCTAGCATTAAGTGAATTTAAAAATATTAAAGTTGTTAACATAAAAATAACATTCTGAATCTTGTAGATCAACATAAAAAAGCTGTTAATTTGTTGACTTTTTGGCATTAAAGAACTAATCACTATTTGTCAACAAATCATTATAAAGTGTTATCAAAAAGTTACCAAAATGTTTGCAAAAAGTTGACAAATTGTTGCCCTAAAGTTATCTTTTTAAAACATAAAAAAATACCCGGGAAAAAATCATCAGGTCTGATCATGCGTTAATCTCATGCACGATCATGCCTGAATATTGGCCAGCTATGAGCATGCATGATCATGGCTGGTCAGGCATGATTGTGCTTTTTTGTGCACGATCACGCATGCTCATGGCTGGCCAATGTTCAGGCATGATCATGCCTGAGCAAGCACAATCCCTAAAATTATTAAAAAAAAAAAAATAAAAATAATGATAAGTCAATTTGAAATTAACTTATTTTGAGAGTATTATTGTGGTTAATGTTTACTGGTTGAAAAGTACTTTTGAAATTTTACCCACGACGGGTCTCGAACCCACGACGGTCATGTTAGGAAGCACGTCCACTGTCCACTAGGCTGAACTATCTTGTTCAGTCTGCGACGATTTTTAACATCTTTTGAAACCTTAGGGTTATAAAAAATAAAATATTATTTAAACTCAATCTTGATTTGGTTATTAAATCATTTCTGAATAATCCCTCGCGGACTTGGAATCACTGTAAAATCACAGTGAAATCACAGTGAATTCACTTTCACCGTAATTCTACGGTGTATTTACGGTGATTTCATCGTGAATTCACAGTCATTTTGTGCCATTTTGTCATTGTGATTTAGTAGTGATTTCACTGTGATTTCACTGCGAGTTTAGAGTAAATTAATGGTGATTTCACCACGATTCATTGGTAAATTAATGGTGATTTGACTATAGTTTTATGATGATTTGACACCACAGTCGTCAAATCGTAGCTTTAGAGTGGTATAGTGACAATTTCTTTTTTTTACCTCGATATTCGAAAATCGAGTTTTCATTAGAACGCGAGGTTAGGAGGCCCCGAACATTTGTTCATATAATTTCCCATGTGACGTCTGAACGACTGTGTGTATATATGGAGCTTTCCTTTTTAAAAAAAAATTTATAAGATGTCAAAATAATTCTAAATTATAATAAAGTAATTCATACTTCGTAATTATTATTATTATTATTTTCAGTTCCAAAGTTTACGAGTAAAATAGTAAGAAATTTACAGGATATCCACTGTATATTCACAGTGAACTCACTGCTAATTTACTGTATATTTACTATGAATTTACCAAAAATTCACTGCCAATTTACTGTACATGGAGAAAAAAATATAGTCAAAATTACAATATTGTAGTAAAATTTAATAACAGATGTCAGTAAATACATTCTGTATTTTAATTATTGCAAAACAATTAGTAAAATTTACTGGTTGGCAATTATTACATAAGAAGATATTAAAAATTATTATACGTAATGTATTTTTTGCTAACATGATTATATAATCTGTAAATTAAATTTTACTATGCGTAGATAAAATTAAAAGTTGGTAGGGATAGCATATAAAAATATGTATTACAAGTTCAGAAACATTTGTTCAAAGGAAACATCAGGCCGTTAGACATAGGAAAGGACTCGCACGCGGGAGATCAGGGTTCGAATCTCGGTTAAAACAAGTGATTTTTAAAAATAAAAATCGATACGAACACCAATACAGATGACATAAATAACAATAATAATCAAAATGATAGCACTAATGATAAAAAGTTAAAAGTTATTAAAAATTTAATTTGATTTGTTTCCATTCTAATATAGTAAAATTTACTGAACTGGATATAGTAAAATTATTTTCATATTTTTTAGTGAAATTTACTACATTTTTTTTCCATGTATTTTCACTGTGAATTTACTGTAAGTCCACTGTAAATTTACTGTGAATTTACCGTAAGTTCACTGTAAATTCACTGTGAATTTACTGTAAGTTCACTGTAAATTCACTGTGAATTTTCTGTGAAACCACTATCGAATCACTGTGAGATAACCATAAAACTACAGTGACCGAATGGCACAAAATCATGGTGATTTCACCGTAATTTCATCATGGTCTTACAATGTTTTTACTATAATCTCACTGTGATTTTACAGTGATTCCAGGTCCGCGAGGGTATGGATGAAAAGAATTGTAGTTATTAATTTAACGAGCAAATTTAACAATTAAATTAATCTTAATTATTAATTAAAAAAAAAAGCAATTATATTGAGTTTCATTATCAATTTGGCAAGAATTTATTATTTCAATTCTTTAATTAATTCGAAAAAACAATTTTTAATTAATTTCATTTAAATTATTTTTCGGAAAAAAAGATTGGTTTTCGTTATTAATTGAACCCCTCGCGGTTTTCATGATACGGTTTGAACACTGTATTAAAAGAGTATAAACGTAGTCGATAACAAGTAGTTTTACCGTATTTATACGGTATATTTGTGAAATTTAATTGCGGTATTTCTACAGAGCTTATACTGCGTTTATACGGCATTTCTACCGTATAAATACGTTATTTTTACCGTAATAACACGGTACTTCTACTGTATTAATGCGGCATTTCTATAATATTAATACTTTATTTATATGATATTAATACCAAATTTGTACCGTAATAATACGGCATTTGTGCTGTAATAATACCGCATTTCTACCGTAATAATATGGCATTGTTACTGTAATAATACGATTTTTCTACTGAGTTCACACAACAATTGTACTGATTTAATAAGGTGTTTGTACGGAATTATATATATATATATATATATATATATATATATATATATATATTTATATATATATATTGCTTTACAATGTATTATGGCACTCGTATATTTTCAATCATACAGTGGAGACTCTGTAGACTTTTGATTGAAATATTTTTTTTTTAAGTTCTAGTTCAAATTTAGAGATAAATTATTTATGGAAACATGAATAATAAATATTTTTGTCATTATGTAATATAGTGTCACGATCGGAGTGAGTGAAGGCGACGGGCGAAAGGGTTATTTTTAATTTACGATTTAATATCGGGATACCGAATTACCTCGTTCTATAACTCAGCCAAGGAGTTCGATTGAACGTCACGTGGTTAGTGTGAGAACGTATGAGGGATCAGGCACCGATTATTAATTTATAAATTAAAGTGTGAAATTATTTTTATTCTGTCATCCAACCAAGGAATTTAGCGTCACGTGGCTGATATAAGAATGTTATAATTTCGTGTTGTTTTACAACTTATTTGTCTATTTGTACCGAGCGGATGTACTATAGACCGTCCCGTTCAATGACCTGCGTGGCGTTAGGGGAGGTCCGGGATTTCTGAGCGAGAAGGATGTTGGGTCTGTGAATATGGGCCCTCGAGAAGACCGTGTTCTTTCTCTGTCTTATTTATATTTTACTATGACTTAAATTACCAGCACTTTTGAATGCCGGAGAAAAGGACAGTAAATAAAAAGGCAAGTGTATACAAAAACATGTGTAGTATATTGACAGATTAAATTTTACAAAAATATTATAGTAATGAACTTACCCTCATGGGTTGATATACCTGCACACACACTCACTCCAAATTCACCAATTTGAATTTGTGTACACAGGAGTTTTACAATATTTATGATGGTATTTAGTTTAGATTCACAGGTTGAATCTTTTCACACGAACGCACTGCACGCTGAACCAAGAGGCCGGCTTTGCCTTCGAGTAAATTTATAATGATTTTTAAGGTTTTTTATTAACTGGATTAACTATTCCCGAGCAAGGACTCCGGTTGCCTAGGCTGTGGACATCACGTGAAGGAGTTTAGTTAAATTTAATGCGAACTTAAATGATTTTACTCTAGGTATCCAACCTAGGAGTAGGTGCCTAGGCGTAGGACCTCACGAGGAAAGGTTTTAAGAATAAAATTTCAAGTCGCAAGCAAAAATTAAAAGAATCGAGTTGCGGTTATCGATCTAGGACCTCCGATTGCCTAGGCGTGGAGCGTCACGAGACCGAATGTTGAAATCGACTCATTGAGTCTTACTCGCGGATTTAAATAGATCCGACGAGGGTTTTCAGTAGCTGAAGAAATTACTTTTGGATGTTTAGTTTAAAATTAAATTCCGATTATCGATCTAGGACCCCCGGTTGCCTAGGCTGTGGAGCGTCACGAGAACGAACTTTAGAATTTACTCGCGGATAGATCCGACAAGGATTTTAGTTGCAGCGGTAATGACTTTTGGATGTTAAAAAAAATAAAAGAATCGAATTGCGGTTATCGATCTAGGACCTCCGATGGCCTAGGCGTGGAGCGTCACGAGAACGAATGTTGAAATCGACTCAGTGAGTCTTACTCGCGGATAGATCCGACAAGGGTTTCAGTTATGACGGTAATGACTGACTTCGATTATTTTTCTTGGGTTTATATACAAAAGGTTTGAAAGAAAAGTGAGGCCGAAAATGCCTCAGAGAGTGGGTTGAAGACAAAGAGGAAAAATAATACAGAAGGGTTTGATTTCTTTTAGCAGCTGAGAATGACATATTTATTACAGGAGTTCTTGGGATTTGTAGTGAACAGGATGTAAATAGAAAAATAAGTCCGAGGTGGACTGCTTAAAAATAACGTCTCTATAAAATATATGACATTTATGGTCGATATATTACATACTCTAGAAAAGTAAAATTGTAAAAAAAAACAAAAATCGAGAGAAAAATCTTCGGTGATGGGAAAAGGGAACAGAGAGGTTTCGCGGGGTATCGTGATATTTTGTAAAAACAATGTTTCTCTAAAATATATGGTGACATTTACTACCAATATTTTAGGCACTTCTAAGAAATGTAATTAAAAATTAAAAATAAAATAGAATTCGAAAAGATTTCTACGTTAGAAAAGAAATAGTAAGGATCCGCGGGAGACCGTGGGACCTATTGGTAACAGATGTTTTAACTAGAGAAGTCGTAAAAATTTAAGTCGAATTAAAACAAGGAAATGTTTTGACAAATTTATTAATACTTTTATGATGACGAGGGACTCGCGGCCGCGGAAGACTCAGAGAAATCCTCATGTGGGACATCTGGAAAACATTGAGTCAGTGGATTCTTCGTGAGAGACCGGCCGTAGTGGTGCAGCTGTGCGTAGAGGGAAAGAATGACGTACTATTTTCTAGTTGTTTGTTCTCATTTACGTCTCTCTTTCTTGTAACTTGACCTTTCATGCTCACATACCTTTCTGTGGGAATTCAGAGCAAACCCAAAATGCGTCATAGATACCCATATATGGACAACACAGACATATATAGCATATATATACAAAACTCATGCACATATACGCATGTACGAGTCCTCATGTATTATTATATTTTTTATGAGTGTGCTCCGAATTCTCCAGGTTAATTTTATACCAAAAATAAAAAAAAAGAAAATTAGAAAAAAATTAAAGTACGGTTAAATCGCGATCCATATATAACGATCGTTACAATAGGATGTACTATATTACCATCAAAAAAGATACTTATCACTCTGTCATATAACGGAGGAGTACCCGGGTCAGAATAGTCACAAGTTTGGAATATAAAACTTCTGAAATCAGTTTCTTACCAGGGACACTACAAGTCGTAGGCGCTATCTAGTGACGAGTACCGAACTATTCTTACTGCTGCTGCCTAGCTCCAGTGACTTCCCTCTCCTCCATATATATCTTTTCTACCAAGAAATTTTACTCTCGGTTTGAGCAACTTTTTTTTCTTGGTTGGAGCATACGAAAATTCTTGCGTTAAATAAATAGTAATTATTTCAAGAAATTTTATTTTTTTTAAACAAAAAAATGCAATATTGCTACAATAACCTGGCACGGCTTTCTTCAATAAAATATCTCTTATATTAAGAAATAAAAACTTTTAAAACAAGTAAAAGTTTTTCGATTAAAGCATAAAAATATGTTAACTTGAGGAAAAAAAATTTTGATTCAAGATAAAAATTTCAAAATAATTATTTATTTGGTGTAAGAAAATGTTTATTTTCCGAATCGTTAAAAAAAATTTTTTTGTATCAAGAATATTTTTCTTGGTTCGTTAACTGTATTTTCTGTGTAGAGAAACTAAAATTCAAAAGACGCGTGTAGGTTTTCATAACGTGCAAATAAAGAACTTTATGAGCTAAAAAAAAACTTTTATGTCAAAATACCCATACTACATAAACACTGCAGTATTTAAACATCTTTAAATTGAAGAACTTTTATAATTTTTAATCATAAAATAATTGTAGTTATTAATATTGATCCTAAATGTATTTCGAAATTATCTGATGTTCTTGCGAATTATTACTACATAGAAAGAACAGTTAACTCGAATGAAGAAAAAAATTCCTGATTCAAGAAATTTTGTTTTAACGATTCAGAAAACTAAAATCTTCTTGCACCAAGTAAATAATTATCTTGAAATTTTTATCTTGAATCAAAATTTTTTTTCCTCAAGTCAGAATATTTTTGTTTAAATTGAAAATTTTTTACCAGTTTCAAGAGTTTTCATTTTTTAATATGAGAGAAATTTTTTTGAAAAAAATTTTTTTTTGAAAGTGAAAATGAACTGTATTTTTTTATTGAACAATTGAAAGCAGAACATAGTGAAGAGATGAGTCATTTAAGAATGCAAGTAGTAGCAAAACATATTGTATCTGTTATAGAATCTGAAGATTGCTTGTTAATAAAACTAAAAAAAGATATGAAAAGTATTTTTCAGCTTGTAAGAGTGAGACGGCATAATCACCGTATAAATGTGGCATAACCACACGGCATAAACACCGTATAAATATGGTGCGAACATTGTATGAATACCGTGTAACCACTGTTTACGTGAGGTATGGCGGCCGTATGAATACGGTATAACCGACGTTTAAGTACAGCATAAAAACTATACAAATGAAGTATAATCATCGTATAAATACGGTCTAGCGAGAGTGTAAATACGGTATAACCACAGTATAAATACGGTATAGTCCCTATATAAATTTGGTATCAACACAATATATTTACGGTATTAATGCGGTAATAAAATTTCACAAACATACCGCATTTATACCGTGGGTATACCGTAATACTACTTATACCCAAAAAATACCGGGAAAATACCGTAGAAATATCGTTATGGCAATTCCGCGTGGGACCAAAAATGATAAATTAAATATCTTTAATTACCAATTTAAAAATGATGATTTTAACTACTATCGTCAAAATAAAAATAAATGTTTAAATATTCGAAGTTTTTCATAAAAAATATATGATTATCCTTAATTAAAAACCTCAATCAATTCTGATTGAAGCTCGACCGGATTTTAATCGAATTCAATCGGTTCAATCGGAGATTTTAATCATAGATTTTGATCAAATTATTTGTAATAATTGACCGTGCATGATTTATGCATGATCCATGCTTGAACATGCTCACCCTTGCCTGAACGCATGATCATGCATGCTGATTTTTTCCCAGACAATTAATCTAAATTAAATAAATAATAAAGTAAAAAGAAAACAATAATTATAATTAATCTAACAGTTTCTATTAACGACTAACTTTCGTTTATGGATATGAACGAGTATGCTTAGTCATGCATGATCAAGCCTGAATATTCATAAATATTTTTCACTATTTGCATATAACCGTGAAAGATTAAGGTTTTGACCATGCATAGCCTTGTACGATCATGTCTGCGCCGTGCATGATCATGGATGACAGAGCATGCTCAACCATGGCCTTTCTCGAGGGATTACATCTCTGGATACAATTATTTCTAACGTAAGTCATGAGCAAGTCTGATTTAGAATGAGCCATGCATGATCATTCTTGATCACGAATGAGTCATGCCTGGCCATGAATGAGTTATGCATGATCAAGTATGAACCATGTATGGTCATGCATAATAGGGCATGCTCAAGCATGACCTATCCTGATGGATCATATCTCTGGATACAATTATTTCAAACTTAATGCAGGCGCAAGCTTGATCTACAATGAGCAATGCATGATCATGCTTGATCACGAATGAGTCATGCCCGGTCATGAATGTGTCATGAAGGATCAAGCATAAATTATGCATGAATCATGCACGGCCAGACATGAACTATGCATGAATCCTGCATGATCATGCATGGTGATTTTTTCCCGGGTAAACTTTTTGCTGGACATCAGTAGTGATATTTTTTGAAAAAAACTACTTTTTACATCGCAAAATAAATGGTAACATTTCTTTGCGAACTTTTTTGAAAAAAAAAAAAATGTTAAAACTAGGTCACTTAAAATGCGACCCGACCAAAAATAAAATTTTACCCAGTTGACGTCTGCCGGAACATGTCTACCTAAATTTTTAAGCTTCTTATATTTGTAGTTATATCCGTTAAGCATTACCAAAATCAGGCAATTTAGTGAGATATACAGTGTATATGTCTGATTAAAAATACTTATTGAAAAGTATTGAAAAAGAAGAGAATTGAATTCTTTTGAATACTTCCTATACCACAAGGTTTTCATCTGGACATAAAATTAATATTTTTCAATTATATTGAATCTAAAAATAATATAAGAATTTCGAAACTTTCAAAGAATTGAAAAAGATTTAAATGAATTGATATTTCTAATCCTTCTGAATCCTTGTCAATACAAAAAAAGTTTCGAATTTCAGGGTCACGTGTGGGATTGAAAAAAATTCGAATGAATTGACAGTTTTCAATCTTTCTCAATACCAAGATAGTTCCATATTTCGGGTTAAGAGTTTAATTGAGAAAGATTCAAATGAATTGACATTTTCAATCTTTCTTCATACTTTTCAATAACAAAATAATTTCGTATTTCGGGTCACGCGTGGGATTGAAGAAAATTCAAATAAATTGACAGTTTTTAATCTTTCTGAATCCTTTTCAATACCAAAATAGTTTAATATTTTGGATTGAGTGTAGGATCAGAAAGAATTTGAAGAAATTGAGAATTTTCAATTTTTCGGAATCTTTCTCAATATTAAAATCCCTAATTTTAAAAAATGATTTGGAATAATTCAAAACAATTTGAAATGATTTACAACAATTTGAATCGACTAATATATAGATATACACTTAACATGGAGCAAATCCTTTTTCTTAATCAGGGATAGTTCCATATTTCAAGTTATGACTTGAATTGAAATAAATTCAAATGAATTCACATTTTCGAATCTTTCTGAATCTTTTTCAATAGCAAAATAGTTTCACATAGTACAATTACAATTTCGCCGAAGCAAACTTAATACGATCAAAAAATACAGAAATTTTCTTAAATAAATAAAAATTATGATCGCTTAATATTGTCCATTGCAATATAATAATTTTATCTTAGCCCTATTCAAAAATTCCCATAGAATCCACTTAACTGCGACAAAAACCGCACAGAATCGTATAGACTGTATCGGTTTCTATGCGGTTTTTGTCGCAGCTGACTGGATTCTATGGGAATTTTTGGATAGGGAGTGTTCTTAACTACCCCTTATTAAAAGAAATGATTTAAAACAATTAGAAAAAAAAAATTTTTAAATACTTCTTAATGCTTTTGAATATTTTTGAATCGCCTTTCTTATGGACATTTAACATTGCAAATCGTTTCTTTTAATCAGGGACACATTTGACTTCAAACTTTTGACAATTGTTAATATATTAGGCGAATTATTTAATAATAATTTTATTAATAAACATTTTAATGTTAATTAAAGTAAAGTATCACAGTTCAATCGATCTACTTATGTAGGTGGAGAAACTATTTATGCGTAGTGAAATACGATGACTACATTGTCAGAGTAGTTGTGGTGACTATTAAAAGTAGTTACAGGAACTATTGGATGATAAACAAACTAAAATAGTCAATGGTACATTTTTTATTTGTAGGGGTGAACTAAAAAAGTATTGTTAGTATTATTGCTAAAGTATAAGTTCTGAAAAATAATATTAAATAGTTACTATAACAAAGCAAAAAACGTTAGTAATGCTTAGTTGATATTACCCCTGATTAAAAAAATGTATTTGACAGGATTAAAAAGGATTAGAATACATACTTTCAAATCCTGCTAAATACTGTAAATCCTGTATCAAAAATCGCGTTTAATCATATCAAATACTTTTTAATACTAAAATGTTCGAGAGGAGTAGTAGGATATAAAAAGATTCAACCAGCATATACAATTTCTAATTCTATTGAATACTTTTTAATCCTGAAAAAATATTTTCTTTTTATTATCTTTTTAGGATATAAAAGGATTTAACTAGTATTTAAAATTTTTGTTTCTGTTAAATACTTTTTAATCCTTAAATAATAATTTTACTTCATTATATTTTTAGGATATAAAAGGATTTAACCCGTATTTAAAATTTTCATTTCTGTTGAATACTTCTTAATCCTGAAATAATATTTTCATTTCATTATCTTTTTAGGATATAGGGGAGACCGCGGTGCTAAGGCCCCCTGGGGCACGGCGGCCCCCCTCAAAAATTTGGTAAAAATTTTTTTTTTATTTTCGGTCAAATCACGATACCTTTAACGTTTCAAAGATATTTTAGGCTGATTTGCGATATCTGGGGCATTATGGACCACCTGAAAAAAAATTCGGTAAAAAATGTTTTTTTTTTGCATTTTCGGTCAAATCATGTTATCTCTGATGTTTCAAAGATATTTTAAGCTGATCTACGATATCTGGGGCAAAATGGACCACCTGAAAAAAATTAGGTAAAATTTTTTTTTTTATTTTCTGTCAAGTTTTGACCTCTATAATGTTTTTACCATATTTTAGGCCAATATGTGATATGTGGGGTAAAATGGACCATTCGAAAAAAAGATTGTGACGAAAAAAAAATTTTTTTTTTTATTTTCCGTCAAGTTAATTCTTTCGTTACAATTTTTTTTTTTAGTGGTCCATTTTTTCCCACATATGACATATTGGCCTAAAATATGATAAAAACATTATCAAAGTCCCAACTTGACGGAAAATGAAAAAAAAATCATTTTTTCGTTACAATTTTTTTTTCCGACTGGTCCATTTTACCCCACATACCACATATTGGCATAAAATATGATAAAAATATTATAGAGGTTATAACTTGACGGAAAATAAAAAAATTTTTTTTTTTATATTTTTTTGGGGAAGGGGCCTTCGTGCCCCAGAAAAAAACTTGTTTTTCGATTTTTTGCAAAATTTCGACTGATTCTTCCGAAATAGACGAAAAATAAACGAATTTGATGGTTAAAAGCCATAAAAAATAATTACCGGCTTAAGGGGGCCCCCGTGCTCCGGTCTCCCCTAAAAGGATTCGACTAGCATTTAAAATTTATAATTCTATTGAATACTTTTTAATCCTGAAATAATGTTTTCATTTCATTGCCTTTTTAGGATATAAATGGATTTTACCAGTATTTAAAATTTCTGGTTCTATTGAATACTTTTTAATCCTGAAATAATATTTTCTTTTCATTATTTTTTTAGGATATAAAAGGATTTAACCAGTATTTAAAATTTCTGGTTCTATTGAATACTTTTCAATCCTGAAATAATATTTTCTTTTTATTATTTTTTTAGGATATAAAAGGATTCGACTAGCATTTAAAATTTCTGATTCTTTTGAATACTTTTAAATCCTGAAATAATGTTTCCATTTTATTATCTTTTTAGGATATAAAAGGTTTTGAATCCTATCCAAATTTTTCAATTCGGTAGAATACTTTTTAATTTTAAAATAATTTCTAAATTCTATCATTTTTTGGGGACATTGAAGAATTAAACTAGAATTCAAATGTTTTATTCTGTAGAACACTATTTAATTCTAAAATATCGTCTCCATTTAATTATTTTTATAGGATATAAAATGATTCTATTATGCATGAAAATTTTTGATTCTGTTGAATTCTTACGAATCTTGAAATAATGTCTAAATTTGATTATTTTTCGGTAATTGTATAATGATTTGAATAGACATAAAAATTGCTAATTTTGTTGGTTACTTTTACAGCCTAAAATAATTTTAAAATTTAATTATTTTGTCCAATTATAAAAGAATTAAACTGCACAGGAAGAAATAAAACTGACTTAAAAGTAAATTTTTTTTAGCCAAGAAAATCCGAAGGAAGACTGAAAATTTCTTGAACAAAGTCAAAATTTTTTCGAACGAAGGGAAGCTTATATAATTATATAAATTAATATTCAGTAGACTGGGCCAAAAAAATCGACTTTTTTTTTTTTTTTCGATACCGTGAAAATATTATTCCTGATGACCAAAAAAAATTATTGTGCAAGTTTGAGCCCTTAATATTAATATTAAGAGGTGTATCGTTACGACTATTAGTTTTTTGACAAACATTTTATTTTTTACCTAAAACTCGTAAATGATCTACCCGAAAAATTTGAGCAATATATATTCTTAAAGAAAATTTAATTCCCTACAAAAAATCTTTCTTAATAAATTGACGGAAAACGAGCCGTTTCCTTGTAACCATGCTTTAAACATTGATTTGTTTTTTAAATTCTTTTCTCGCCTTCGGGCAGAAAGCGTCAACTTTCATCCCGCTGTGCAAAACGAAGTTGCCGCTTTCTGCCTCCGTCGACGAAAAAAATAGTATACACTCCTCGGGAAGTAAATAAGAAAGCCTCAGATTACATGTGATCTGAGACATTTCTTACTTTACTTCCCTAGGTGTGTAATATACTATTGTTTCTATTTTGGATTTTTGTAACTACTAGAAATATTAAAATATTTTTTAGTCAAGATATATATTCTTGAAGTAAATTTAATGCTCTACAAAAAAGGTCTCTTAACATTTTTTGCTAAATTCACTCCTTCGAAAGTTATCCAAGGTTGAAGTTGAGTCAAAACGACTTCAATAACCTGAATAACTTTTGAAGGAGTGAATATAGCAAAAATGTCAAGAGACCTTTTTTGTAGAGCATTAAATTTCTTTTAAGAATATATATCTTGACTAAAAAATATTTTAATATTTCTAATAGTTACAAAAATCCAAAATAGAAACAAAGAATTTAAAAAACCAATCAATGTTTAAAGCACGGTTACATGGAAACGGCTCGTTTTACGTCAATTTACTACCCGACTAGAAATTTTAATGTGCGTCAAAGTGGGTCCCCATTGGGTTTCCCTATTGGGGCCGCACATAGGGATGTCACGTAAAGACTTATTGGGCCCCAATAGGGAAATCCCCAAGAGATCCCACTAGGGCATCCCTGCTAGAAAAAATATTAAAATGCGAAAAAAAAATCGGTCTGTCAGTTGACTCTGCGGGCCAGCCTCGAGCTCAAGGAGCTCGAAAAATCTCGTGGATACATTTTCGAGCTCGAAAATACTTTTGTATGCCTTTGTTTTCGAAAAAAAAACGTTTTTTACCATTTTTTCACAAACGATATCTCTCGAACTAATAAAGCGATTGAAATGGTTAAGGTGGCAATCGACGCGTTTTGTTGAGTTCTACAACTGATCAGACTTTGAAATTTATTCATCGAATCGTTTTTGAGAAATTTCAAAAATACTAAAAAAAATTTTTTTTTTAATTCTTTCGACAACGGTATCTCTTGAAAGAATTAACCGATTTTAATGGTTGAGGTGGCATTCGACGCGGGTTATGAAGCTTCAGAGCCCAGTTGATTTTGGAATCAATTAATCGAGCCCGTAAAAAGTTATCCGAAAAAAACATTTTTGAAAAAAGTTTATTTTTGGAATATCTCCGAACGAGCCCTACCGATCAAGCTCAATTTTTTTTCAGCTTCGAGATATTGACAAACCGCGTCGAATGTCACCTTGACGATCAAAATCGGTTCATCCGTTCAAAAGTTATAGATATTTACATACGTATGTACGTACGTACATACATACATACATACACTCGGACATCATCTTGAATTTAGTCAGAATAGCTTCCTAGAACCTCAAAACGTCGACATCTATTGGAATTTCGATTTTCAAAAATCGGGGTGAAACCAATAACTTCCCGAATTTTTGAAAATTTGCAATTTTCTTAGCGGGAAGTTAAAAATAAAATAATTTTAAATAAATCGGAATTGTAATCTAATGTAGGGTAAGAGTACCAGTACCCAGCCCCAAATCAATAGCCAGCCACCTCATGTTAAATTATATCTATATATTTTTTGAGCCAATGTTAAAGTATAGGCCCGGCTGGCTACTGGTTAGGGGCTGGGTACTGGTGCTCTTACCCTACTAGGAATATTATTTAGAACAAGTGCACATGATTTAAATTGATGAAAAAATCCCGGTGACTGTTGGACTCGAACCTGCATCCTTCCGATTCAAAGTCTTTGATGTTGTCCACCGCGCTGACCCACATATGTGATCGCGTGAGTGTAAATAGTATATTTATTATGATACCAAAGAATAACAGATGAAGAAACAAAAAATGATATTCGGAGTGTATAGAAAAATTTTTAGCTGCCGTTAAAAAAAAATATTTTTATTTTTTGCGGCCAAAATGGGATACCCCCTAAGAACGGTGGAGAAATTTTTTTTATTTTAACGTCTGGTTTTCCCACTTAGATTCCATACAGAACCTAATTGGGAAAAATGACAGTAATCTTTTTATTTTCACGTTGGGATTTCCCACTTAGGTCCCATATAGAACCCGATTGGGAAAAATAACAATATTTTCTTTATTTTCACGTTGGGATTTCCCACTTAGGTCCCACACAGAACCCAACGAAAAAAAATTTCAATAATTTTTTTATTTTCACGTTGGGATTTGCCACTTAGGCCCCACACAGAACCCAGTTGGGAAATACTGACTATAAAGTATTTCATTTTTGTTTGGGATTTCCCGATTGGGCTCTGATTGGGCCCTCATGGGGATTTCCCTATTGGGAATGTCTCATTGGGACCCAATGAGGTCCAGATATATACAGTGAGCGTTCCCACAGAAATTTCTAGTCGGGATTTATAAATGTTAGAAAGTATACAAACTTTTTTCAAATTTCTTAGAAATACATTAACAAGACCAAAAGCAGAATGACAGCAAAAAAATTGTGAAGTTTCAACAATGAATTAAGTTATAAAAAATTGAGATAGAAAAATTAAAAAAATTTTAGTTATAACTTATAAGTTTAACAAATTTTAACTTCTGATTTTTTTTAATTTACCAAAAGAAGTCATTATCGCCCCGATATTAGTGGGTATACTGCTAATGGTCTCTTTACTCTATGAACAATAACATAGTTAACTTCAGTGCTAATAACAGAATCAATCATTTATTGATGTCTTTAATTTTCTTAAGACGCGTTTTCATTTGTTTCTCTATTCGCACTCAACTGGATAAACGGTACTATCTTTGTTGCATGTGTACAGTAAATGGGAACTTTGTCCAAGCTTTTCTCGTAAACAAATGGAAGTTATCAAAAAATTGAAGCGCACTTCGCTAGTTCATAGAGTAAAGCATCGGGTCTGTGTCTTTATTTTGCGTTTAGAGCTTTTATTTCAGAGAAGAGCTGGGACAAAATTATCTGAAAACGTTCTTAAGTTTATTTGAATTTAAATAGATACAATTAACTCCTGTTTTCAAGTGTGAGATACAGCACTGTAAATAACAGCTCAGATTTCGGACCAGAAGGACCCGGGTTTGAGGCCATGAGTTGGTGGGATTTTTTTTTTTTTTTTTCATTACAATTATTATATATATTACTTTATAAAGTTAAAAAAGAGTCGCTAGGTGGCGTACATGGAAACACGCAGTAAATTTCGCTCGTAGGAATTATTAAAAATTTGATAACAAAAAACTTTTTTCCAGTCAGGAAAATTATTAAAAAAAGTGATTAAGTGGAAGGTGATAAGTATAAAAAAAAAATAATAGAGATCAGAACAAGATAAGAGGATGTTATGTCCGACTTCGCAAACTCTTTCTTTCAGTTACTCATGTTGAACACCCCTAAGGAATAGATATTCCATTTTCTCTTGAGAGAAACAAGGATGGGTTCAATTGAGTGTTACAGGACGTTCTATTAGATTTCTTTCTTTCTGTCTTTCATTCTCTTATTCTTCGTTCTCCACTTGCTGTCAACTACGATCACTCTAATGCGCATAATTAGCATTGACTTAAATTGAGTTCCGTCAATGGGACATCTCGCACGATGCAACTTTCTTAAAATTTCCCTTTCACAAACTCGGACCCCATGGTTGCAGTGTTCAAAAATTTTCAAGAGCAAATCACTCTACCGAGCACAGGCTTGATTTCCGGTCATAATTGAATTCAAAGTTTTCAACGAAGAGTCGATAATAGGTACAGCAGTATCCTCTTTAAAAATTCACCGATAATTTTATCACAGAATAAAATTATCAACTCAAACAAATATTTATATACATCTATATAAATATCTCACTCATAAAGAAAAGAAAATATTTAGAATAAAAATAAAAGTAAAAGTTATCGCGGTCAGAGCAGTTTTAAAATTTGCATTGAAAAATTAAAGAAAACCAGAAAATAGTTACAGCGCTTTAATATATATTGAAATAATATACATACATATATATGTACATCCCCGCATCCGAGTGCCGGTTTTTTAAAGTAAAGCAATAAAAAAAAAAAATTGCATCGTGAAAATAAAACAAATTAAAAAAAAAAAAGGAAGAACAGAAATTTACATAAGTTAATCGTGTTATTGGTTGTCAGTGCTTAGTTAAGTGTTAAGGGGTTAGTGGTAGTCACGATTTTCAAAAAATCGATTTTTTTTTTTGCATTTTCGTTAAGTGTAATATCTTAAAAATATTCTCTGAAAATTTGAAGTTGATCCGATAATTATTTTTCGAGTTATTCGACAAATAACAAAGAGCGCTCGGGCACTCCAAAACGCTCGGGAGCAGGTAGCTAGCGGAACCTGGCAAAAAAGGGGATTTACATCGTCATTTGGAGTTTCTTCTATAATTGGCTATTTTACTGGAAAGATTCTTGATATAAACATTAAAAGTGCTTATTGTAAGCTATGTGAGTATTGGAAAAATAACTCAAGATTATTCTCTCGTACCTCCTGATGTTTTAACAGCTATTAAACCGATTTACGACGATCTCAGTAATGATAATTTACTTTCAAGATGTGTAGGTGGATTCAATCAGAATAATAATGAGAGCTTCAACCAACTAGTGTGGAAAATATGCCCAAAAACCGTGAATACTAGTTATACTATCGTACAAATTGCTGCATACATAGCTACTTGTATATTTAATGAAGGTATACATTCATTATTAATGATTATGAATACCCTAGGACTTGATTGTGGGTCTAATTCCATCGGTATGCTGAAAAAAAGGATGCTGCACGTGTGAAAGTGGCAGATCAGCGCGCCAACGACAACACTCGGGAAGGCAGAATGCTTCGTAGGCAACACCAAATTGACGTTTTGGAAACTTCCACAATGGCTGAAGATCTATTATATGGCCCAGGAATAGATGACTCTGTGTAAGTAATTAAATAATTCGTATTTCTGTACGTAAATCTAGTGTGAAACTTTAAATGCGTTTTTCTCAAAACTATGTTTTTTGAACTGGTGACAACTGTAACTCGATAACCGCTTAGTAGATTTTAATGAAATTTATACAGCTTTTAGAATACATAATAAACTCAGGCCTGATCGAAGGATTTTTTTTTTTTTTCAAAAATTTCGATTTTTTAAGACCAATTAACTGTTGATTTTTTCCTGAAAATCTAGAAAAAAATTTCCTGAGGCCGCCATTTTGTTAATTTTTGAAAAAAAAAAAAAGCTTCGATCAGGCCCAGGATTATCTATTTATAAAACTAATTTTTTTCATCCGATTGATTTTAGATGAATCTCCAAGGACTTATGACAGTCACCGCAAGGACCTTTTTTTGAAACTGGGTCAACACAGACAGCTATAACTTTGAAAATTATAAATTTTTTTTTTTTTAATTTTCGTGACTTCAAGTCAAAACATTGTTTAATAATGCCATATTATTACTTTTGTAAAATAAAATGATTTAATAGCAAAAAAAAATTACTGAAAATTCTCATTTTTTCGTGTCTCTGACTACCCCTAACCCCTTAACTCACGTTTGTGAGCATTATTATATCGATACAATAAAATTCAAATTTATATCTAAACATTATAATCAGTATAAAGCTTTGTGTTATATTTCGAGTGTAATTATTAAATGATTAAAATAATAAAGATATTCCTTTAAAGAGTATCAACTCTATTTCCTGCAAAGAAAATTAAAGGAATTTTTATTAGCAATTTAAAATTTGAGTTAAAAATAAAAAAGGACATAAGTGACAATAATTTTTGTGTATTATTCATAAAAATAAGTTAAATAATAAGTCACCAACTCACCCTCATCCGAAGATTACCTGCACCGAGAACAGTCTCAAAGAAAATATAAAACATATACATATATATATATATATATCAGCGCAAAGGTAAGGCCTTTATAGTTGACCTTTTTTCTTCTTCAACATTAACATATTTTCCAATCAGTCTCAAAAATTTAAGAGGAAATAAGGACGCTATAAAGCTAAAATCGTATGTATTAATTAGCGCATTTTACAGTCATCTACTAGTAAAGATAACTCTATTTTAATTGAACTAGAAATAAAGGAAGATCCGCATCGAAACGTATCACTAAACAAATAAAATAAGGCTTGAATAAAATATTTGAGTCGAAAAATTGCATTGGTTAGTCTGAACGCCTAATCCACGCAACCAAATATTAAATTAAATAATAGTCGGACATAACAAGGAGGTGGAAAAAAAAAGCAAGCCGAGAGCAGGTGAGGTTAGAATGGTACGCGGGAAAAACGCAACAAGTAAAGGCGGGCATACCAGTACGCCGTATAATATGAGAAGCAAGCACGTATATCAGGGCCTCCTAGACAGGTGGGTGAACAGTCAACACAAAGAAGAGGTAACGAGCAAAAAAATTAGTGAAGCGGTCAAAGACCAGGTAAATAAAAAATTAACGATGGATGATAAAACTGGTGGGGATGATGAAACAGCAAAGGGGGCAGCAAAACATGGAGGGGACGAAAAGCAGTGGGGAAATGACAGCACGGTGGCGAGTCCCGAGGAGCATGACACAAATGTAAATGAAAAGAAAAATGAAAATAGTGACCTGAGTGACGAAGAAAGTGAGAGTCGGGGTGATAGGACAATAATAGATGCAGAAGAGCAGGAGAGTGACGAGATTATAAACGCAGGAGGACAAAAATAATAATAAAAATAAAAACAAGGAAAGTCAAAACGGGACGGAAGGCAATGAAGAGCCGATACCTTGGGTGGAACTGGTAGAAATGATGAATGACATGGTAAGAGAAAGACTGGATGAAAGAGAAGAGGAAAAAGAAAGAGAGAGGTATCTAAAAATTGAAAAGACGATGTTGCAATTAGCAAAAAAAATAGAAAAAAAAATGGAAAACAGATTGAAGCAGGTGACGGAAAAAACGCGCGAAAAACAAGTCTGTGAAAAATGTGGGAACAGAAGAGATGAAGAAAATGCGATGAGAATGGAAAGGGACAGGATGATAAAAAGATGGGAGGAGGAGAGAAGCAGATTAGTAAAAAGATGTGAAAGAGCAGAGGAAAAGGTGAAAAGCATGGAAAAAAACAGAGAGAAGAACAAGCAAGGGGGGTGAGCGATGGACTAAGTTACAAAGCCTGGGAATATGAACTGCCAGGGGTAGTTGAGGAGATGTACCGGGTAAGATGGGAAGGGAAAGAGATAGAGAAGCAAAGACCAACGTCAAGCACAAGGACGGCAAGCGAAAGATGGCTGAGAGGAGATACAATACAACGAATGCAATTGGAGAAAGTAAGTGAGGAAAATGCAGCAAGTGAGAAAGAGAAGGGATGGAACAATAGGGACAAGGGATACAATGAGAACGATATGAGAGCTGAACAGCCAAGTACTGTGCCGAGAAAACTAAATGAAGCAGAGTATGAAAAAGAAAGAACAAAGAGAGAGGAAAGGAAATTAAACTTGTTCCTGGACAACGACGAGACAGAGAGAGAAATAGAAATAATAAAATGGATGAGGCAGCTGGAAAATGAGGAGATAAGGAAAGGTGCAAACACAAAAAGAGGGTACATGAAAAGTTGTATAAATGGGTATGGTGGCATTGGGACGAGAAAGGAGGACTAGGCAGGGCGAAGCCGGCAGCACTATGATGGAGCAGGATTACAACAGATTTGGAAGGGCAAGAATGGGAGCAAGAAGAAAGAGAAGAAGAGCAACAGTGGGAGAACGAAGTGTACAGTCAAAAAATTAAAAAAAAAAGATTAGCTAACAAAAATAAAAATAAGGAAAATAATAACAATGGGGAAAAAGAAAATAACTGGAGCAACAGAAATGGGGATAATGGTAAAAAGAAAAACAAAAATGAAGAAAAAAATAATGGGGACAGCAGCAACGAAGAGATAGATAAATGTGATGAGGACATTAGTCGGATCATAAATAATAATAATAAGAATGAAAACAACAAGGATAAAAGTAGGAATAAAGGCGAAAACACGAAAGATAACAATAGGCAAAATGATAAAAATAATAAAAATAAAAATAAGCAAAATAAAGGGAAAGAAAAGGGCAGGAAAATACTTTATTGGAACATAGCAGGTTGGAACGACTACGAGGAGTTAAATAAAATAAGTGAGGGGTAAGAGATTGCAACACGGGTAGAAACATGGATAGAAGAAAAAAATATAGAGAAAGTAAAAGAAAAGTTAAGTGGAAAAATGTGCTGGTGGTACAAACCAGCAGTGAGAAAGAAAGAAAGTAAAAGAGGAAGGGCTAGTGGAGGACATCTTATAGGAATAAAAAAGGAAGAAAGTCAGAAATGGGAGGTGGAAGTGTGGAATTATGGATTTATACTCAAGAACTCCAGTCAGAGTGAAATGGTAATAACAGTCTACAATAATGTAGGAATAAAAATGATAGAAAAAGAATTGAGGGACATAATTATGCAAGTGGAAAGGCTAATAAAAAAAATCTTTGTGTTGGGAGATATGAATGCAAGGATCGGGGAAAATAGTACAAGTGGAGTAGAAAGCGAGCAATTATAGTCAAAAAAATCAAAAGTCAAGACTACCAATGCAGAGGGGAAAAAGTTATTAAAAATGTGTGAGTATATGGGGTTAAAAATACTGAATGGCACTAAGAAGGGAGACGAATCAGGAGAAATTACCTTCATTGGAGGAGGTAATGAAAAATGTGGATCAGTGCTAGATCTAGCTATGACACTGGATAGAGGAGAAGAGGATGGAGTAAGGGGGCTCAAAGTCTTAAAAAGGATAGAATCAGACCACTTACTGATAGAGATAGAGCTAGAAGATGAAAATAAAAACGATAAAGAAGTAGAGAATAAAGCACAGGAGGATGAGGGACTTGAAAAGAGAGTAGGAGACAAATTGAGATGGGACATGGAAAAAAATGTAGAATATTCGGAGGCGGCGGAGGAAAAATGGAGGGAAAAATGCGAGCAAGCAGATGGAGAGCTAGAATGGAATGATATAAAGGAAATCGTATATGAGGCAGCTAAAAAAACGGGAATGTGTAAAAAAATAGGCACAGGAGGCAAGAGTGGTTTCACGAGGCCAATAAAAAAAGACTGGTACAATGAGGAATGCGAAAAAAAAAGAGATGTAGTTTGGAAAAAATTGAAAGCGTTCTTAAAAGAAAAAAAGGGAGCAGGAAAAAAACAGGAGTATCTAGAAGCAAAAAGAGATTATAAAAAGGCCATAGAAAAAGTGAAGGAAGAGTGGTGGAAGGAGAAAAAAAAGGAAATTGACAAAGCGAAGGATATGAGCGCATGGTGGAAAGCAGTCAACAGACTAAGAAAGAAAAGAAGAAGAAAACAGAATCAAAAATGAAGGGTAAAGAATGGGAAGCTTATTTCGAAAAGCTACTAAATCAGCAAGAGAAACAAGGTGAAGAAGAGGCGTATGAGGCCGAGGAAGAGACATTAGAGAGCGACGACCCAAGACTGGATGAAGAATTTACAAACTTCGAATATAGGAAGGCGATAAAAAAACTAGGCAGTAATAAAGCTCCAGGAGAGGACGGGATTAGTGCGGAATTTATAAAAAGTCTAACAAGAAATGTATTGCAGGAAATAAGATGGATTATAAACAAAATATGGAGTGAGGGAAAATTGAAAAGGGTTGGGAGAAGGCAAGAATAATACCTATTTTTAAAGCAGGTGATGAAGAGAAAGCCGAAAATTATAGAGGGATATCGCTGCTCGATATAGGATATAAAATATTGACAACTATGATGACGGAAAGATTAATGAGCTGGGCGGAGAGAGAGAAAAAAATGAACGAGAGTCAAGCGGGATTTAGAAAGAAGAGAGGCACGAGGGACCACATATTTACGCTAAATGCAATAATAAATAACAGGCTAAAAGGAAAAAAGAAACTTTACGCGGGCTTCCTTCAACACAGTAGACAGGAAGATCCTGCTGGAAAAATTGAGGAGAATAGGTATAAGAGGAAAGATGGACAAGATGATTAAGGAAATATATAAGGAAACAACGGGGAAAGTGATGATTGACGGCGGGGTAACGAATGAATTTAAAATTAAGCAGGGAGTACGACAGGGATGCGCACTAAGTGCGGTGCTGTTCAATTTTTTCATAGATGATATGGAGGAAGAAATGGTGAAAAAGAACATTGGAGGGACTGTGATAGGAAAAGTAAAAATATTTATGGCAAAATACGCGGATGATGGAGTAATAGTCGCAGATACGGCGGAGGATCTAAGGGAGATGCTGAGAGAAATTGAGAAATATGTATACAAGAATAAACTGATAATAATTGCGAAAAAAACGAAAATAATGGTATTTAGAAATGGAGGGATAAATAAAGAAAAAAAATGGTATTACAAGGGAGAGAAAATAGAAGTAGTCAATGAATTCAAATATTTGGGATATACCTTCACGACGAAAAACAGATCAGCAAAGCACCAGGAAGAAATGAGGAACAGAGCAAATAAAGCAGCAAACGCAACGTGGGGACTGATAAAAAGGGCAGACAGGAACAAGATGAGGGACAGAAATTACCTGTACAATACATTAGTGAGAGCAAGCTGTATGTACGGAGTGGAAACGTGGGGCTGGGATAAAATAGGCACAATAAACGCTATACAGAATAAACTAAACAGAATGAGTCTGGGAGTGGCAAAAAATACGCCCATCTATATTGCAAGAAAAGAAACAAGAGGGATGAGCGTGGAATATGTCATAAGAGAGAGAGCGATAAGGTACATGCTGGATATCACAAGAATGGAAAATGATAGATGGCCAAAGATATGTTTAAAGGAGGAAATGAGAGGAGTGCTAAATAAAAACCCAACAAAGTGGGAAAAGAGAATAGCAGAAATCTTAAAAGAAATAGGAAGTGAGGAAATAATAAAAATGGTTTATGAAAATAAGGAAACAGAAGAGATAGAGAATGCAGCAAAAGCGAGGCTGGAAAGAATGAAGCAGAAGATAGAGGCTAAAGAGATGAGAGCGATAGTAAACTCAAGCTACAGCGAAATGTATAAGAGAATAACAATAGAAGCAGGAACGGAACATTACTGGGACGATAAAAAAACAAGAAGCTGTGATAAAGAAATATGGGCTAGACTGAGGTGTGAAAATATTGGAAGAGCGAGAAAAAAAGGTTACAAGGACTGGAAATGCAGAGCTTGCGGTGAGAACAATGAAACACTGGAGCATTTATTTATGTGTAAAAAACTGGAAACAAAGTTGAGTGGTGCAAACAAAAAGTCAATAATGGAGTGGAGAGGAACGAGATCAGAGGACGAAGTGAAAGAGAAACTAGAAAAAGCACTAAGAGAAGCACCGTGCATGAAAATCTGTTGTATAGCGAGGGAAATAGAAAAAATAGTGAAACAGTATGATAATAGTGAGGAAGAGGACCAAAAAAAAAAAAAAAAAAAAGTGAGTGAAAAAATAAAAAACAAAAATAAATAAATATAAAATAATAATAAAATAAAATAAAAAAAAAAGGGAGAGGGCAATAATAAAATAAGAGTGTATGTGCATGGCAAGGTCCATAAAGCGTTTAAAGCAGAGGCATATGCATAATCTGGGAAAATAGTGAATAAAAAAGAGAAGGGGAAAAGCAAGCTGAGAATAGGTGCAGTGGGGCCAGAAGCTATAAAGTGGTGATAATAAAAGACTTAAAGACTAAAATATATATATATATATATATATATATATATATATATAAACAGCGAAATAAATTAAGAATTAAATTGAAGTACAAAACAAGTATTAGAAATAGATAAAAATGAAAATACTCGGAAAAGCAATATTTATAAGTTATTTTAGATATTGTATTTAATACTTTGTAAAACACTCAGGTGATACAAATAAAAACCATTATTATTATTATACTTTATAAAGTTATATATAATTATATAAAATTATCTACAACTATATAAAATTAGATCAAACCAAAACTCATAGCTAATTTTATCTAAGCATTTACATAAAATTTTATATAAATTTTTTTTCCCGGGTAGAGTGTTTCGAATTTCCAATTATCTTAAATCTTTTTGCATCTTATTTCTAAAATAAAAAATTACTGAATAGTATTCCAAATTTTGAGTCACCTTATATCATTATGAATTATATTTTTAGGATTTACAAGCATTTGACAGTATTTAATAATTTAAATCATTTCAAATCCTGTTAAATCATATTTTTAGGATTAAATAGTATTTAACAGAATTAAAAAATTTGAATCATGTTGAATCCTTCTGAATCATATTTTCAGGATTCGATAGCATTCATGAGGATATAAATTTTTTTAACCCTGTCAAATACTTTTCTTTAATCAGGGACTACTTTCAAATAGGTGCGGGCACTATGATATAGTATAAGAAACTATAAATATTAGTTAACATTGCTATTTTTTTATACTCATTCTTTTCTAGTTACCGCAACCATTCACTTTTCTCTCAGTGTAGCTATTCGTTGTTACCCGTTTTCGTTTTTTATTAATAACTAATGAGGCACACGGTTTTTTCTTTCTAAGGTTTTGACTACTTTTAACATTATAGAGACAGTAAAGAAATTAGAAGGGAGCAATCATCCCTAGTTCATCGACTACTAATTTTACTGTACTCGATTAGACATCATGATTTAAAGGTTCACAAAGTATTGTAAATATTAAATAAAAAATTCTTTTGATTCAGCGTTTGGAATTTAGAGTGAAATAATTAAAATAATTTCATAAACATAATATAATTGAAGAACATTTTTAATTTTACTAATAAATAACATGTTTTTTTTCTTTTTATAAGTTTATTAAGAGTTAATTTCATATGATATATTTTGTTATGTATAATTTTTTACTTTTTTTTAATTCAATTGTATGTTTTATAAAATTTTAATGCCTTACTAAATAATTTAAAATGATTAAAAACACTCTTGTGATACTGTGTGTCGGATTTATCTATAACTCGGATGTGCAGAGTACAATTTACTGTGAATAATTTCAAGCTAATAAAACCTCCATTATTATTACTATTTCTATGAATAATACCAATACCATCTAAAGGCCTGACTGGTGATGTAACCGGTTGAATATCAAACAATGGAATTGTTGTTTGACCCGCATCTTTCCAAATATCTGTTTCACGGAATTCAATATATTGATTACTTTCTGTATTTGGATAATTATCAAAGGACTTTGTGGGGTCATCTGGCATCGCCAACTTTATCTCTGTTCTATAAAAATTTAATAATCCTTTAAATAAGTTACGTTTTTAAATTAAAGTTTATAACAAATTGTTGATATACTAATAATACCTATCTCGGTTGTACCAAGTCGGCGGATTGGGCATATTCTTAGTCGTTACCCACATTGATGGAAACGAATCTAAATCAAGTTTTCCAGCCTCATATATATAGTGTGAAATAAAAACTTCAATTTGAATTGGACTGGTATTAACTTCACCAGGCCATTGTGGGAATGAATGATTTAACCTGACTCCAGTGACAAGAGTTTCTAACGGCCCTATTACGTCATCAATAAATAATATGTTTTGTTTTGAACCGATAAACGAATAATCTATGCCTTCTTCCATAAGTAATGGACCACTTTGATCTAATTTATAAAAAGCATTTTCACTATCAACGTACTTGAAATTTTCAAGTTCTATCCATTCAGTGGTTGTGCCATTAATTCCACCGTCTTTTATAAGCTGTCCTTGTTGTATTTGAATATGAATCATTCTATTTTTTAAAACAAACCTGACGCCTGTCACTACCCTGAAATAAAAAAAAAAATCTGGAAACCGGTTGAGCCTGCTAACCAACCCCAAAAACTTCCTACAGTTTTTGAGCTCAAGGAGCTTGAAAAAATTATTGTTAATACATGTTCGAGCTCTTTGAGCTCGACAATACCTTTAAGTACATTGATATTTTCGAGCTCTTTAAGCTCGAAAAAAACTACATTTCGTATTAATTGCCGAGCGTTCGAGAAATTGAAAATAATCAACAAGAATAGGTTCCCTGGCGGTTTGGAATCTCGGTGGAAACACGGTGGGTTTGTGCCATTTTACTACCGAGATTACAAGGTGTTGCCACCGTGGTTCCACGGTGTACCCAGAAAATCGGTTACACAGTGGACCACGTTGGTTACATCGTGTAATCACGGCAGATACACCTTGAAACCACGATGGTGAAATGGCACAAAGCCACCGTGGAATCACGGTGGATAGACCGCGTAATCACAGTGGAAACACTGCGTGTATACACGGTGGATACACCGCGTAATCACAGTGGATACACCGTGTATACACGGTGGTAAAATGGCACAAACCCACCGTGGATCCACGGTGTTTATACTTCCACGGTGTTTTCACCGTGATTCTAATCCGCCAGGGATTTTTAATGTTTTGCTCACGATTATGCTTGATAAAGTTAATGTTTTTGGATAGAAATGAATAGAAATGATTTGGATGGAGCATTCATTGTTATTTACTATAGTTATGATTTTCTTTCCACATCTCAGGTGGCTCCCCGCCTGCTCTGATCTATTGTTACATGTTTTAACTAATTTTAAATATCAGGTGGCTACCAGCCTACTCTGATTTACTATTATCTATTACACAACCGTCCACTTTGGACCAATTTTAACGACTGACTTTTTTAGTTGAAATGCAGAGTCTCACGGAAAATAAAAAGGCGTTTCTTTGTTATTTAGTTCGGGGGAAAATCAGGCCCAATAGAAAATCATCTTGGCCTTGACTTTCCTCCCATTTGTTTAGGACCCAATGCATCGGGGGTCGCACCATCCCCTCCGCATTGATCTTAGGCGTGTTATTTTGTCCTCTCTCTAGCTTATCTTTTGTTTAACTATCTATGTACTTATTTATTTATTTATTACTTTATTTATTTATTTAATTATTTATTCATTTATTTCTCTATTTGTTCATTTACTTAATTATTTATTTATTTATTTAACTGTTTATTAACTTATAAATTCATTTAATAATTTATTTATTCAACTATTTATTATCTTATAAATTCATTCATTTATTTATTAGTTTATTCATTTATTTATTTATTTACCCAATTATTTGTTTTTCTATTAGTTTATTTATTTCTTTACTAAGATACCTATTCCTTTATTAATTTATTTATCTATTTGTTTAGTCATTCCTTCATCCATTTACTGTTGATTTTAACATTCTGTTTAAATAAAATATTTCCGTTACTTCCCAAAAGTGGTCTGGAAAGTTTCACTTTTGGGCCAGAGCACTCCCAAGCAGCGGAAACATAAATTGTCTATTTTATTACCACTTTTACGAGTTTTCGTAGAAAAACCCTTAAAAGTTGTAACGGGGTAAAAATTATTTATCATCAAAGAAAATCGTGATTTTCTGCGGCTGGTCAGTTACCCGAGCCGTAACCTCGAATGAGTACCCGTTAGAGTTTTTCGACTTGTCGCCGGGTGCGCTAATTGAAGAAGCTCGGACTTCCGCCCTAAAATTAATTAAGTGGGGAAGCCATTTTCCGGAAATTGCCGAAAATGACCGAGCCAAAAATATATAATGAGTGGACAGAGCTGAAACGAGGGAGAGTCGGTCGAGCCGACAAACTGAACGGACATCTATCTGCCGTGAGCCTGTTCCAGGAGGCCGGAAGCCCAGTGAAGACCAAGGAACACAGACAGACGCCAAGGGTAACATCCAGTGAAAAGTGCAAAGTTTAGTGTTAACATAGTAGTGCTGTGGGAAAATTGATTCTCGGCAGGAAAGCCAGAATTAATAAATTAATTAACATCGAATATAAAGGTATCAGAAGTGTTAACAACTTAGCGTCTTCAATAGAGTAAATTCTCGGCGGGGAAGCCAGAATTTATTGTAAAGAAATGAAGTAAAAAATTAACCACGTGTTTGGTCATATAAATTCTCGGCAGGAAAGCCAGAATTTATTATAATTAAATAAGATAATTATTGCGTCGGTTGAATTCTCGGCAGAGGCCAGAATTTATTAATTATTAATTATAAATTAAGGCAATAAAATTTCTCGGCAACAGAAGAGAAATTATAAATCATAATTTAGTTTACTAAGACAATTTTATATGATAAATGAATTCAGTTTTAGTTAATAAGATAAAATTTAAGATACCAAAATTTACTAGACTGAAAATTAAATGTGCTATGGAAATAGTGATAAAAGAAATAAATTAATCAAGTAAAGTTTTGTAATAAATCGATTATAAATTGTTAAAGGAAAAATTTATTAACGCAAAGACCTAGAGTACACGAATCAGAGAGAGAAAGATAGAGACGCGTGAACTAGAGAGAGATAGCGTCAGTCGTCGGCGTCAGTTTTCAGTATCACAAAATTTCTCACTCAAAAACTGATACTTGAAAACTGAAAATAGAAAATTTGTCAAGATTGCCGTAATTAAATTATGAAAGGTTAAAATTATAGTCGGTAAATTAAAGTTGCAAATTAAATAAAAATGTGTGTGTGTGAATTGAGTCCAGTGGATAGTCAAGGAAATAAAATTGTGTGTGTGAGATAAAATAATTCCAGGGGAATTAAATTTTTAAAATAGATCCAGGGGATCTGGCAAGTTGCCAATTTTATTTTAAAATAAATGATCCAGGGGACCAGGCCGGTGGCCATTAGTCATAAAGTCCAGGGGACTAATTCAATTAAGATCCAGGGGATCTGGCAGGTTGCCATAGTTGTAAAAGTACAGGTGACTCATTTTATTTAAGATCCAGGGGATCTTAATTATATTATAAAGTCAATTTAATTATAAAAGTCCAGGGGATTAGTCATAGTTGTAAGAGTATAAAGTCCGGTGGACAATAATATTATAAGTTGATTATAAGTGAAATAAAAGCCCGGTGAGTGAATTGTAGTTGGTAAATAAAATTTGGTAATTATTTTAGTTAAAGATTGTGTTAATTAAATTTAATTCCTCATCCTTCCTCACTCTTGTAAAATTCAACGACCCTGATTTTTGAAAATAACATCTCCGGTTCTGGAAGGCCGAGACTTATCTTCCAGTGGCGCCCTTATTAACATCAATTAATAAAGGGGCCAATTCTTGGCAAGGTTGAGATATACCCTGTTACAAAGTGGTGTTCAGCCTTATCGCGGGAGTTATGCAGCTGTCCTTTCTAGAGGACCCCTGCATCGCTCCCACGATCTTTTTCCTAACATAACGAAATACAAAAAATAGAATTTCTCTAAATTATTTATGTTCTTTCTCAGAACATTTTTAACTAAGCATTTTATTTAAATGTTTAAATATTTAATTTTATCTTTATATTTATATATATATATATATATATATATATATATATATATATATATATATATATATATATATATATAAGATAAGGATGATCGGACAACACTTTCGTAGCTTTATATCCAATCGATTTGTTTTTTAAAAAAGCTGTGACTCCCATAATTTTTTATGTCAACATTATGATTTAATAAAATTGTTGTTTTTATCATAGAAAACTGTGACCATAATGTCAATGGTGATAATGTTTCAGACAGGTGATTTAAATAAGCTAATATTACAGTCTCGGAGAACGATTTTGTCTTATTTAATTTACGTCAATCTTAAAACTTTTCATAAGCTTTGTTGTACAACGCTTTTGATTTTTTCGGTAAAAGATTTAGTGTCGCTTTTTGGGCCGCAGCAACTAAATTTGGCGAAGTACACTGTCGCGTTAAATAGGCCATTGTTTATTAAAATCTATGACTGTTTTTAATAATGTGAAAATTTTTAATAAACAATAAATAATACGATAATAATATTATAATTTTCACAATACAAACACACAGGTTATGGTATTCAATAAGAATAAGAAACATATGATCTCAATGCTGGTTTCCAATTGTCGTCTTTCTATTTGCGCATGTGCGAATTTCAGGATAAATGCGACAGTAGGAGTGTATGGAGAAAAAAGTATCACCATCTTTTTCTAACTTGAGTGAACGACGGTCGCTAGGTAATTTGTATAAATTTCCTGTAGGAAATTACTTTTCAGTACAGTAAAACCATGCTGAAAAGTCCAACAGCTGATTTTTCGATATCGTTCTATAGTTTCATCGAGTTATCGAGAGAAATACCTATTTTACTCGGCGTGTCACACGACGCTCGGGTATTGAACTTTAAAGGCAGCAGTTATAAATAAAATATTTTTGATTAGTTTAGCTAAGAGTCATTGAAGTTTAAATACATGTTTTTTGAAATATCGGAAAGTTGAGGTCTTAAGCTTAATGCACGAAGAGAAGTTGAATTTGCGCGTTCTTCTACACATTGACAAAGACAATTAGAACAACGGTAAAGACCACTCATTGAATGGTCGACCCTTATTTCTGTTCCTCGACATTTTTCGTGCGGTGCATATTGTCCGTTTGCGCTTTCAATCCACTGATAGCGTCTTGGGAATTCACTTGGCTGGAAAAAATTTTTAAACTGGTACTTATCTATGTTTAAATTGTTAATTTTTAAATACTCGAGAAATTAAATAATATAATTACAAATTCGCAAAGTGTCGATGATCCAACCCATGAACAATCGCGCATTATACCACGACAATATCGTTTCGGACAATAAGTATTTAGTTTAGATAAAGATTTCCAAGAATAACACCGGAAAATGTTATTAGAATTAATTTCATTGCAACTTATTGAGCATGTTTCAGATGGTAATACTTGAATTTCATTAATAAAAATTTTTTGAAAAAGATGACTGAACTCAACAAATGTTTCATCTGAAAAAAAAAAAATATATATATATATATTAAAATAAAATCAAAAGAATAAAATTTGTATAGATATTTTTTTGTTTCTGCTAGTAAATAATTAAATACTGCGAATATGTTTTGGTGGATCACATTGATAAATTTCTCTCGAAGCATTTCTCATTGCTGATTGTACTAAACTTAAATATTGTATATTCCTTCGAGCAAATGCAATTGCTACTTTTTCAGTTTCTGATTTGAATGGTGCTATAATTAAAGACAAGAATAAAATTTTATCCATTGGTAAAATTTAAAGTCGTAGGAATTTTGTCCTAACGACTAGTTGGTACTAATCGCATGAAAAGTAAAAAGTTATTTGATTTAGCAATCCTATAAGATATTCAGAGTTTGGAAGAACCTTTTTTAAATGATAGATTTAAAATGAGTTATAATAAGTATTTCAGATTTAAATGCTATGCTATGTTATTATTAGTATTTCAGATTTTACCAAGTCATATGACGCATGATATTACTATCTCCTTCTATCTCCAATTTATTGTTCGAAAATTACTTTATCATCAAAAAAGTACAATTACAACTGTAAAATAAAATATAAATTTGTTTATAAAATCTTCGCGTATTTTCACAGTAAATAGTTTTAAAATATTCAAATTCTTCGCTTTTTCGCGGTAAAGTATTATTCAAAATTTTCGCGCTTCTTCGTGGTAAAATATTCAAATCTTCGCATTTATCGCGGTAAAATATTCTTTGATTCTCCACGTTTCTCGTGGTATAATCCAATTTAAAATAAAAAAATGAAGTTAAATGGATTAAAATAAGATGAAGATAATCAATCAATTCACGACTTATAACGATCGAGGACCAATCGTACGATCTGGGCTCACGTGATCGGATGCTATACGCTATTATCGCGTTGATTATGCTTCTGAAGCTAGTAGAAAATAATATGCCGATTATACGAGTGCTTACGACGATCAAGGACCGATCCAATGACCTGGGCTCACGTGACCGAATGCTCAATCGGGATATCAATCCTCTAGCCACGAACACCGTCAAGTGTCCGGAGTATGATTCAGAGTTTGATTCCCAAAAGAACTAATGAGCTAAAGTCCATGGTCTTTTTATATGGTCTTCACATCTGAAAAGTGGTGGTAACTTGTTTCCCATACGAGAAGACTCGGACTCGACTGAAAGTTCTAGGCCCATGCACACGTGTGATCCCCGGGAAATAAATTTTGACTATTAAGTGGGCCGATGACCTGGCGCCACTCTGCCGCCGAGGAAGCCATAAATTTGGTGGTTTCCATTAGCTTTCTCTAATTTCCAAGAATCACATGCAGGTGCACACGAGTTGGGTAGTCTATAGTTTTAAGATGAAAAATCAAAGAAAAGATTACCCTTCTATGCTTAGATTATTAAATGGGAACGGATATATAAATTTTAAAAATACGTTAAGTAAAAATGATGAAATTTCAAAAAAAGAGAAATCTATAATAAACCTGGTCCATTAGTACAATACGACTTAATTGTAAAGCGTTGACAACGCTCAGGTAGGTATATTTGTCCAGTACGACTGCTGGCGTCAATAAGTCGGCGTTATACATAAAATGGTTTACGTACAAAAGGTCTTAGTGTGTACTTATTTTGGAAGGAAAAAAAATAAAATTTTTGAATGTAGCAGCCGTGATACTCCAAACTTTTGCACACGCCAAGCGCGAAAGCGCTGAGTGTGCTTTATTGGCGCTCGATTTTTTTCGGGTATCCCACTCACTTTCAACCATCTCTACGCTTTTTAAAGTATCTTCAAATAGGTTGAAACTTATATCATCATACAGAGAATTTATTACGGTATAATTATAATACAACATGAAGATGATTCCTTAAAATGTTATTTAAGCTTATAAGTAAGGGTAAGCTTGTTCTTAGAATTCAAGATTTTCGTCAAATAATTAAACGTCAAATGTTTTTTATTAAATTTTTTTTTTAAATAATTGACACCCGAGTAGTATCCTGGCTAATGAAGATAAGTTTAGAGCTTGTCACTAGCTCAGCGTTACTAGCTAGCAGATTTAGCCAATAACGAGCTCACCGTTGGCTAATTTTTGTTTTTCACGATTTTTTTAGCTCACCGATGTCTCGTGAGTAGAGATGGGCACTGGTTTCGTGACGAGATATTTTACCCATTTTTGACCGTCACAAAACGGTTTTGTGACAATTGTAGTTGTGACTAGAGATGGGCAATTACCGGTATTTTCAATTTATGTGACGTGACCGTCACAGATACCGTCTTGTGACGGTCACTGGCGTCACAAATTTTTTTTTGATAAGTCTGTTGTGCAAATGACGGTCACAACGCCGGTTACAATTGTTACCGTCAAATACAACTACATAGACGTTTTGTGACGGTTTTTTTTTTTTTTTGAAAAATTGATTATCTAGTTAAATTAAAACAATTTTTTTACGTTTTTTTCATTCTTTTATGATTGTACGGATCGGCTGTCCAATTTCAAAACACAGTAAGTGACAAGTTTTTCAAAATCGATTTTTTAGTATTTTTAGTTCCAGTGGAGTTTTGTGAACATGATTCTATACATATTTCAAAAATTTTATTTTCGTCAGTTACTATGTTTTGAAATTGGGCAGCCGGGATATGAAGTATGATTCCTGTCTGTTTATATAAGTTATTAAAATAAATCAATATTCAAGTGATTATATATGATCGTAATTTAGAATAAACAATATATTCAATTATAATTATGTGTAAATAAAAATTATGTATAAAAAGTAAATACGCATACCTATGTATTTAAATCAATAAAAAATAATAAATGTAAGAGTTTGCGATTTATTACAAAGCTAAGTGCATAGTACACAGTACCTGCGCATTTCCCTCCAAAACATATTATTAGTCTTAATTCAAATGTATTCAGCTAGATTGTAGTGGTTTGTGATGGTCACGTCACAACTACAATTGTCACAAAACCGTTTTGTGACGGTCAAAAGTGGGTAAAATTACTCGTCACGAGATCAGTGCCCATCTCTAGGTTTAACAGAGAAATATCGGTGCCAGAATTGCTTTCATGGTTACCCTGATAGCCAAGTTGGCGAGAAACTGACGAGAAACTTGCAGCCGCAACTGGACACCAAGTTGGCCATCAACAGTTGGTTCCTCCAAAGTTGATAGACATTTTCTGAGAAAGTTGGTGGCAAAAGTTGCTTGCAAAAGTTGGCAATCATAAGTTGACGGTAAGTTTCTTTTTAATTTTCTCAGAAACTTGCATTCCAGTTGCAGCTCCATACTGGCGCCAACTTTATGAGAAAGTTGGCGGTAACTTTTAGCCAAAAGTTGCAAAAGCTAAAGTTGTCGACAACTTGTCGTCAAGTTAGTCGGAAACTAATGAATGACCAACTTTTTCACGATCAACTCGTGCTATCAGGGTAGAATATAAAACTTCAAAAATTTATTTCTTACCAGGGATGATACAAGTGGCTAGGCGTTATCGAGTGGCGCGCACCGAACTACTTCCGAAATAGAAAAAATTTTCAGCTGCTGTTCAAAAAAATTAGTATCATTTGCAACGATGAAAATTAGTACCCTATCCAAAAATTCCCATAGAATCCACTCAACTGCGACAAAAACCGCATAGAAACCAATACAGTCTATAGGATTCTATGCGGTTTTTGTCGCAGTTGAGTGGATTTTATGGGAATTTTTGGATAGGGTATTCAATCATAATAAATACATAATTCGTGCGAACGTCAACTTTTGTTCAAATAAATCATTCTAAAATTATTGAAGCAACAACTGAGTAGTAGTTCTTTTTTGCATTTTTATATAGTAAATATAGTTATTAGATTGTCATTTTATCTACGTGACGGTTGTATAGTTACAATCATTAGTTTACATATATATAATAATTGTAATAAAATAATTTATAATACTACGTTGTTTTGTTTCATTAATAGAAATTCATTTAGTAAAACTACCCATAAAGTTATATAGCGATGAAGCTTTAACTAAAAAATTTTAGTTTTATTAATTAACCCGATAATTAGAATAACTATTTAATATTAACTATGAATCAGCACTTACGATTGAAACAATTCTATAGTTACTTGAACTAATGGAAAAAATGCTGTAATTACTTAAAATTTATTTACTTTTATCTATATTTTAGTAGTTGCGGTAAAAAATTTTAATCATTATCAAATTGTAGTAGTACCAATAAATTTTATTGTTTCAGTAACTAATGAATAGTGAATATTACTATCGAAGGTAGTATAAGGAGTCAATTTTAAATAGTTGGAGCTTTTTAGTAACCATGACTATCGACTTTTCTCTGAGTGTATTGTATAGGATTGCAAAATCAAACAATTTTTTACTTTTCATACGATTTTTACCAACTAGTCGTTAAGGTAAAATTACACCAATCCATGATATTAAGAGTATAAATTTTTTCTCGCCTCCGGGCGGAAAGCGTCAACTTTCGTCCCGCTGTGCAAAACGAAGTTGCCGCTTTCCGCCTCCGTCGACGAGAAAAATATCATTTACTCCTCGGGAAGTAAATAAGAAAGCCTCAGACCACATGTGATCTGAGACATTTCTTACTTTACTTCCCTAGGTGTGTAATATACTATATTTGAACTAAAATAATGTTTTAGGGGGGGGGGGGGGGGGGAGTTAAAGCGTGAAAAAAAAACGCTTCTTTTACAAAGTTTTTTCGGCGTATAGATTGAGAAAATTTATTGAATCCCTCGCAGATTTGAATCACAGTGGAAACACTGTGGAAGTGTAAGCACCGTGGATTCACCGAGGTTACACTATGGGTTTGTTCACAGTAAAAAAGGATTCGTCAAAATTGACACTTTCGTGTGTAAAACGATCGATTGACACTTATTTATATGTTATTTCAACGTACGTCGTTTGTTTTAAAAAAGTGACACTCGTGTATGTTAAACCCATGCAACAATTTCCAGTACAAGTCACTGGTCAAGACACTTTTCTCAAGAATCTTTTGATAAATTCATACACAAGTTGATCTTGTAAGAGTCTTGCGTAAGCCTGGTCTCAAATCCCCTAGTTGTTTATGTCTTTATATGACTCTGTATCTTGCTGCAGACACTGGTCCACAGATTTATATTGCAAGTCTTGCACAAGACTTGTTTAAAAACTTTGTGTAATGTTATACTTCAAGAATTGTACAAGAATCTTGAATATATCTTGCTCAAGATGTATTGATACAGTTAACTTGGGCATGTCTTGTACCAGAATCTATCTGCAGATGCTTGGGCATATCTTGCGCCAGATCTGCTCAAGACATGTCATATTACGCTGTCTATCTCACTCTTGTCACTCTCATTTTATCCTCTCCAGCGGCACACGTTACCAGAGCTCAGTGGTACTCAATTGAAGTTATAATCGGACAGGAAAACATTTTTAATACGGAGTTCCTTTGCAAAATTAGAAGCGCCGTAGTAATTACAAGTAAAATTTAATTCATAACCTATAATAAGATATGTTTCTTCATAGATGGTTTGATTTTAATAAAATTATTTTTTTAATTTTTTTGAGGATAACACGAAAAATTCTACACGCGGAAAATTATCTAGTAAATTTAACTCGTTAATTGTGAATAAAACTGCCCGGATTAAAAATACTGATTACAAAGAATTGAGAAGCGGTCACTCCATGCAAACTGTATATTCATATATGGGGCATTCCAAGCCAAATCGACCACTTTTGACCCCGACCCCTTTCGATTTGGCTGAAAATTTTTTTTCCTGTTCTACCCCATTAAAATCATTTTTCAGGAAATTTTCAAATTTTTTTACCCAACCCAAAAAAAGTTATGAATTTTTAAAAAATAAGGCTTTTATTTTTTTAAATAGCTATAACTTCTTCAAAAATTGACTAATTAGGACGTTTTTTTTTTTTAAAATTTTTGTCTTTGAATGTACTTTTCAGAAAAAAATACAATGAAATTTTAAGATGATAAACTCTATGAAATTTTTGTTTTTTTTTTATAAAAACCGCCATTTTCTTAAAGTACGCCATTTTTTTTTTTTTTTAATTTCTCAAAAAAATCTTCAATTAATCCTGCAATTTTTCCCGCCAATCCCAGAGTGGGCGGACTTTTCCTTCTATTTTTTTTTATCAATTGAAAGAAAAAATTTTGCCCAGTAGGGCTTATTTTACAAAAAATCACTCTGGAAATTTTTGAGAATTTATCGACGACTTCAGAGCTTGAAAAATTGAGACAAAAAAATTTTTTGAAACTGGTAATCCTCTAAAAAATTTGGATTTTTTTTAACAAAAATTGAGAAAAAAAAAATAGAAGATACCTATAAATAATTTTGTTGTAATTTTTTTTGAAAACTACACCTGAAAACAAAGACATTAAAAAAAAAAATTGCCCGTTGGTTTATTTTTGACCAAGTCACAGGCTTTTGAAATAGCGATGTGCGTTAGATTTATTTTTCGAAAGCCTGTGACTTGGTCAAAAATAAACCAAAGGACAATTTTTTTTTTCATTTTTTTTGTTTCTGAAAACAAATAAATAATTTTATTGTAATTTTTTTTTTAAAACTACACCTGAGTGTAGTTTTCGAAAAAAAATTACAATAAAATTATTTATAGGTATCTTCTATTTTTTTTTCTCAATTTTTGTTAAAAAAAATCCAAATTTTTTAGAGGATTACCAGTTTCAATTAATTTTTTCGTCTAAATTTTTCAATCTCTGAAGTCGTCGATAAATTCTCAAAAATTTCCAGTGTTGTTTTGTGAAATAAGCCCAATTGGGCAAAATTTTTTTTTCAATTGATAAAAAAAAGTAGAAGGAAAAGTCTGCCCACTCTGGGATTGGCGGAAAAAATTGCAGAATTAATTGAAGTTTTTTTTGAGAAATTAAAAAAAAAAATCAAAAATGGCGAACTTTAACAAAATGGCGGTTTTTATAAAAAAAAACAAAAATTTCATAGAGTTTATCATCTTAAAATTTCATTGTATTTTTTTTTTTTGAAAAGTACATTTAAAGACAAAAATTTTGAAAAAAAAAGTTCCAATTAGTCAATTTTTGAAGAAGTTATAGCTATTTAAAAAAAAAAAGCATTATTTTTGAAAAACTCATAACTTTTTTTCGGTTCGGTAAAAAAATTTGAAAATTTCCTGAAAAATGATTTTAATGGGGTAGAAAAAGAAAAAAAATTTTCCGCCAAATGGAAAGGGGTCGGGGTCAAAAGTGGTCGATTTGGCGTGGAATGTCCCATATACAAACAAAAGAATTGAAATTATTAGAAAGAATACGAATTTCATCATTTTTATCTCTTTTCAATCAATCGATCAATATTTTTTAACAGGATGGGCCTGCATGAACAATTACTCGTACGTTTCTAGATAGTGTTCAATTATGGGCTAAAAACACCCAATTTTAAGTAATTTTCAAATAAAAAAGAATTAAAAATAAAACAAAACGAATCCGTTGTTATTCTTTCCGTATTTATTTTCATTCCGGTCCAGGCTTACTCTAAATTGCAGGGTAAATTTTATCGAAAAATTCATTCCACGTATGAAATACGATAGTGAAATTTTTTTTAAATTTTTATAAAAATTGTAATCAGTTATTTTGATACTAAAATACAGATATTGATTTTTTTTTTTTTTCATTATATTGAAAATAAATTTTTTTAATTTTCAATTACATTCTTAATGCCAAGCTCTTAAAAAATTAGTGTTCTGATCGAGTTCAAGAGTTCGACACTAAAATGAAAATAACTAAAAAACAATGCAGAATTTGAAAAAATTGTACTCGAAATAATTTGTAGAGAATAAAATTGTCAACAAAAAAAATGGTATAACATTTTGTGATAAGTCTGATAGTTTCGCCAGAAAAGTAAAAAGACCATGAAATTTATTATAACTTTACTTCGAGCTCCAATAACTTTTGGACAGATTGATTGATTAAAAAATGATAAGAGACTTCTTTTGTAGAGCCTTCAATTTCCTACAAAAGTATGTATTAGTCTATTCGATCTATTGATCTGTTAACGAGTTAAAAATCCTCGAAGCTAAAAAAGAATTTTTCCGCGTTATTTAAATGGGAAATCGAATTTTTCAATAAGCTCGGTCTGTAATCGACATAGACTATTTTTTCTTCAGCGAGTAATTTTTTTGTGTGTTAAACTCTCAATTTTCCACATGCACTTAAAAAAGAAAAAAAAATCTGAAAACCGCCTGACCCTGCGGGCCAGCCCCAAATCTTCCCGCTGTTTTCGAGCTCAAGGAACTCAATATTTTTTTGAAATTATTTCAGCATTGAAATCTCTTGAACGATTCATCCGGGTTTGCTGGTTGAAGCAGCATTCGATGCTGGTTATAGAGCTTTAGAATAGTTACAGGTCGCCTAAAAATATGGTTGATGGCTTAAACGATCCAAAATGGCGCCTAGAAAAAAGTGTTTGTTGGATTTTTTCTGGAAAAGAAAATTACAATTGTTTTTTAACAAAAAACCGCTAAAAAAATTAGCCGCCCAGCTTTTTGGCAAAATCTCAAAAAGTATGTGATAGCTCAAATATTACAAAGTTTCTGAAAGAGCAGAAAATTTTAGTAAAAAAGTTCTCGACTCCCCGAATTGTAGCTCCAATATTTATAATTTTAATTCAACGTTGAAAATCAGCTTTTGCGCGGCAGTTTCGGCATGCGCGCGCCGCCACTCTAGTGAGCGTAGTTTTTAAATAATTTTTTTATGCAATTAAATATCAATTAAAAAATTTAAAAAAATTCTGATGTCATCTAGACACTTCAAAGAATATGATTCCGCGGTAATAAAAGTTGTATCACCATTTTTTAAAAAGTCATTCAATTGTTAATTAACATTTCTTTTACGGGTTTGTGTTGTCATAAAAGGCGGTATAAAAGTTTAAATAATTAATCTATAAATGTTTTGTTTCTTGGAGCCCTTTTTCTAAATATACTTAACAAGATGACGTAATGAAAGTTTATAAAATATTTTTATTTCATTAATTATAAATTTTTGAAGTAACTAAAAAATTAAAAATTTAAATAATGTATGTTAAATAATTTTTTTTTTCCATTTTTTTCTAGAACATAAAAAAATTAAAAAAACAGCAACCTGCAACTATATAGCAAAAAAAATTTTTTTCTATTTTTTAAAAAACACCTGGATTTTCGAGCACAACAAAGTCCAAGCACTGACTCGACTTGTCAACAAACAAATTGCTGTAACTTTGCAAATATTGCAGATACAGTTTTCGACCTACAAATCGTTTTTATACAGTATGAGTTAAACTTTCTTATAAATATTTTACCTAACGTTTATCTGTAATACTTCTTTAACTACACGCATTTATCTATAAAAATTAGCATTTTCTATTTCTTACAATGCTTACATCTCATAAACGAATAATGTTATGACAAATATGCTTCATGAATTTTTTGTTACCTGATTATTAAACTTTCCAAACATATTTTTTTTTTTATTTTTAACCTTATTTGTTTATGAGATTTTTGAATTTATTTAAATTATTTTCTATTTCCACCCTCACTTAAATTCTCATTTCACTCAAAATTTAACAAAAGAAGAATGGCCTTGAGTGTGGACAGCTGTCGAGCATAAGACATGTCTATGCTCTATATGTATCTGCAGAGTCTACTCCGGCAAACATCAAATAGTTAATAATTTCAAACCAACAATTATATTCTATATTTAAATATAAATAATAATAAATAAAATCATGAGACTAACTTTAACAATATAATAAACAGTAAAAACTTATAGTTTCAATCACTATGTACTTTGGACATCTTAAAAATAAGAGTGGAAATAGAAAATAATTTAAATAAATTCAAAAATCTTAAAAACAAATAAGGTTAAAAATATTAAAAAAATATACATTCATGCCATAAATTAAAAGAATAGAAAAATTTTAGAAATTTTTTATTGATTTTTGCAAGACTGTAACTTTGTGAAAAATAATCATATCGGGATAAAAAAAAAGCGTTTTATTGCTTGAAATCTCTAGTTTCGGCACATTTTTATTAAAATTTCTTAAAAGCTCCGGTTATTGCGCAAACATGAGAACCCAGAGAGGAAAGTACGACAGGCCCAGGCTTGGCCCAAGTATGTAGAACCTTGGCCCAAGCTTGTAAGCCAGCCTTGGCCCAGCCTTGGTAGGACTCTGGAATGATAACAGGGGGCCCGACTTGGTTGCTAGGCTTGGCCCATGCTTGGTTGCCAGACTTGGCCCATGCTTCGTTGCCAGTCGTGGCCCAGACTTTGTTGCCAGACCTTGCCCATGCTTCGAGGAAACGGATAAATTTAATTAAAAAAAAATTTTATTATTATTAACCTCTTAGAATTTATTATCATTAACGTTTAAACTATCTAAAGGAGGTAAATGATGTGAAAAAAACTCGGTGAAAATTCTGCTGGGCTCCGGGCGCGAACTGCCGTCCTTCTGATTGCTGGGTCCGAACAATAGCTACTGGATGAACCTAATAATGTTGAATTGATACATTAATATGAACTACTTATTAAACCATAGGTATAGCCAAACTTGGGTAATCCTACCTTGGCCCAAGTCTGGGTTGCCATTGGACGGCCAAGGCTAGGTTACCCAGTCTTGGCCCAAGCCTGGGTTGCCATTGGATGGCCAAGGCTAGGTTACCCAGCCTTGGCCCAAGTCTGGCTTGCCATTGGATGGCCAAGAAAGGGGAACCTAGTCATTGCCCAAGCCCGGGTAATCATTGTAACGGCCAAGGCTAGATTACCCAATCTTGGCCCAAGTCTGGCTGGCCATTGGATGGCCAAGGCTAGGTTACCCAGTCTTGGCCCAAGCCTGGGTTGCCATTGGATGGCCAAGGCTAGGTTACCCAGCCTTGGCCCAAGTCTGGCTTGCCATTGGATGGCCAAGAAAGGGGAACCTAGTCATTGCCCAAGCCCGGGTAATCATTGTAACGGCCAAGGCTAGATTACCCAGTTTTGGCCCAAGCCTGGGTTGCCATTGAATGGCCAAGGCTAGGTTACCCAGTCTTGGCCCAAGCCCGGGTAATCATTGTAACGGCCAGTACTGAGTGCCCAATCTTGAGCCAAGCATGGGCCAATATAGGTGTGCCAAACTAGGTTCCCCCGTGCTGGGCCAAGAAGGGCCCCGTCGTTCAACTCTGGCAGCTCCTGCATGGGAAATACCGCGAGACAAAAAATTTCTGAATTTTTTTTTTTCCGAAGAGCCCACGGATCGTAGTAAATTTTTTTCAACTAAACCAATGCATAGGTCGATTTGCAAATTTATTCAGCTTCAATTTGGCCTTTCTTTTAACCTCGTAGGACGATTTGTCGCAGAGATATCAGCCTTCAAGCAAAAAATGATCCTTTTGGCTTTGATCATCGATATTTCAGGTACCAATGATTGCACAGTAAATTTGAGGGTGGCGTTTAAAACTTGAATAAATTCCCTACAAGAGTCTTTCATCATTTTTTGAAAAAAAAATTTTTTTTTTTATTTTTAACATCCATTAGAAGTACAAAAAAATGACTTTTTTTTTATTTTTCAGTAAATCAACCGCTACTCTGTAAATATCGATGAGAGGACTTATGTTGCCAAAGACTTTTTTAGCTTACTGTAGACCCCAATAACCCAGTAAATTTTCAGATTGATCTATCGAATTGTTTTTTGGGGGTGATCGATCAAAGTTTTACTAAACAATTAAAGGAACAAGTTTTGTTTCTTTAATTGTTTAATGATCATCACAATGAAGAAATAATTTTTTTTTTACTTTTCTTTCATTTTTTGGTTAGTTACTTAGTAAATGTGAGGAAAAGAGAAAAAAAAAAAAAAAAAAAAAAAATTTCCAAAAAATGTCAAAAAAAGGTAAAAGAAAACAAAAAAATTGAAACTTGTTTTTTGTGGTCGAAAATTTTTTTATTTTTGTCATTTTTTGGAAATTTTTGTCTCGCGGTATTTCTCATGTTTGTGCAATAGCTGAAACTCTAAAAAAAATTTTTGATGAAAATGCGCCGAAACTAGAGAGTACAAGCTATAAAACTCTTTTTTGTACACACCGATAAGATTATTTTTCACGAAGTTACAGTCTTACATAAATCAACAAAAAATTTCTAAAATTTTTCTGTTCCTTTAATTTATGGCATGAGTGTATTTGAATAGTTGAACCCTTTCCCGGTTTGGAGTCTCGAGGAGTCTCGGTGTGATCTGTGTGGGGATAAAACCAATCACAGTTCTTAGTAAAGCTGTGTGAGTATCGGTTCAATCGTTTAGTGCATGCATGCTCCCCCTTCTACTATTTTTTCTGCCCCTTCTCTACTGAATAGGCTAGCGCTCTCTCACTCGAAAACGAAGACGTATAATCCAAATTAAGAGGAGGGATTCAAGGTCAACCGGGAAAGGGTTAATAATCAGGTAACAAAATAGTTGCAAAGTTACAGCAATTTGTTTGTTGACAAGTCGAGTCAGTGCTTGGACTTTGTTCCCAGTAAACACATTGACGTAAATTTGACGTCAGAGTGACGTTACGCTATGTCATCATTTACATAAGATATAAGTCATGAATGAGTCAGGTGACTCATTATTTCACACTTTTTTACGTAAGATTATGATGTAAAACTAATGACGTATACATGATGTAAATGTGATGTCTGTGTGACATTCCATGACGTCAGTATGACATATGGGTGATGTCAAAATCATCAATCCGGAAAAAATATTTTTGAAAAAAAAAAAAAAAAAAAAAAAAATTAAATACCGAATTTTTGATTTGATTAATACCACGCGAACGTATTATGAATTCAGAAACAAGATTTGATAGCAGTGAATGATGAAAAATCCCGGGCGTCTGCTGGGTTCGAACACGGCTTCTCTTGGATGGTAGTCCTGAACGTTGATCACTGGTCCACATCACGAGAGTTCAAGTCTTGTGCTTAATTCATGGATTTAGAGTGAAATTCCGATAAAGACAGAGTTCATAAGTTTTCATGATGGATTTTTACAAAATTTAAAAAAACTCCATGAACTCATGAAATTTTATAAAAACAATATTTGTCGGCCTCGATGATAAATTTGTCGGCCTCAAAATAATTCCTTCTACAGTTATTGTTTTATGGTTAAAAGATTTTTTTTTTTAATTGCCAGCATCTGTCCAAAAATGTACTAAACGAAAACTGTCTTTTTCCATTTTCTTCGTTTTTGAATTTTGTTTTCAGAAAAAAATACAAAAATATTATTCAGAAGGTCCTTCTATTTTTTAACTTCATTTTTCGAACAAAATTCAAATTATTTCGATGATTACCATTTAAATTTGTTGTTTTTATTTTTTTTTTTCCAAATTTAAAAGTTCTTTGAGCACTCTCAAAAATTTTAAGCATGGTGTAATGAGAAATAAGGCTAGTTATAAAAATTTTTATTTTTCAATTGGTAAAAAAAAATATAAATCGAAAAAACACCACTCTGAAAAAATTCGAGGACTTGCAGAAAATGTCAAAGTTTTATATAAAAAAAAAAAATCAAAAATCAAAAATGGTAAACATCAAAACATTTTTGATTTTTTTTAAATATCTACAAAAAAACAATGAAGATAAGTTGCAATAATTTTTTTGTATTTTTTTTCAAAAAGTAAATTTAAAAACAAAAATTTTGAAAAAAAAAACGTCCCAATCAGTTGAATTTTGAAAAGTTATAGCTATTTAAATAAAAAAAGCCATTTTTTTCAAAAATTCATAACTTTTTTTTGGTTAGGTAGAAAAATTTGAAAAAATTATGAGAAACGTTTTTGATCGGGTAGAAAAAGAGAAAAAATTTTCAGCCAAATCTAAAGGATGGGGGTCAAAAGTGGTCGATTTGACGTGGCATGCTCCATATATATATATATATATATATATATATATATATATATATATATTAGGGTGATTCATTTCCGCGAAAGTTTTTTTTTTTTTCAAGTGCTCAAGCAAAATTTCAATCTACATCGAAAAACCAAAATTCTCACCAAATATGCCCGAATAGAAATTGTCCCAATACATATATTGGGTCCCAATTGGGAATCGCTGGGACATGCCCAGTAGGTCTATCCCAGTCGGAACCCGATCGGGAACTTGTTGGGATATCCCAACGCAAAAAGTACCTACCTAACGTCAGTTTTTCCTAAGTGGGACCCCATTGGGAACTCGTTGGGATAGCCCAATGCAAAAATAACTAACTTCCATCGGTTTTGCCACATCGGGACCAAATTGCTCAAAATTCATTATTAAAAAATGTTTTTTTCGAAAATTTAATAACAAAACAAATTCGTTTTTTACGCTCGTACACAATATTTATGTTAAAATTACTTTTTTATTTATCCAAATTGTTTATAAACAATTCCATTTGATCAAATTTATTTAATTTTTAAATCAAATTATTTTTGACTTCTTCTGAACAGGATATTCTGTTTTGTGTCCCTCCCTCCTCTCTTTTCTACTTTTTCTAGTATAATTTTGATTGACTACAATTTTGATTAAATTAATTTTTTCTTGATTTACTTGAAGTACCCTGAGGTTTTAATTTAGTAATCCATTTGACCGTAAATTTTTTAAAAACTTTCAATTAATATTTTGTTTCAAAGATTTCCCACTTAAAATACACGTAAATTAAATTACTTTTTTTTTCAACTTTCTAATACTCAGCTGCGTTTCATGATATCAACGCGGTTTTGGTCGCTAATTGTAGGGCATTTGGTGTTCTTCAAAAGTGCCCATAGTTACTTAGCTGCGTTATTCCAGCTGTTTCACTTGTGTCCGTTGCGGAACTCATTTTTCCTATGAAATTGACCTTTATTGGCTTGCAGAACGTAAACCAATGAAAGTACACTGAAAATGCTAGTGGGAATTTTATAGGAAATTTTATTCCCTTCAAAAAAAGTCGTATGAGTCAAGTCGCTAAAGTCCATAGTTTCCGAGTTATAGTCATTTTGATAATTTGAAAAATATAATATAAAAAAAAAAATCACAATTGATATTTTTAACTTAGGGCAGGGTAACGCAAGGGTTGCTCTGATTGACTGGAAATTTTAGGACGATATTCTTGAAATGTTTAACTATAAGAAAACCAAAAAAAAAAAAACCGATTTTTCAAAAATGCTAACCTTTACCCCCCCCCCCCCCCCCCTTAAGAGCATAAACTGAGTGAATGTTATACTTACACTCATGTTTATGAGATAAGAAAATATAGGAATAAGCCATTGCAACATACGCCATAATTTCTATGTGAAAAAGAATATCGTATATTTCATTTAATTGTTGAAAAAATGAATTTTCAAGACCACACAAGTCTCTGGGATGACTCGCCTGAAAATAAAACGTTACAAAATTATTATTATTAAATGAATGACTTTTTTTTTCTTGTAAGTAAGTCAAATTTAAAAAGTAGTATTTCTTTGTACCGATTAATATTTATTAATAATAAAAAAATATATACATTCAAATTCAAAATTTATGTCGTGATTCTTATATACTATAGGTATTTTTATGTTTGGTACGCTAGTTGACCCAATTTACCATAAATTTACAGTAATTTGCCGTATTTTACGGCAAACTTTTCCGTGTATTTTTCCTGAATTAAATTACGGTGGCTTTACCTATGTTGCGGAAAACCTACCGTATTTTACGGTAAAGTTTGCCGCAAATTTACGGTAGGTTTACTGTAATGTTCAATAAATGTTAGCGTATTCTCACGGACCTAATTTGCCGTAAATTTACGGTAACTTTATTTTCATAAAGACTACTTACAATTTCGTGGTTTCACATGTACCTGATGATCGGAACGCTTTTCGCGCAACGAAAATGAAACCAATGATGTAATTTAACTGCTTAAGGGGTAGTTTCGGAGGTTAAGACCGGCCTAAGATTTTTGGCTGACTAAACAGCATCTATATGAGAAACATTTTTGAAATCTAGTTATCCAGTAGATTTTTTATTATCAAATTTTTTTTTCCGTTGCGTGAAAAACGTTCCGATCCCTGTGGAAAAGCTCTCATAAATTCTGATAAGATATTGAATATTTTTTATAAGAATCTATGAGCTTCGAAAATATCTATGAGATTTAAAAAAATTCTCATATGAATTCTTATGAGAATCTATGAGTCAAAGCTTTTAATGTTTTCCTATCATGATTTCCGTACTAGATTTTTAAAATAATGAGTAAGATTTTTCAATTTATGAGATTTTGTGACTCGAATTCCGCCAACGATTATAAGATTGAATAAGTACTTTCACTTCTATAAGATTGTTACAGTCTATTCTAATGTATCTTCAATAAGAATTGATCAGGCGAATTCCGATGTTATAATACTTACAAAATCTCAATAAGATTATTTTTTTATACGAAATTTTTAGAATTTATAATAAAAGTTATCCTAGAAGATAATATCTTATTGAATATCATAAAATATTTATCATATTTTATGAGAAAATATTTAACAAGTATTTCTTAGAAATTTTATGAGACTAAATCAGGAATCACATGGACAAATGCAGACCTTTTTCTCATAAAAATTTTATGAGAATTAGTAAGAAAATCTATAATCGAATTAACTTGTAAAAACTTGAAAGATTAACTTTTAATTTAAAAGCTATGTGATTTATGAGTTTTTTAAAGTTTTAGTTAGAAGGCTATTACTTATAAAATATTATGGAGTACTTATGAGATTTTATAAATAATTTCCATTCACATAAAGTATTAATTTTATCAGATGCATTCAAAAATAATTGCTTAACTTTATTTTTTTTTTATAAGAATTTACACCAAAAATACTAATATAATCACTTTTTCTTGTACTTTGAATATATTAACTGTTCGGAGATATGGAGAAGGGGAAAGTCACCGGTGCTAGGCAGCAGCAGCGGGAGTAGTTCGGTGCTCGCCACGAGATCGCGCCTACGATTTGTAGTGTCCCTGTCAAGACAATTATTTCAGAAGTGTTATATTCCAAATTTCAATACGATGTTGTTCGAGTACTCCTCTGTCATTTGACAGAGCGACAAGTACCTTTTTGGATTGTACTATAGTATATCCTATAATACATCATGACTTTAATATTTAATATTAATGTTTACTTGAGTAATTTTTGATGAATAAATAAACTGACTCGATTTCATAGATTTTTCGGGAATAGATTGCTGAGGATTTTCCGCGTAAATACTCATACAAATATTCTTGAGTATACATAATAAAAACTTTTTGAATTCATACTAAAAAATTCAATAATTTAGCATATAAACCTTAATCAATACTAAAGAAACTGTAACTTAATGAATTTCATAAATTTTTTCGTTACTATATGGAAAATTACTGTATTCACATTGATTAATCAGTATCAAATCTTATATGATTACTTCAGAAATCGTCTCATACAATCTTATTCATTTCCAAAATCTACGTAATTGTAAACTTTACATTTTTCGAAAACTTATAAATACTTATAATCACAAAATTACAGCTTCTGTTTCTTATAGATTCTGATCATTTAAATGAGAATTTTAAGAAAAATTTTTTTTTGATGCACCACCTATGAGAAAATAATTGTATAAGAATTTTTGAGATTTTTCGCGGACAAATACTGATCGTTTTCTCATAGTCAATTTTTTTTATGAGATTTTATAAGACCTTTTCTACAGGGATGTTCAGGTACATGGTTTCACATAATTAATTAAGGGAAAAGAACGTCAAAATTCAGTTTAATTATAATTATAATTATACATAAAATAGATTCACTGTATAATAGTGTAGAGTTGAACCGAATACATAACTAAAACGCAAAACGGCAATAGTCTTATAGCGAGGCTTGGGCGCAAATGTTGTTGAGCACAATAGTGGGAACCTTAATTCTAAGAATTTCTTCCCCAACAGCACCGGACTAGTCTTATAACGAGGTTCGACTGTATTAGGTTGCTAAATAAGTACACGGAGATAATTTTATGGTGAAAGTTATCATCAAGTTATAGTACAATTTTTAAACTAAATTTTATGATAGAAAATATCATTTAAATTATTAAATAAGCAATCTGAATTGTAGTATCTACCAACTATACGGTAAAATTTACTTTTTTTATGATAATCAGAAATCATAACTTTTATTATCCTTAATAATTACTACTATTATAAACATCGTAATTTTTAATTACCTGATGGTAATAGTTACTATCAACCTAAATAATGATGACCATCTAAGCTAATAAAAAATTTTAATATCAACGTTATAGTCTGACGCTTGTTTATGTGTAATTTGTTTAACTGTGCAAGTGATTGATTTCACACACACACACACGCGCGCGCGCGCACGCGCGAGTGCACATGCGCGCACTCACGCGAGCACACTCATACACACACACACACATTCTTAATTAAGAATTTTTACAACTTTGAATGGTAACAGTAAAAAATTTTGTATTGTAGATGATAGAATAATTAATTTCTCTTCATGTATAATTTTATTAAATTTCCTACCTGAAGAAATTTCAATAAAAAAACATTTGAGCCAGCTATTTTCATGTCATACTATTATTAGAGTGCTTTAATTGTACTTCTGCAGTTTTTTACAATGTTTTATCTTCTAACGCCCTAAGCTCTTTTTCCCCTTTTTATATACACCCTAAGCTCTTACTCTCTTTCTTTTGCGGACGTGGCCCGACTTGTGCTCGTACTGTACTGCATCATTACGGTCATGCTCTACTCCCTTGTGCAATGGAGGTGTAGTGGCGTAGGAAAACCACAGAGAAAACCTAGCCAGTACAGTTTCGGTTTGAGTGAAGCTCTAGTGATCGATAAAATTCCCATCTTACCGATCACTGGATCTTCATCCCGCGCCTAACGATCAGAGACCTTCGTTCGAACCCGACGCGTGGCTAAACGGTCACCCAGCCAAGTAGTATTGCTGCTCGATACTACTTAACTTCGGTGATCGCCCGAGCCACGTGCGTGTCGAACGGCTGCCTCAGCCACTCTACTTTCATATCATACTATGATATGAAGTTCGCTAAAGAACAAAAATTCGACAAAAATCCGAGTTTCCTCTGGTGGATCCCTAAATCGGCGTAAGAGAAATTTGTAAAGTTTTTTTTTTCAATAGATCATAAAGGTACACAAATTGAGAGTGAATTCGGTAAAATAAGAAAGTTATTATAATATATACCCTAGTAACACATGCTTGAGCAAGATTATGGTGCCGCAGTGCTTTGAGCAAAACCCCTAGTCACTAGTGTCTTCTACTACGTGTGGGTCTTCCGCAAGATCATTTAGCAAGAAATCGTCATCAAGACTTGTCTATGACTTGCTCAAGGCATTGTACACAAGAATATTGAAAATATCTTAGATACGGTTCAGTTGAAATGTTTCTGGCGCATTTCTTGCACCAGTAACTTACGAATTGAGTTATAATCTGGACCGAATTTCTTGTGAAAAGCTTGCACTGGACTTGCTATTGAAATTTAGCCACAAGTAGCTGCAGCAAGACACATAGGTAAGAAAAGATACTAACGTCCATCGAACTTGAGACCAGGCTTGCTCAAGCATTGAACAAGATGGTTATGTCGGTAAATAGATGAAAAATGTTATTATGCCCTATTTTTAAAGAACTATTCGTTTGAAATATGAGTGCTCTGACTCTTGTATAGAAACACGGTCGGCTCACGCCACCCATGTACACGCACACACACACACACACATATGTCTGTTAACATGTACTTGGCATGAGACACTACCGTGTCTCCAAATACGATGAATTTATCCTGTGCTACGGTAAATCTATTGTAACATCCAGCCCTTTTATTTCCGTTAATTATTCGTTCGCTCTTAGGCGTTTATAATGTATTTAAATTTAAAATTTTAGGCGCCTGGCCTACAGCTACCTAAACGCCTAAGAGCGAGAGAGACAGTAAATAGTCGCTTTGCGCGTGCGCCGCCGAGTCGAGTGAGTTACTCAATAAATGCAATAACTTTGATCACTTTTTTTTTTATTTAATACAAATTATAACGGGATATTATAGTTTTAATAAGAACTTTGAATATTCTTCTTTACAATCATGTAAATGAAACTTAGTATTACGTAATTTAATTATATGTAATTAATCATCAAAGTTTGTGAAAATCGAGAATTTTCGATTTTCAAAAATTCATAACTTAGAAACTATCAACTTTAGGAAAATTTTATAAGAGTAACTTTCGTCTTCAAATTGCCCAAAATTAAAAAAAAAACAACCAATACCTAAAAAATTATTTTTTAAACAATTGTTTAAACAAATGGGTATAAACAATTGATGGCCCGGGATTTCGAAAAAATAACTGCGATATTCGGTTTCAGCGGGTCAAAAAACATGAATTAATATCATTTTGTACACCGACCTCAAAAGTTTACGAAAAGGTAATACAGCGTTTAGACTATTGGATAAAATTATTGTTACGTCGGATTTGTAACGAAAATAAATATATTTGGTCCTAGTCTTTCGACCAATAGACCGGGGACAAGAAACCTTAGTGAAGGAATGTGTAAATTAAAACATGAATTTAAATTATAAATAAATAACTATATTGTTACAAACAAATTTCGATTAAAAACAGTTAAAATGAAAAGATTGAAGTCAAGGTTATATAATACAGAATTATTCGGAATTTAACTTGTTAACAAATACTAAGTAAATTTTAGATACGAATGACAATTATTTCTTTTACGCTGTATACTACAAAAATCTAATTATTTTGAACGTGCCATCAACTAGGTTGCTTATGTGAGTAATACTCCAGCCTACTCTAGTTGAAATGACTGGTAGAGAATGTTTCTTAATGATACAGTACAAAAATATTAATATATGAGACATTAAATTTCGTGGACTTACTACATATTAAATGGCGATAATTTTACATGGATATTTTATTGAAATATGCGTTGATCGAAGGTCTTCATCCTTTGGTAAATAATTATTGGCCTATTCCTTACTTCATATTTAAAATCGACTACGTGTACATCTTTCATTGTATCAGGTTTTTAAAAACAAGGTGGCTAGCAGCCTACTTTTTACTATATGAAAATGAGATCAGTTGGATATAGGAAGAATAACGGGTATTAAGTTCATAGTTCGGGACTCACGACACAACTGACTATTTTTGGGTCCGTTCGTTAGACCGGAAAAATGGGTGGTTTCTCAAGTTTCCGTATTTGGGGGAAAGTCTCTTCCCACGTTCTTCCACCTCTACCCAAAAGTTTTCCACTTCCTTTCGGGAAATCATTGTTTCGGGGCCGCACTATCCCTTCTACATTGATTTCTCGTCCCCTTCCTTCCAGTCCTTCTCAACTCACTGCTCTTTTTGCTAATAATAAATGTAATAATAGTAATAATAATAAAAGTAATTGATATTACTATTTTCATAAATCTTAATAAATAATTCGATTTATTTTTCATTAAATTATTGTTAAATGAAATTTTCTATTTCTATTTGTTTAAGTTTTATTCTAATATTTTAATATTTTATTTGTCTTTAAATTCTGATATTTTAATGTTTTATTTTATTTAAATTAAATTCTCATATTTTAATATTTTATTTTATTTAATTTGAATGTTAATAGTTTCTTTTAAATTTTAAATATTTTATTTAAATTCTAATATTTTAATGTTTTATTTTATTTAATTTAAATTATCATATTTTAATATTTTATTATTTTTAATTTGAATGTTACTATTTTATTTTATTGTATTTTCGCTTTAGTATTTTACTCTTAACAATATTTAAAATTGTTAAATTTTATTATCTACCTAAAACCTTTTACTTTTTATTTATTTAAACATTCATTTGTCTAGACACCATAATTTATTTTTAAGTATTTTTCAATTTAGAGAACATATCAGAAATGCATTACAATGGTCCTATTTGCTTTAAGTCTTATTTTAGAGTGCAGTTGTGATAAGAAGTGCGTCAACTGCCACTCTGACCATGGTGAGGATTAAAATTCCTTTTCACTTAATATAATATTCGAATATGAATTATGTGTTGAGACAAATTTTAAAAACTACAATAAAAGTAAAATAAAATGATAATAATATTAAAACTAAAAATTTACTCGGACGTAACATTATTTTATCAAAAATAATTAATTTAATTTAATCGATAAAATATTACGGGAACGTAACAATCTAAAAATTTTCTTAAAAATAAAGAAAAAGGTTTTCGAGTTCGACTGAACATCAAAATATTTAATTATTTTGGTAATTATTTGGAAGTGGGGTCAACAGGTATTTTGACAATCAAAAATCCAAAACCTGGCAAATGGCTTAGGGACCGCGTTTAATCCCAAGCATTTGTCGGCGGATTGAAGTTGTTTCAGCTTAATTTGATGTTATATAAGCTTTGATACACACTTGGTATATAATTAAGGTATAAATTTTGCTTAATTTCAAGTTTATCTTTGAGATTTTTCAGTTCCGTGCTACACTGCACTATTTGACATATTTATCATATCATTCTATGTATTGACTCTTAAGTCAACCACCAAAACTTAAGGTATATGCCTATTTGCCATAATGTTTGTAATTTCGTCCTAAGTACGTTAACGGACTCGTCAGTAAGGCTATGTTAACGCACTCTTGCCTTAGACTACATCTCTTACTAGTACGGGCCGGCGTAAAACAGTGTTGTGGGTTTCTGCCAGACACTATACTAGCAAGGGAAGGCAGATACCATCCAAACTACTTGCATCAAAATGTTATGTGAGCTGTTGTACACAATAAAAATACTGAAATAACAAAAATATGCTGATTTTCACTATTACAAGAGTTCAAAAATTATTTGTAACTCTTAGATCGACCTTTCTATCGCCACCGTCTATCTTACGGTATTATATAAAATTACTTATATTTATTAGAAAAATTTATTTTTGAAAATTCACATGATTTTGTGTTATTTTTGACATTTTTTGACATTTCAATTGCAAGGTTCAGATAGATATCTGGTGTTAGAGACATAAACTCATACAGAAAATTTAATCCGCCGTGTAGCTGAACACGTGGAAAAAGTTTAATTATGGATCTTTAAGGTGTAAGCACTTGGAATTCTGAAAAATGTGGTTGACCCCGATTCCAAACAATTACCATTATTTTTATTGTTTATAATTATTACAACTGATGATATCCTAGGAGTTAAAGCCAAAAAAGAATTATTGAGGATAATATAATTCCAAAAATTTTAAATAAAATTAAGAGAAAATTCCACAAAGCTTTCGGTATATGAGGCATTCCAGGTTTATTTTGGTTTGTTTTCGACTAAGTCACAGGTTTTTGAAATAGCGATGTGCGTTAGATTTATTTTCCGAAAGCCTGTGACTTGGTCAAAAATAAACCAAATGGTAATTTTTTTTTTCATTTTCTTCGTTTTCAGGTGTAGTTTTTGAAAAAAATTACAATAAAATAATTTATATGTATCTTCTATTTTTTTTTTTTTCACTTTTTTGAAAAAAATCCAAATTTTTTCGAGGATTACCACTTTCAATTAATTTTTTCGTCTCAATTTTTCAAACTCTGAAGTCGTCTATAAATCCTCAAAAATTTCCAGTGATGTTTTGTAAAATAAGCCCAACTGGGCAAAAATTTTTTTTTCAATTGATAAAAAAAAATAAAAGGAAAAGTCCGCCCACTCTGGGGCTGGTGGGAAAAATCGCAGAATTAATTCAAATTTTATTTTAAGAAAATAAAAATTAAATAAAAAATGGCAAACTTTAAGAAAATAACGGCTTTTTTCAAAAAAGCCAAAAATTTCATAGAGTTTATCATCTTAAAATTTTTTTGTATTTATTTCTGAAAAGTACATTCAATGACAAAAATTAAAAAAAACGTCCCAGTTAGTCAATTTTTAAAGAAGTTATAGCTATTTGAAAAAATAAAAGCCTTATTTTTGAAAAACTCAACTTTTTTTAGGTTGGGTAAAAAAATTTGAAAGTTTCCTGAAAAATGATTTTAATGGGGTAGAAAAGGAAAAAAAAATTTCAGCCAAATCGAAGGGGGTCGGGTCAAAAGTGGTCGATTTGAGGTGGAATGCCCCATATATATATATATATATTTATAAAGATTATGAATGACGACGTAGTATGATTGAGTTATTTTAACTATCAAAACATTTTTTGAAATTTTTCAATTTTGTACAGCGAGAAAAGGTAATTACTTTCTTAATGTGTTGTTTGAAAATAAAAATTTAAAAACTTACTTTTCTCTGTTCAACCATAAGCTCAAAAAGACCCAAGCGCATTGTATCAGATGCTGAAGGTACCATAATGTGATAAATTTTATCTAGAATGTCTTGAGTTCCGCCAGCTCCGTGAGAAGTGAGAACTTGTAAAAAATCATCTATCGTACTTTCATGATAGGGACTTTTTGCACCACTTATCAACGCCGGTATTTCATAAAGTTTATAATGTTTGTGCAATGCATCGATTCGTTCAATATATCCGAAAATTTCATGGAATGATTCTTCAAGCTGTCCTTTTTGAGGAAAGTTACGTTGAAATTCTATTAATGTTTTAGCATAATCAAACGACGGTAATTCTAATAAATCTTGAGATAAGTCTCTCATTTTGTTTGAAACAATTTTTATTTTAGTTTTAAAATCACTTTCAAGAAACGAATTCGAAGACAATAGTTCTTTGGTTATTTTATTTAAATTACGTGTGAAATTTATTAAATCAGAATTACTTCTACCAGGTAAACTATATATAAGAATAATATTATTGATAATCAATAGTATTGATAAGAAAACTACTAATACTTTAGCCATGCTGCCTTGAATTGCTATAAAATAACATATGACCAATCGGTCAGCATATCTAGCTAAAGAATGAAATTAAAAGTTATTGCATAGTTTAAAAGCAATAAAGTATGAAAAAAAAAAAACATTTTCATTAAATTTATAACGACAATATTTTTTTAACTATCGATTATAGGAGGAACATTCATTTACTTGTTCAAAATCTGTTGAAAAACGTGCCGTATTCTTGAATAATGGTATTTTCGAGCTTGATGAAAGTCTTATTTTATATATTGCTAGAAAAAATTGAAGAAATCTAAATTAATTGACAAACAATTAATTATCGAATTTTTGATAATTTGACTCAGTATATGTTGAAAAAGTAAACGCAGCCTAGCAAAGGCTGGGATGGCTTAGTTGGTAAAGCTCTCGCGTGACGCCGAATCGATCTGGGTTCGATTCCTTCTTTAAGCGATAATTGGTTTTTTCTTAATTTGTTTAAATGTTTAACATATTGCGAAACTTGCCCTATCCCCTTATAAATGCTTCTGATAAAGTATTTATTTGCTTTACAGCATTGTTTGTAATATTTAAACGAAAAAAAAATTGTTTCAACAAAAAAATTACAAAAAGAACGAAAAGTTTTTTAGCTCGATAAATTTATTTGCTCAATGAAAGAAATTAATTTCTTGCCTGAAAATTTTTTTTTTGTTTGCGACAAAAGTAAAATTTCTTGGCCCAAGAAAGTTTGTTCTTGGTTTAAAAATAGTATATTGTGAACCAAGGGAAGAAAGTAAGTCATTCCAACCCGCATGAAAATTGTCACCCGAGCCGAAGGCGAGGGTGACAAACATGCGGGTTGAGATGACTTACTTTCTTCTCGTGGTGCACATACTTTTTTTTATCATACCAGGAACGAAAGTTCGTTGATGTAAAGAAACATCAGAAAATGTATGGTTATAATAAAGACAAAAAAAAATTTTTCTTACCTCCGGGCGGAAAGCGTCAACTTTCGTCCCGCTGCGCAAAACGAAGTTGCCGCTTTCCGTCTCCATCGAGGAGAAAAATAGTATACACACCTCGGGAAGTAAATAAGAAAGCCTCAGATCACATGTTTGTTAACCTCGGCTTCGCCTCGGCCAACAATTACATGTGATCTGAGACATTTCTTACTTTACTTCCCTAGGTATGTAATATACTAATGATTTCAATTTTTTTTTGCCCCGGTTAAAAATAATTTCAATAAGTTTACGCATGTCAATTTTTTTTCTTTATAATAAAATAATAAATACATGTAGATGTTACCTGGTAACAATCTTGACATTTATTATTTAGCTAGAGAATTTTTACAATTTCAAAAAATTAATTATAATTTGATAAAAAATAAATTAAATAAAAATAAATAATAAAACAGCTCGATAATGAAAATGTAATACCGGATGCAATAAAATCAATGATTTCGAGTGACGTTGTAAAATTCGAAAAATGTAAAATTGATAATCTTACAATTAATAATTATTATTATGTTAAAAAAGACGAGAAAGAATAAGATTATCATGAACTTATTAACGTTGCCAATTTTTTTTTTTTTTTATCAATTCATTAAAAGTAACTTAATGTCTAGTGTTTCTTGATGACGTATTTAATCATGTTATTCATTATACTTACTTTATTCTAATTAATTAATAGAAATTATAATTATACTTTTTGTTTTTCGATAAAATAAATAAAGTCTTTAAATGATTATGTTTTAATTTTTAACAGCTATTTTCATTTAAATTTTTAGTTATCAGACTTTTATTTCAATTACAGATAAATTAAAAAGTATGTACATGATAAAAAGTCAGTGAGTCACTCTAATTTAATTTTCAAAATTATTTAACTGAATTGTTTGACATAGATCATTAAACAAAATAATTTTTTCTATTAATTTATTTATAAATATACTTCACTATAAAAGTATCATAATATTAAGGAATTACAATACCATAAAATTTTAATTTTACTTTACATATGATATTGTAAACAATTACGTAACGGATTAGCTTGGGTTAGGTTGAACGTGTCAATAAAGTTTGACAGCCGGGAAAAACTTTTTTTTTTATATTTAGCTGGGAATAAACATAGCGATTATCTTTTTTTTTTTAATTTTATTAGTCGGGCTAGAATGTACCACTTTCATCCCGCAAATTAGGGACAGAATACGAACTTTCGGCATCGGTATGAAAAAAATTATTTTTCTTAGTACAAAAACTTTCTTGTTTTAGTTCAAGACATTGTTTCTTGACTCGATACGGTAACAGTCTTTAGACAAGAAAAAAATTTCTCGAGTTAAGAACAAACTTTCTTGGCCCAAGAAAGTTTGTTCTTGGTTTAAAAAGTTATTTTTCATGGCCCAAAAACTTTTTCGTTTCAGCTCGAGATATTTTATCTTGACTCAAAAACGTAACAATCTTCAGCCAAGAAAAAAATTTGTTGAATTGAAAAAAAAAAATGTTCTCGAAACAAAAAAAAATTTTTTTGGACCAAGAAAGTTTTTTCTTGGTTTAAAGAATTTATGTTTCAGACTAAGAAAATTATGTCTTCCGCGAAGGGAATAATTTTTTGATCCAAATAATTTTTTACTTTAATAAAGTAAGAAATTTCGCTTGGTTCAAGAAAAAAATTTCGAAGACATTTTATTTCTTGGTTCAAGATTTCCTTTTTTTCTGTGTAGCTATCATACTCCAAAAATAGATGATTTATTATTTAATTATCCCAGACAGCATTCAAGTCGGAATGACTGCTTTATGACGTCCTTTTGAAGGCGTCCTCAAGAAGTCTTATAATGACTTATTCTTAAAGGTATCATTTTTAAGAACGTTTAATTAAGAGTTCTCGAAGACTCCATAAATAAGACGTCCGTTTTGTGACGCCTAAATGTATTCTTTTTTAAACTTCATTATGAAGTCAAAATTAGGAGCTCCTTAAAGACGTCATGGTAAATTCATACTGAAGTCTTATTTGCGAAGTCAGAAAAAAAACTCTTTGAGAACTCTTTTTAAAGACGTCTTACTGAGTTCGCTAGGTGGCTCATTCGACATCTTGAGAACTTCTTAAAGGCTTCTTTAAGATGTTGATGAGACGTCCAAATCATAAATAGGAACTCATTCAGAACTCATCAAGACATCAATTTGCTATCTGGGTATGAATCCCAAAAAATTTCATTTTACGTCATTTTATATGAAAATGTACAATAATTTAATTTTTTTACATTTATTTTAAAGAAATTTTACGAATTTTCTAAGTAACTCTAATTAACATTTATTTGTTCACAGTTCATGATTCAGGTCAGTATAACTCAAGTAAAAAACAAGGGGTTGGAAGCTCCCGCAATTTTACCTATCAAAAAGTCGTATTTATATTTTTTAAATGAAAATATTGAAATTTTTTCTTAAATTCCTTATCAGTTTCTTTGATAATATTTTTTATTTGGCTCTCATTATTTTCTATTTTTTAAGAAAATCTTTTTTTTTTCTAGAAAATTATATATGTGGTCTTTCATACAGGGTCTTTTTTCATGTATAATTTTATTTTACCCGGGAGGCAATAACACTGGTTCAAGTTATTACCTACTCGTTTCAAGAGTGCCGCGATTTTTGAAAAAAGATGTAATTTTATTTATTTTTTCTATGAATAATAAATAAGTATCTAATATTTAATGATTGGTCTACCCTGATTAAACAACTGAATTCGACCGAATTAAAAATTTTAATTCAGCTCAATTCTGTTAAATTAGGTTAGACAGAATTTAAAAGAATTCAAGAATTATATTTGAATTAAACAGAATAAAACCGATTTAAAATTTTTGAATTGGTTTCACTTCGGCTTAATTCGGAGTCAGACCCAGAAATTTGAGAATTATGTTCGAATTAAACCGAATAGAATTATTTAAATTCGTTTCAATTTGGATAAATTCTGGTTTTCCTGCCGAATTAGATAGAATTCTTTTTTAAGTTAGGTAACGAATTAACAGAATTTATCTGAATTATATAGAATTAAAAATTCAATTCTGTTCAATTCGATCGAATTCAGTTGTTTAATCAGGGTATATGGGTCATTCCATGCCAAATCGAAAAATTTTTTTACCCGACGCCCTTCGATTTTGCTCAATGTTTGTTATCTTTTTTAACCCCCTAAAAGACATTTTTGGGAATTATTTCAGATTTTTTTACCCACCCCAAAGAACGTTACGATATTTTGAAAAAAACCGCCCTTTTTTTTTTAAATCGCTAGAACTTTTTCAAAAATTGACCGATTGGGACCACACCAAATTGAAAATTTTTGTTTTTTAATGTAGTTAAAAAAAAAAAATACGAAAAAAATTTCAGAAGCCCGGATCTATGAAATATTTCGATTTTTTTTAAATAACCATTATTTTCTCGAAGTCCGACACCTTTTATTTTTTTTTTTACTCAAAAAAAACTTCATCTAATTCTGCGCTGGTTCCAATATGTGCCGACAATCTCTTCTAATTTTTTAGGTAGATTTTTTTAAAAATCTAACTATTGTATTTGTCCTCATGGTCGATTTTACAAGGGATTTCATCATAAACTATCATAATTAGTTGAGTAGAGTTCAAAAATACCACTCGTTGAAAAATTTATATATGTATGTATATATATATATATATATATTTATGTCATAGAACCGACTTTTGAGGACACGATTGCGTCTACAATTCTTATCCGATCTTAATGAAATTTCCTACATTTCTTCTATGTGTGATTACCACGGTTAAATTCGAAAATGGGCTGATTCGGTCGATTAGTTTAGAAGTTATGGCTGTCTGAAATTTCAACGATTTTTCGAAAAAATCAATTTTTAATCACTTTCAAGTCCATATAACTTTAGAACTATAACTCGTAGATAATTTCTGCAAAAAGTATTTTAAAGCGTGACTTATGAGCTTTAATTTATGACCTCAAACTTTATATTTTGACCATTTCTTCCAATAATTTCATAGCCTTGAAAATTTTAATGGAATCAAAAAATGTTGAAAATATGGTTTTCGTTCCACATAACTTATGCTTGTCTTATTATAATCCAGTTTCGTCAGTTGTATTTCATTGTGCACAAAATAACCTGTAAATTTCACTGCTATTTTATATATTAAAAGTATTTCTTTTATTACTTATGGTGTATCAAACGTACCTCTACTCCCCCGGATTATCACTTGTCTTGTCATTACGATAGCACCCACAGTTCTTATCGGATCTTGATGAAATTTTTTACACTTATTCTATAAGCGATTACTTTGATCAGGTTCGAAGATGGGCTGAATCCCTCGAATAGTTTTGAAATTATGGCTGTTTGAAATTTTCATGATTTTTCGTAAAAATCAGTTTTTAATCAACGCTAAAGCTCATATAACTTCAAAACTAATATTTATACACAAATTCCGTAAAAAGTATCTAAAAGCTTGACTAATAATCTCGCATTAATGACCTTAAGCTTTATGTTTTGACTATTTCTTCCAATAATTTGATACCCTTGAACTTTTTAATGAAATCAAAAATGTTGAAAATATGGTTTTCATTCCACATAACTTATGAATTTTCCATTATAATACAATTTTGTCACGTGTATTTTATTGTAAACAAAATAACCTGTTAATTTCACAGCTATTTTATATTTTAAATAAAAGTATTACTGTTATTTTAACTGGGCTTGTCATGGTAACAGCGATTACAATTATGATCTCATACTAATTAAATTTTCAATACTTTATTTATGTGAAGGTTAGTTTGGTACATTACCTGTATAATGTTATGTCAAATCAACTATCTGAAGTTCTCCATCAATAATAATCGTTGTCTTTTTTTACCCTCACTCCTAGAAAACGAGTCTATTTTCATATCATGACTATACACTAACAAGATATGTATGTATAAAACTATTTTTTTATATCAATTAATTGAAAAATCTACCTTCCATTTCGGCTGCCGAATGGCCTTTTTTTTTAATTACAAAATAAAAGTTTTTTCGAATTTTGCTTATTTTATGTGACTTTATTATGAAATTTTATTGGTTTCCTTGGGAAACTTCAGAAGTTGAAAAATAGACTTTCATTCGGAAATTTTAAGTGGTTATTGTCCAAAAAATTGTTTTTTTTTCTTTCAAAAAAACAAAGGAAAATCATTTTTTTCACTTTATGACCGTTTTCTTCTCTCGCACCGAAAAATGACAACTTTCAAAGTGAAGTAGGCTTAAAATCTCCTAGGTGAAGATATTTGGCCGAAAATAGGCCGACAAAAGGCCGAAACAGCTTAGTTTGGCCGACAAAAGGCCGAAACAGCTTAATTAGGCCGAAAAAAGGCCGAAACTATAAAATTTTATTGAAAGAGGCCGAAATTTGGCCGAAAAATTTTTCATGTTATTAAATAGGCCGAAAAATGGCCGAAAAATTTTTATTCTTCTTAAAGAGGCCGAAATTCGGCCGATATTTGGCCGACAAATGAATCGGCCAGAATATATTTTTTTTTTCAATAAAATTATCGCAAGTAATGATCTTTGGCCGAAATATGGCCGACAGTTGAATCGGCCTGTTTTCGGCTATAATATTTTTTATTAAATAAAATTATGGTACTTAAAAAAGTTTCATGTAACTCAAAATAGAACATGAAAAAAGTTGTGGTATTTAAAAATGTATTTCAAAATTTTGTGAAAAATTATGTTTTCAATTTATAAAATGTTTTAGTAACTCACTAAGTTATAATTTTATTCAAGACATAGTAAAAACATTTAATTATTTAATAGTTAGAGTCACATAATTTTTATCGAAATAGTTTACATTTTGGTAAAATATAAAATTTTCTTTCGTTGTATCATCGATGTAAGTTATATGACAGCTCGTGGCTGAGTGAAAATATATTAATGAGCGAAAATGAAAAATCGATTTCTTTAACTTTATACAAGCAGAATTTTTATCATTATTAACTGATTATAATTTTAAACAGTTATTTCTTATGAATATATAAAGGGAGCTTGTAATTATTCCGTAGTCAATATAAATGTCTAAATATCCTTTATGAAAAAAATTTATAAAAAAAATATATTAAAAATACATAAAAAATATATAACTATATATAAAATATGTGTAACAAATATATTTCAAATATAAAAAAATATATTTTTGAGTTAATCAAAAACATAGAAAAAGAAATATAAAAAGTTTATATAAAAATTATATTTTTAATCCAACCAACAACTTAGGTAAAGAAATTATATAAAAAATATGTTTTTTATATAAACTTTTCATATTTCTTTTTTTATGTTATTGATTAACTTAAAAATTGATTTTTCATATAATTTTTTTATATTTTCGCAATTACATTTTTTATAGATTTAAAATATATGACTAATATATTTTTTTTCTATTTTTATACATGTTTTTTTTATATATTCTAAGATATATTTTTAATACATTTGAAATATATAAAATATATACGAAAATCAGTCAAAAGTTAGCTATTTAAAATATATTTTTTATACGTATTTTATATATATTCATGTATTTTTTATATATGAAAAATACTGACATACTATCTATCACAATTACTGACATACTGGATTTTATAGCACACGAAAAAAAAATAAGAAATTTTTTTGTTATTACTAATAATATATTTTCAATTATATTTTGCAGTTTTAAAAGTGATGTATTCTTTCAATCTCTTATAGCACAAGTAAACTTAGCAGTCACTGTCGGTAGCGTAGCCTAGTGGAGTCTCAACATGTCTGCTGTGGAATGCGCATCGCGTAACTTGACCGTAGCATGTTGATATAATTTTTTATAGTGCCTAGCGCAATATAAAATTCATAGTGAGATCTAATATCAAATATTATTTACAACTAAAACAGTGCGAGTGTTAGTTTACTGTACGTGCACAAAAAACATCTGGGCAAAATCTTGGCAAAATAAAGCCAACCATCTGCCCTGTTGAAAACAACCAACAGATTCCAATAAAAAAGAAAATTGTATTGGTGCGTATTGTGCTTTTGTCGCAGCAAATCCATATACGTACCAATACACGTCTGAAGTTAAAAAATACTGAACTTTATTGGAATGTAAATGGATTGAAAATTTCTAATTGGATATTACGAACAGTCGAATAAATAAAGAGTAATCTATAGGGCTAACCAGACAAAATCTTTCTTCTATGAGTTTTTAAGTGTAATTTCTCATTGAACCTTCAAAAAAATCTTGGAACATTCTGAGATTTCCATATGAAGTACAGCTTTCAGACCTAATATTTCTATCAGGAATACCGTACCTTGTGGACAATGCACGTTCTCGGAATTTATTGTAATATACAAGAATAAAGAAATATTAAGTATATGGGTATTTGTGTGTTGTTACTTATTGAAATTAAAAAAAAAGTTTGTAATGTTCTGGGATTTCCAAATATAACATACATTTTATGTCAAGTAATTCCATTAGGAATACCGTATGTTGTAAACAATAAAAGTAGTTGGATTTTATCGTAATATACAACAATAAATGAATATCAGTCCTGTTGGTCTTTGTGTGTAGTTTCACATACAATTAGAAAAATAAGCTAGAAATTTGCTGGAATCTCCAAATGAACCATAGTGCTTATGCCATGTATTGCTAACGGGAATACCGTATGTTGTAAATAATAAATGTAGTTGGATTCTATTGTAATGTACAACAATAAATGAATATCAGTCCTGTCGGTATTTGTGTGTAGTTTCGCATACAATTAGAAAAATAAGCTAGAAATTTGCTGGAATCTCCAAATGAACCATAGTGCTTATGCTACGTATTTCTATCGGGAACACCTGATATTGTAAACAATAGAAATATTTGTATTTCATTGTAATATACAATGAGAAATAATTATTTTTCTCATGAGTATTCATGTGTAGTGTTACTCATCGATGTTGGAAAAAAACCAGGAACATTTTAGGACTTTGAATCAAAACACTGCTTACCTTATATCTTTCAAAGTAATTTTGTGTCTGTTTCGATTTATTTTGGACTTTTTTGACAATTTAAAATTTCTTACGAAGTACATATACATAAATAGTTTACAAGTTATTTAAGGAACAAAGTCTGGATTAAAATATTTACTTCAAAGATTTCTTCAATTATTTTTAGTGCTATAATTTATTAAGTAAATTACATTTTACATGGCTCCACTATACTATCTCCAACTTATTTCCTGATTGATTACCCTCTTCAGATTCGGTTGGGGAACTATTACTTGAAGATGAGGAATCATCAGACTAAGAGTCATCAGTCCCAGAATTATCAATAATTTTTAACTGATTATTTGGCAATCTTTCTACGGTGATATGATCCGTTCGACTTGGACCTGCTGCTTTCACTGAAGTACGTGAAGCTCTTGTTTTATCGACATCACGACTTACTCCGTTGCTTTGACCCCCAGTACATTCTATAATAATAAATAGCAGTTTTTACTCAGTTTCCTAATGGATTTGAGAAATCTCAATATAAAATCTAATTAAATGGTTGAAATATTCGAAAAAAAACTAATTCTAAACTCTTGTTAATCCGAACCTGAATGTAGCTACTATTAAACCGATTTTAAACTATCTTGTCAAAATAAAAATATCGAGAATAAACCACAATTAAACCCAAAATAAACTGAACTGAAAATAAAGTTATCTACAAATATAGAAATGTACAAACATCCATACAGCGAATAAACCATCGAGTAAAAACAGTTTAAATTCAGTTTACTTACAGTTTTATATAAACCAAAAAAAAACTGGTTTAGTTACGGTTTTATTTGGGGTTTTCTTTTTCACGTAACTGAACTCCTACTTTTCGTTTAAAATAAGTTTTCATATATAGTTTATTTCTTTCCGTGTAAGTGACTAATGCAAAAATGCAAGAACAGTAAAAAAAAAAAATAATTTTTATTTTGATGATGCTTGTAGGCGCTCAAAGATTTATTTTTGATTTAGTAGGAAAATTGTTTTTTATTTCTTACTACGAGATATCTCACATATAAAGCAAATTCACACTCAAATTATAATATTTTTAATTTTTATGTTTATTTTTTTCAAAATACCAAAAAAAATCCTGTTGTACAACGACTATTTCAAATGAGCAGTTTCGTTCAAATATAAATTTTTTATTATTGTTTATGTAAGAGTCCAAATTTAGATAAAGTCAAAAAATGTTGACCTATTCGTCGTTGATTACAATAAAATTTTGCAATGAAAGCTAAAGCAATGCACACTTGTTAACATAAGCTCTGTTACTTCAGATTTTATTTTTTTGCTCAATATGAATTCGAAAATTAGAAAACCCAGTGAGCCAAACCCAATAATCGGACTGTTTTCAAAATTAAAAAGCATTAAATCGTCGTGATTGAAATATATATGAATATAGACAATATTGGACCGGAATAAATTAAGTAATTGCGAATGGGGTTTTCGAAAGCATTAATAATCTTCATTTGATCGAATTCACTAATAACAAGTTTTGAGATATTATGATAGTAATCTACAGCTTATCTAATGAACAAATTTAAAAAAATATATTTCTCCAAGTGTCTTATTCCAGATATGTTTTGAATCAATGATCAAATTTAGTTAATTGCTACGTCAATCAAAAGCTTTAAGTACTGGGGCTCATTAATTTGAGGATTTAATTGATGAAGCAATTTTTTATATTTTAAAACATTAAAAAAAACGACATTAATTAAGAAACAAGCACTTTTTCCATTTTTGTTCGAGCAATTCGTGGCATATCCAGAAAATAATATCTTCAAAATTTATAAGAAACATACTTATGAAAACTTCAATAGTTTACTTAGGAGGGTCTTTAATAGTATTAAGAAAAATGTAGTCAATTTTTTTGAATTACTTCTATGAACGTTATTAGTAAAATTCAGATAGGTGGTAGATAGCAATAGCTTTTGGGAAAAGTATCTAAAATAAACGACTTATAAAAATTCTGAAACTTCAAGTATTGAATTATAGTGAATAATATAATATCTTGCATGTCTGCATGAGTAAATATTTCAGAATTAACGATATATAACTAACACGAATATTAAAAAAAAATATCTGCGATGGTAAAAAAATTTATTAAATCTTAACTCACCAATAATTCTTGTTTTTTCAAAGCGAGTTTTTTATCCAGGATAGATGTTAGCTCAATAGCTTTTTGATTATTTTTTTCTTCTGGTATAACAGTTTCAAAGTCACTTTCTTCTGTACACGATATCTGTAGATATGCAGTAGGGACTTTTGTTCTTTCTGTTTTTATTTGTTCTTGAAGAGCTGCTTCAGTTTCTATAAATAAATGTAACCATGAACATTAACTGAAAGCTGAATTCTATTACAGAAAAAAAAAAAAAAAATTAATGTAAAAATTGATAAAATACATGTTCAACGTGTGTAAATTAATTACTAAAATTTAATGAAAAAACTGAATAATTTAATTATTTTCAATTTTCGCATATTTAAAAAAAAATCAAATTTATAAAAAAAATTAAGCTAGTGAAAAAAAATAGTTTTTATATTAAGAAGTTATATATAGATGATTATCGATCAATTAAAATTTCGTAGAATTTCTGATAAATAGATATCAATCTTGTCAACTAATTTTTATATTTTCTACATAGAATAAATTAACAGAATTATCCGAAATTATTTCAGAAAAAGATAATGCACATACGTGAAAAAATCAATAATTGACAGGAATTAATTATTATTACATATTCCTCTCTTTTCTAAAAATTACGTAATAAATTTAATCAGTGATAATAAAAATAACGATTATAAAATAATCGTCGCTGTTAATAGGATGTGTAAAATTACTTGTGTAATGCACGATATAAAATTATAAAAGCAAAAAAAAATATTCTTCAAAGTTCAATTGGAATCAATTGAAAACTCATTGTTTCCGATTGGATTTAATTAAACTTTTTAACCAAGACTGTTGTTAATTTAATTCATGGTAAATCCATAGTGAGGACAACACATTTTTAAATATGCCAGTAAATAGTACATGATTATTAATTAGTTATCATCATATCTAAAATGAAAGTCAATTAATTTGCAATAAAGGTAGTTAATGATTTGAATATAAATTCCAATAAGGATCATGAATTCGAAAAAAAGGAATAAGTGCTTTGATATGACAAAAAATATACAAACATACTTTATTATCTACCATGTTTTTTACAGCGTCGATAATTGATGCAAATCTTATTTGTTTTTTGTGTTCGGTCCTGTATATTAAACTGATTACTTTGAAATTTTGAGTCATTACACTTTTAAAATATATAATTCTCCCAATAAGAAAAAAAAGTTATTTTAAAACAATTAAACTAAACTTTCTGTGCTTAGAACCAATATAAATAGTTAAACACAGCTTACCTTCAACATATATAATAAGAGCTTTCTTAAAGTTATGCTCGTAAGCCACCTTGTAATGTTTCTTCGTATTAATTGGTAATCGAAATTTTGGAATCTGCGACGTCGCAACAATATCAAAATTATTGTCGGGTGGGAGAAGTTTAATGTACGCAAACATATGTAATCTGAAGCTTGTTTATAACTGAAAAAGGTATATAACGTAAATACACTGTTATCATAAATAAAAAAGAAAAAAAATTTTGAAAATTCAAAACATATATTCCTGAACTGGTTACTTAAACTGGATTATTATCCGAAATATTTTTTAATTAACTACTCAATCAGTAACAAAGATATTTTCGGGTTTAGTATTGGATAAACATAAGAATAATGAAGTAATACAAACTTTAAAGTAAATTTGACGTCTCATTCCGAAATATAAATTTGAAAATTTTTAGCGTTGAAGAATATTTTTGTACTATAAATCAGGTAAATATGGAAAAATAAAAATTTTTAATGTAAACTAAAAATTCGTCAAAAAATTTCTATCCATACAAAAGGTAAAAGATTTGATAATGGACTAGTACTCGATCACTCCATGTATTTGTAAATCTATATTTATAACTATGATCGGGTATTAGGTATTTTACCTTACTAAATCATGTAGAATTTTATCAGAATCATGAGAAGTCCAAAAACATCTCATATGCTTAAATTATTTACATTGTTTTTCGAATATAAAGTAAATAACAATTTATTTCATGCACAAATCAAGCAAAAATTTAAGAAACTGAATAAAAAATTGGAAATAAGTTTAAAATTAAATTATTGAATCTGCAAAAAATGAAAAATGCTTTGACAATGCTTCTCTATCCACAAGTCTCTATAGAATTATTTCAAAAGAGTCAAAAACCGCATAGAAACCAACTCGTCTATTGGATTCTACGCGGTTTTTAACCCATTTCAGTGAATTCTATGGGAACTTTTGGATAGGGATAGCCCAATACACGTACGTTCAGTGATTTATAAAAAATAAACGTAATATCCTCTGTAATAATTAGGACAAAAACTTGTGAACGCATAAAAAAATTAGACTAGAAGGGAAAAAATGGATTGCAAAGTTTTAAACAATTTATTAGAATTTGTAAATTGCATATACGTATTTATTAAGCCGAAGGAAACTTAATGGAAGCATGTGCTAATAGGATCCTATACGCCCAAAACTTTTTTGTAGTTTTTAAAGTAAAAAATATCAGAACAACTTAAATGTTAAAAGAAAAAAAAGACGAGTAAAAAATTTAATCGGAGTATTTCTAAAAATTAAAATATATTTAAAAAATGATTATACACGTATATTGGATTGTGTTGGATGTCTCTAGAAGCGTGGTAAGTCCAAATAAAATTTCATACACTAAAATTTTTACATAATATGGAATCAAAATAAGTCTTAATCATAAAAAAATATATAAACAATAATAAAATTTTTTTCCCGGTATATTTAAATAAAATTTTAGATCACTGATTAAAAATTTTCAAATAAATTCAATTTTTATATGTGAAATTTTTAGAAATTAAAAAATACTCAAAAGCGCATTTTGGGTGGTAAAAAATTAGAAATTTCCAGAAATATTGGTTGAAAATTTTTAAAAACTGATAAATACTTTTAAAATACATATGTATTAATTAGACCGAGCGAAATCTCATTAACGTATAGGATATCCCAATACTATCCCATACGTTAGAAATATTTCTTTTGTTTTTAAATTATGAAATATACCAATAATTAATAAAATTTTTTTTTTTTTTTTTTCACAAATCAAATAAAAATGTACTAAATGAATTCCAAAAATTATTGCCACAGATTAAATGTAGAAGAAAAAAAACATAATAACAAATAAGTGAAAAATTTTATTAAGAAATCTTTCAAAATGAATATACATTTTAAAATTTTCGAAAATAATCGAAAATTTAATAAAGTTATTGAAAATAGAGAATTTAGAACAATAAATCTTGTACTTACAGATATTATTTCAATTGAAACATAAGTTTTCATCAACGAAATCAGTAACACACTCTGCACTAGAACCTCACATGAACAAGTTTCCGGAACAACTCTTTTACTGGCGATTGATGAACCCTTTGTTAGACAGGGCGCTTATACACGCGCCGGCACTCACGTGTCGGCAAGTAAGCCGATTGCATCTTTGTTTGTTCTCTACTAGAAATAATCTGCGCGCGCGCCTACGTGCTACATTTTGTGTCGCCACTTGAAAAATCGTATACTTATCGTTAAAAGTTTTCGTACATCTCGTATTAAATTTATTAAATATGTTCAATAAAATATGTGTATTGAAAATTCAATATTAACAAATTATATTTGTTGCGTAATGTCGAAATAATTAGTCAATAGCTATTAAAATAAAAATAATTATATTTAACAATATCGTATAAAAAAATAATAAATCTATTGTCATATATTATATGAGTAAAATTACAACACAGCTTAAAAATGATAATTCCACGAAATTTGCTACATTTAATCCATATCTTATTTATTATTGTATTGCGTTGTACAATATTAATTCTACTGTGAAACAACTCCATACGATATGATTTTTCTTTTAATTTTGGTTAAAAATCGGATTTCATTTAAAAACCGAAAGCATAGGGAAGTGAATAGAAACATTTTGTCATTGAACAGCCTACAATTCATGTTGAAATTTTTTCATTTACTTTTACATAATGGATGAATTTTTATTTAAAACGTTTTCATAATAATGTAATGTCAAATTATAATATTTGTTATTTAGTAGAACTCTATAGTACAGAGGAACAGAACAGTAAGGAACAAATAGTGGGTTTTGTTTTTCACGATTTAACAATTATGATTATAATAGACCCTAAATATTTATATTATTTTCTTATTGGTATTATTATTTTCTTTAAATACTATTATCTTTAGCGTAATAATATTTGAGTTTTTAATCTTTTATCATACGGTGACTGAGTTTATGGAACTCATGAATATAATTCCTTGTAGACAAAATTTTTAACTAATTTATCAGTTTTAGCATTGTCTAAAAAAATTTTTAAAGATTTCCAACCACGGACTCTAGAAAAAGCAACGTATAATTGTCCGTGATTAAATACATCTTTCGTTAAATCTATTCCTACCGTATTAAATGTTTGTCCCTGGGCTTTATTTATGGTCATGCAGAATGCAATTTTAATTGGAAATTGCCGTCTTTTAAAAGTAAACGGATATACGTTTTCGCAATATAGCGTCAAACGATTTATGAAAACAATTTCACCTGCTTTATCACCTGTTAAAATTTTGCAGCGGAGAACATTAGTACCTAATTGTAAAATCATTAATCGGGTACCATTGCATAATCCTTCACTCAAAGTAAGATTTCTAATTAACATCACTATTAAATATTGTCTTAAACGAAGTTCGTACGGAGGAATATTCGGTGGATTTAACGTATTGAGATATTCAGTTAGAATACCATCGTCAAAATTTCCGTTATCACAATTTTCAGTACTATCAACGGCATTATAAATTTTTTCAGTAGTGATATCTAGAAGATCAATTACTTCTCGATTTATAACATCAACATCAATATTCCTAGCCGAAAGAATAACGGTTTCTGTAAGTTCATCATAACGTTTGCCATTGATAATTTTACTATATATATTGTCTACAATATTATCCCGTGTTGATACTGTACATGATTCAGGAAGATGTAATTCATCATTTACATCATTGAGATTACCATCTCCAACGTTAAAAAAAAATTGTACAAATTCCGTTTCTTCCGGTAATGCTCGCATATTTTGTGTTAATGAAAAAGCGTGGAAGTATCTCCACAATGAACTAAACTTAATTGATCAATCAATTGTTTCACTTTTTGTAGCATGAGCTTGCACTGGAAGTAATTGACGGAAGTCCCCACCTAAAATCATTATTTTTCCACCAAAAGGAACATCATTATTCATTATATGCCGTAATGTACGATCTACAATTTCTAAACTGTATCGAGGTGACATTGGTGCCTCATCCCAAATAAATACGTCTACATTACTTAAATATATTCCTTGATTTGAATTTGGTTTTACGTCCGAAGATGAGTCAGAAAACATGGGGACTGGTAAACCAAATGCTTTGTGAATAGTTTTTCCGTTAGGCAACAGGGTGGCTGCAATACCAGTATAGGCCATTGTACAAACGGATTTAATTTGATCTTTCAATAAATGACATAACGTTGTGTAAACAAATGTCTTACCTGAGCCACCAGGACCATCAATGAAAATGCAATTGCCATCGTTAATGTTATTATTTTGTAATAGATGTAAAATATGATCCACAATTTTTTTTGATGAACGTTCAATTTTGTATAATTAGAATCCAGTGTTGTTGTATGAAGTGAATCTTGTTCTGAGACTCCAAGTGTATCTTCTATTTCTGTCATTTGTGGCATGCTTGGAAATGATGTAAGACTGTAACCTTCTTTGTGAAGCATCGAATTTATAAAAATATAAGCCTTTTTTAGCCCTTGCTCTATTCCTAAACGTCTAATCAAATCATCAGACATTCGGTCCTTAAATTCGTCCCATAGTTTATCTGGATGAAGAGGTTGACAGTGAATCAGCATACGAACAAATAAACATCGTAATTGTCGAGGCATCATCCAAATAACAGCTTCATTTAGTGTTCTTCGCCATTCATCATCGTCTTCGATAAGTCCAATTGCCAAGCAAGCTTTTACAAACGTATCACAAACTGTTCCATTAACTGTTCTAAGTTCTTCGTAACTTTTTGCACCTTTCACATTAAGTAATAATAGTCTAAGATGAAATAACTCAGTTTGAGCAGGACTGATAGAATACATTCGACCAATAACGTTAAAACATCTTTTTCGAGTTTGCGATTGAAACACTTTGGTCTCACTGTTTTTAGTGAACGTATAATGATATGGGATATCATTATATATAAATTGTCGAGCAAGTGGATCACGTTCGTTTAAAGTAAAATAAGCGGTTAACATTGATTGTGTTTGCAAAGCTTCAATAAGTCCATTCTCATCACTATCATCACTTATAGTTATATTTTGTTGATTAGGTAAATGTACTGGTAGCCGTATAATTGCATGACTTTTATCTTGTAATGATTTGCATAAAATCCGCCATGCAGCTTCAACTGGTCCAACATAGCGAGCATCTACAAAATTTTTTTTTCATCGTGATTGATAATTGTATTAGATTCGGCTTGATTTCTTGATTGATCATATGATTCTGATGTTGATACTGTAGAAGAGGGTAAATGTCCGTTTATATTAATTCTTGCTTTGTCATGACCTTTGCAAACATATTTATGTAAATATTTAAGTGCCCTCACTGTTGATACTACTTCAACGTTAATGTGACAATTAAAAGTTTGAAGTAATGTAGCATTATATGGTACGACATGACGATTATCAAATGTTGATGCATTTCTTGTAAAAGTTATCCCATTATCTCGACGACGATAAGAAGGATATCCATTTGTGTCCATAATAGTCTCATTTTGAAAAGATTTTGGAAATTTTTTTGAACATTTTCCATTTACTAAACACCAATCGCCGCAAGATCCATGAAGCATATTTTTCGTAACAATATCATATAATGTAGGATTTTCAGTTTGATCAGGTATTTCTGCAGATATATATTTATCCACACGATCAGAAGTTGATATTTTAGACGTATTTTTTAAAGTCACTAACATATGTATATGAGGTAATGCTCGTTTTTGAAATTCAATTACCCAATTATACGCTATAACTTCTCCGAAAAGATTATCCTTAACAATGTGTTTAATTAGAAGGTCCTTTTTTATACAAAATATTCGTGCTACTAAATCAGGTCTGTCAGAAGCTGTTTGTCCTGGTAATAAATTCTCGGTAATTTCACGCCATTTTGGATTACATGTCATTGTAATAAATAAATCTGGTTTTTGAAATTTTCTGACAATTGACATCACATCTTGATAATGCTGTAACATATTTCGAGGTGAACCTGAAAAAGTTGATGGTAGAATAATTATTTTACCAATACTATGATTCGTGTTATTATTAGATTGTGATTGTAAGTAATCTAATAAACCTTGATATGATTCTGCACGTAATTTCTTCTGATTAAGTCTGCAGTAATTTAATCGATCTTTTTCAATTTTTACATAACTGTCAACTATCCATTGCTGTGATAAACGTTTTCCCATAACGAAAACATTAAATTCATCTCGAATAGCTAATTTATATTTATAATAATCAGCTCGTGTTACTCTTCGATTAGAATTATTCACTCGTTTTATAGAATCATGCCATCCTTGATTACCGTGAGGATAAAATAGAGGGTATACCCATGGTTCAGTATTGGGATCCATTGTACTTAATCTTTGAAAAATTTTGGTTGTTTTATTTTGTATAGTAACATAGGATTCAGGAATATTACCATCAGCGGTCATTGAAAAAACTGCCGCAACTTCATTTGCTCTTTGAAAATTGTAACGCCGAATGTCTAAACCTGGTTTTAATGTAAATACCAAATTTAATTCAGGTTCTATAATATTACCACTTGTATCGATAGTTGATTGTGATTCTAACATATCTTTCATCATTTGATAAGATTTAGCAAAAGCATTATGTTCACGTAACAGTTCATCGATAATTTTTAAAATATCCTTATCGCAGTTCTCATTTTTTTGAGCCCGAAATTCAACTGCTTCTTCAGAATCGACTATAAAAAGTTGTCCGTAACTGGGTGATTCATTAGGAGATGGATGAAACGATGTATTCATTTGATAATAGATTTGTCCCTGTATTTTAAAACAATACGGACCTCTTCTCTGAGCAGTCAAATCAACTAAATTAGCATTAAATGACGCAAACGAAAATGAGCTATTAAAATTTCGAATTCGTTCAAAAAACTTTTTTGATTTTTCATGTGTACCTTCAAATAAAGATCTTAATACTACTGGAAACTCAGGTAAAGGATCTAATTTGACTTCACCATGATGACAACAGTCATTGAAAGATTTTCCTTTATTAGCAACTAATTCATTTTTAAAATGCTTTGCATTACAATGCGTACATAGAATATCCATTTTCCCAATATAATTTTCGAAAATAGGTTTAGTATGATTTGTATTATCAGGTGACGACTGAATAGTAAAATAATTATGATCAGATAAACTATTGTTATTATATGTATTGTTTTGTTGAAAAGCATTAGTTGTATTTGTATCGGACGAAGTTGATGGATTTGGAGCGATTGTATCATTAACAATTCTTGTTATGTTTATAGGTAATGTTTCGCTTACTCTACTATAATTATGATCAAATAAAAAGTTTTTAATATCATTATTTTCAGGTGAAATATTAATATGCGTCGGTGAGTATGTATGATGTGTAGTATATGTTGAATCGTATAAAGTCGAACCAGTACCATTTGAATTTGTATGACTGGTCGAAGGTTGGTTTGAAATATATCCAAGTGGCGGTGATATACGGTTTACCGTTAAATTATTCATTTTTTCAATTTTATTAGCCTGACGTCGATTACATTGCACTTCTTTTCTCTTTTCTAGGCGAACTCTTTTCAATTCCACTTCTTCTTCTGGTGTTCTAATCAGTTTTCTACGACCCATTTTGAAAAAAAAAAATTTCTTAAATATATATTACTAAATTATATGAAAGTAATAAATAATTACACAATAATATCAATATTGATAAAACTATTAATTTATTCAGAATTTGTGGTACAAAAATAAAATTACAATATTTAAGTAATCTACTTTTATTATATAATCATACAGTTTTAAATGAGCTAATAGATAGAAAATATAATAAATTATTACATGCTAATTTGAATCGATTAAACAAAAAAAGATTGTAACATATATAAAAAGTATATTAATAATTGATGTGATAATTAATAATTTAGTTTTATTTGTCAAGATTCAGGATGTCTTTAGTCTCACTTTTAGTCATGTCATATAAAAGTCTATATTTTTATCAATTACATTTTTTGTCAAATATTATTTATTTCAATCAATTTCAATTCATTTTTCAAGGTCATTCATTATTCAAGGTCATTTATTTTTCAGTCATTCATTATTCCAATTTCAGATTCATTTCATTTATTTTTTGATGTAATTTATATTTTGCGCACTTTTCTTATAATCTGTATAAATTTGACCTGAAAAAGAGAAAAAATAATAATTAGTCTTGAATAAAATTTTTAAGTATTATTTTATTATAAACAATTTTAAATAAATCAGTCAAATTTTTTAAAAATACTATAAATTGAAACCACTTTGTAAATGATATGCAATTATTATTACAAAAAATTTATGTCTGCATATACGTTTAAAATAAATTAATTGATAATTAAACTTACCAATATATAACCTAAAATAAAATATAAATTTTTGTCAAGTATTAATTTTAATATAGTTGACGTTGAAATTTATATTGATGGTGACGGTTAATAAAAATTCTGGTAAATTTTTTATCAAATTGATAATGAATGACCAGATGAAATCTAAATTTTTTGTTCAAACCAAAATTTAAATAAGAAAATATCTTTAATTAATTAAACCAAGAGAGATGGTAATAGCAGTCTATTAAAGTATAATCCTCACTATGTATCATTATGCGATACTTTCATGTAGAGTGACAAACACATTTTCAATGCATCTCGTTGTGAACTGAATATAAATAATAAAAATTTTAAAAAATTTTTTGACTAAAATTCATCAGGTGAAAAATTAGCATTGAAAGTACACCTTTGAGGCCGGTGTTTTCATAGCGTACTAAATTATTTTTTATTATATTATCCCTAATAACCACTTTAGCTTGAAACTGACGGTAATTTGATGTTGAAATTACCTGAAATTTGCCGTCAATTTGACAGCAAAGGTTGAAAATAAAAACGTGCGGTTAATTTTTGCTCAATTTGAAGGTAACTTTTTACTTCAAATAAAAGTCTGTAATGTTCATTCTTACCATTTCATAAGGTAAGCAAATTTATACATAAAATTGTCTACAATTTGACGTTAAAAAAATACTTAACAATTTTTCAAGTCACATTAACAACAAATTGACATAAAATTTGCCTGAAAATTAACGACAACTTTTGAAGTGAATTTGCATTCTAATTTGGGCAATAAATTTACGTCAAATTCAACAGCAAGTTTCCATACAAATTGTCGTAAAAAATGGAAAAGTCCGAAGTTGACGGAAATTTGACGGATAAAAAATCAAGGAAACTTTTTTAAGTAAACTTTTGCTAAAGGAAACTGTGCTATTAGGGTATATTATGATGATATATATTATTTATTTTTTGATTGATATATATATTTATGATGATTTCATCATCATATTATTCTTATTATTATTATATTTATTATAATGTATGTAAATAATAAGTATATTATATTGACTCTTACTATTAACCAATCAAACCACAAATACGTTTTTATTCTCACAAACAACCAATCAGATAACGAATAAATTGGCTTCAACATATACTATACCTTAATTCTCATCTCAATTTTATTATGGGAATGGGATATGTATGTGAAGGCAAACTATTCGTAATGTGATTGGTCAAAAGCGAAAAAATATATGCAAACGACACAAAAATATACATTATAATAAATATATGAAAAACGAAACGCGCGCGCTTGCGCGCGAAACATGTACGCTAGTACCTGCCTTAAATTACTACGCAAAGATTGAATGTTGTGGTAGGGGAAATTGAGAATTCATCACGTGTTTTTTCAATCTCTGTCTAGGTTATCTCGGATAAAATAATTTAATTGAATATTTGTGATTATTATGAGTTTTTACAAATCAAATAATTTTCTATGTAAATTAAAAATTATTTTTTTAAATCAATTCATTTTGTTTTTGTATATTTTTTTACATTAAGTGGATACTTTTAGTTTTATCGTTCGATTGCCACTATAATTCAGGTATTTTCGTATAAAATATATACTATTCATATATATATTAGGTTTTTAAACTTAAGAATATAAATCATTTGTGAACTGAATTTAATTTGTATAAAAAAATGTTTTTTGTTTTTTCTTGTTTCTCCAAGTAATCAAATTTTTTTAATTCATGCAAAGAAATAATAAAATTAAAAAAAATAAATTTTTATAGGTTATTTTTGTAAACTACATCAAGCTGTAGATTTTAGTATCTTTAATTGGGATTCGCAGACTGAAATCATTTGAATCATGAAACAAGTGGACGGTAATTTAAATAATTTCATAAGCAATAATTCTATGATCAAGTGTTATTCCTGTTTTTTTTAATTTTTTTAAATTTTTTTAGGGCCGAGAAAAGATCGTAAACAATTATCATGGACTTATCGAAATAAAAAGAAACAAGGAAAAATTGTTAAGGCAAAACTAAATGACAATGGTAATGTTCAAGTACAAAATAAAAAAGCTCGGATAGTTGTAAGAAATTTATCCTTCAAGGTAAATATTATTATGGCTATTATCTTTGGTGGAAATCATTATTGGTTGATAATATTGTAATTTTTTTCTTGACTTTTATTTACAGGTTACAGAGGAAGATATTAGAAAACTTTATGAGCCTTTTGGACAAATAGAGCAAATAGAACTATTAAAAAGACCTGATGGTAAACTCGTAGGATGTGGTTTCATCCAATTTAAAAGGCTAGAAGATGCTTCTAAAGCTATTTTTAAAACAAATAAGCAAGAATTTCTTGGTTTGTTATTATTTTTAAGTATTTTTATTACTTGGAAATGATAAAACTAAGTACATTTAATAATTCAATTTTAAATATTTCAGGACGACCTATAACTAGTACATGGGCAATTGCAAAATCTAAATTTGTTGAGAAACTTCAACAAAATGGGAAAGATAGTGAAAAAGATGAGGATGCTTCAAAAACTGTAGGAAAAAAAACTACAGAGAATGATGATTTTATTGAATTAAATAGTACTGGCAAAACTGAATCTAGTAATAAAAAATCCGAAAAAAATAAGAAAAAGCTTACACCAGAAGAAAGAAAAGAATTGAAATTGAAAAAGAGAAAAAAAAGGTCAAGGATTATTTTGCGAAATATATCTTTTAAAGTATGACTTTTTTTTATTGTTAGTACTGAATATTTTATTCAAATTGTAACATAATGTTTATAATTTTTAGGCTACTGAAGACATTATTAAAGAAAATTTTCAGCAATATGGTTCTATTGAGGAAATTAATATGTTGAAAAAAGATGGAAAATTTACTGGTTGTGCTTTCATACAATTTGACCATGTTCAAAGTGCTAGAAAAGCTGTTTTCCACGCTAATATGAAACCTATTTGTGACAGGCCTGTCGTTGTTGATTTGGCTGTAGCTAAATCCAAATTTCAAAAACAGTCTGAAAACGTAACGATTAAAGAAGAACCGGTAGAAGTTAAAAAAGAAGTTGAAGAAATTGTTGAAAGTAAAGATTCTGAAGAAGGAGACAATGATTCTAATGAAGATGTTTCAAATGATAATGATCATGACGTTGATAATGATAAAGACGATGGTAGTGATGATGATGATGATGATGATGATGATGATGATGAAAAAGAAGTAGAAGAAAAAATAGAGACAGATGATAGTAATGATGAATTTGGCGTTGAAAATGACGAAAAAGACGAAGATTATGATAAAAATATAATAAAATTAGAAAATAACAAATCACAAAAACGACCTCATGTAATTTCTCATGATGTAACTGAAGGTAAAACCGTTTTTCTAAAAAATGTTCCTTTTTCAGTAAAAAATAAAGAGTTGAGAGAATGTATGGAACAATTTGGTCCAGTATATTATGCGCTAGTTTGTATTGACCCTTTAATGGAACATTCTAAAGGCACAGCATTTGTTAAATTTGTAAATGTTGGAGATGCAGAAAAATGTTTGTCAGCAGGAACAGAATTGCGTATACAAAATCAAGTACTTGATCCCCATCCAGCTTTAGATCGAAACGAGGTTACTAATGGAAAAACTTTGAAATCTCAAAGAATGAAAGACTCTAGAAATTTATATTTAGTAAAAGAAGGAGTTGTTATGGCTGGTAGTCCAGCAGCAGAAGGTGTTTCTGCAGCAGATATGAAAAAACGTTTAGAATTAGAACAATGGAAATCTCAAATACTTCGTAATTTGGCTATGTTTGTTTCAAGAGTAAGATTAGTTGTACACAATTTACCACCGAATCTTGATGATTTAACTCTTAGAAAAATATTTAAAAGTCATGCTGGGCCAAAAGCATTTATAACCGAAGCAAGAATAATGCGTGATCTTAAAAATACTGACACAAAGGGAGTTGGAATTTCAAAAGGATTTGCATTTGTTGCTTTTACAAAACATGAAGATGCTTTAAAAGCACTTAGAAGTATTAATAATAATCCAAGTATATTTTCTGCATCAAGGGTATTGCTATTTTATAGACTTATATACTAAAAGAATATAATATATGTGTGTGAATAATATATTTTATGATTTTATTTTATTTCAGAGACCTATTGTAGCTTTTTCAATTGAAAATAAAATAATGGTGAATGCTAAACAACGTAGGATTGCTAAAAGTAGAGAGCATAATCCTTTGTGGAAAGCCAACCGGGAACATAATGAAAGCAAATCTATTGAATGCCCGGCTAAACGATTTAAAAGCGATTATGACAAAAAACCTGATGGTGACGAAGTAACGAAATTTTCTGGTACAAACAGTAAACCTGGTACATCTGTTAAATTACGAGCTAAATTTAAATTGAAAGAACAAGCTCTTCGTCATCGTGAACAAATTAAAAATGAGAATAAAAATAAAAAGATTAAAAGAAAAATTCAAGAGATAAAAACTAATCAAGCATTATCTCGGAAAGAAGTTAAGGTAAAAATTTAATTTAATAAAATATAAGTAGAGAATTTTTTTTTTTAAATTATTAATTTTATAATATTTTTACAGCCGAAACTAGGGAAGAAAAAACCAACTATTGACGAGGCCAATTTCAATAAACTTGTGCACAATTACAAAAATCAACTATCGTCGATACCACAAAGTAAATCTAAGTGGTACGATACTTGAATAAAAAAAAAAAATAAATTTTATATGTACACACGTGTATATATATGTATATATTTATTGATTTAATTATATATTTTAAAATAAATAATTACTCAAGAATTTTATTTCTTAATACTACAATTATTTGGATTTTTGTATTTTTAATCGCCCACAATCTCATTAATTAGATCGCTTTTGACGATAACAGAGTAGTAATTCGACGATTGTTATACTTTTCTACTGATAAGCTAACAATAATGTAGCTATAATTCATTTTTATTTGCAAAAAGAAACAAAGGAAACCTTTATGCATGATTTTGTTGTTTATGAAAATAGTAAATTATTGAAATATTTCTATAGAGCATGAGTTCAATAATAATATTTAAATTAATAACATATATGAATCTGTTAAAATGAATCTTTTATTTTAATTATTTTTTATATATCGCAACATTTCTTATTTTTTTTATTATTTAATCTTAACTGTATTTTATTGATTATTATTAATAATACTTTTAACTGTTTTTATTGAATTGCCATGTTTATCGGCAATGAAAGAGTTAATACTCTCAATTTTATTTTTCAGATAGTTGAATAATTATTTGAAACAATTATTTATGACTATCTCTATTATTTGAATATCTTTTTATTATATGTCAATTTTTCTTTTCGCAATTTTCGAAAGATGTGAATATTAAATATAAATATTAAGAATTAAAGCATAATTCTTTTAAATACTAATGAGTTTGAAGGTTCGTTATTTTAAAAATTAAAATGAAAATGTTCAAGGAATATGTGGAATTTATTTCTTTAAAATTTTCAAAGTAATAAATAAAATATTAGAGCAGTCTAGCTATCGATAAGTAAACAAACTTAAATAAAAAAAAAAATAGAATACGTTATAAATTATTAAATATTTTTAACTTTAAAATAATAATTTTTAAATGTTCACTTACAATAAAAAAACTGATAATAATTTACCTTTCTTGGTAAATTAATTAGAATTACTGTTTTCCTCAGTAATTTTATCATCAGATTTAGCTTGGCTATCATTGATTGTGTCTTCTTCGCTATCTGAATCATGGAATATAATGTTTTTAGAATATTTTTTAGCTAAGGTTTCTTCAAAATCATATTCATCGTCATTAGACTGAGTAGATGGAGCTGAAAACAATAATAATTGATATAAAATTATTAATGATGAATAATATAACTGTACACGGGAAAAAAAAATAGTAGTGGCTACTCTCCGGGATAGTGCTGAGTACTTTCTGTAAAAAAAAAATTTTAGATAGTACTGTATGCTATCTAGACTATATCCACTACTCTCTGGATAGTACTGAGTACTATCCTGGACAGTAGTGGATATAGTCTAGATAGTAGTGGATACAGTCTAGATAGCATACAGTACTGTCTAAAATTTTTTTTTTACAGAAAGTAATCAGTACTATCCCGGAGAGTAGCCACTACTATTTTTTTTTTTCCGTGTAGAAGAAAAATATTTTACCTTGAGGAAAACGATCAATGCTTTTTGTTTTATATTTTATTTTAATTGCTGCTAGCGATATTGCATCTTCATCGTCAGAATCATGTGTACGAACATCATCATTATACCCAGAAATACTTTCTGAAGAAAAATATGTCAAATAGTGCAGTGTAACACGGAACTGAAAAATAATGAATTTAACAGCTAAATCAAACATAATTTATACCTTTGGTATACACTTATAACTTAATGTGGCTTACATAACACCTAATTAAACACAGGTATCTTCAATCCGCCGACAAACGCTAAAGAATGAAACTTGATTCATAGCGATTTGTCCATTTTTGAATTTTTGCTCGATATAAACAGGTGGAGCCCCGATTATAGACCATTACCGAAATTTTTGGAGTTATTACATTAATTATTGCTGCATTGGTTTCTTCGTCTTCTTCAGTTTTATTACTTTCATCATCAGTATCTGGAACAATATTATTAATAACAAGCTTTGGAATTTCATCACATTCTACTTCTTCATTATCACTTCGACTAAAACTTGGCTTTTCTTTCAGACTTTTGTCTTCCTCAGAGTCTTCAAAAGCATTTTCTTTATCTGAACTTACGTCGCCTGCATCACCAAATAAAGCATTAACAATTGATTGAAAAGTTTCAATACTTTCTTGAGGTTTTTCTCTCAAGTTAATCAGTTCAGTGTTAGCTAAAATACTGGAATTTGAATCATTTAGCTTTTGTGATTTAAAATTTACACTTGATTGATTACTATCTGATGTTATTGTTGGTGATTGATTTAAAGATTCTTGGGACTTTGGACTTGCCATCATTTTTTTTTTATCTAAAGACTAAATAGAAACAAATTAATTGTGGGCGTGTTCAGAAAAACACTCTGGAGTTTGATAAATATCTAACCAAATGGTTAGTAAATGAAGTCACGTGGATTAATTAAAACTAGAGGAACGAAACAATACTAGATACTGCATTTATCTTCTTCGTAGTTTATGAACGCATTATGGTACTCGAATTGTTTCTCTGGGTTAATTAGATAATATTTATAAACGCAAAAGTTGCGTCTTTTTCTTCCAGAATGAATTTCTGAACATGCCCTGTATGTTTATCTTCTCTCTTTTATTTTTTTTTTTTTTTTTTTTTTTTTTTTTTTATCATATGTGCATAGTTTAAATAATTATCGTTGGCATAATGATATTTGTTAATAAATTGTTTTTAATTACAATTGCAATAAATATAATTACGTTAAGCATAAAAGATTCTTCTAAAATAGATAATAAAATCGGACAGAGAATTGAAATATAAAAATAAAATACAACGGCAATAATTAAAACTTCCATTTAAAAACTTTCTAGGGTTATTTCTTTTAAATTTAAAAAGATACAAATTATTTTATTGACTCATAATTCTAGTAACATGTCATTATTTATATATTATAGTATTTTTTAGTTGATATTTGCAAGAATCGATATTTATAAAGAAAAAAATATTTATAAAAAATGCACTTATTAATTTTAAAATTTTTTAAATGTGCAGTTTTTTAAAATTTTATTTTATTAATGATTTAGTCTACTTATTAATAATTTTAAATTTGGCTGATGTCTGCTACATTCACACTCATAAAAAATTAAATTAATAAGTAAATAAATATTTTTTATTAATATAGTTCATGGGTAAATTGTTTGATAAATAATTGAATTTAAATTTGTATCGAATACATAAAGTCGTTACTTATGTTTAACACAGTTAATTAACCAAAAAAGTGTTTTTATTTTTATTAATATTAATTTTAATAGAATACTTAATGTCTATATTTAAAATATAAGCAAGTATTAATTTAATTCATGAATGAAATTAGTTTTTTGCAAAGAATATATTCGTATACTATAGTGTGCTTATAGCAATATTACCGATTTTGTAATATTTATATTTTAATTAATGGTGTGCGAATAATTCATACGTTTCAAAATTATTCGCCGGTTTTTGAATTATTGTTTGTTGTTTCAAATTGTTCCGAGAATTCGAATTATTGGTAAATCATTGCTAATTTTTTTTTTAATTTAATAAAATCGAGTGAAAAAATTGCCCTGTCAAAATTCCAAAATCGAATATGTAATTTGAGTTAAATAAATTGAAGTTACAAATAATTCGACAATCTATGAATAATTCAAAATTTACGAATAATATTAATTGTTTTATTTGAACTCTATTCGCATACTACTAATTTTAATTTACGACTTAATAATTTTTAAATAATAGTTTTACAAAAATAAGAATTCAAATTTACCACTTTATCGAATTCGCGCATGCGTATTCATTTCGTTAAAGTTAAAAAAAAAAATTACATCGAATAATTGCCCCTGATAGCACGAGTTGATCGTGAAAAATTTGGTCATTCATTAGTTTTCGACCAACTTGACGATAAGTTGTCGACAACTTTAGCTTTTGCAACTTTTGGCTACAAGTTACCGCCAACTTTCTCAGATAGTTGGCGCCAGTATGGAGCTGCAACTGGAATGCAAGTTTCTGAGAAAATTGAAAAGAAACTTACCGTCAACTTATGATTGCTAACTTTTGCAAGCAACTTTTGCCAACAACTTTCTCAGAAAGTGATCGTCAATTTATTGGATTTTCAACTTTTGCCACCAACTTTCTCAGAAAATGTCTATCAACTTTGGGTATAGATACAAGCTTACTCAAAACTTCTTTACTCAAGCCCACGGACGACATCTTTACTCAGCGACAACTGTACCCTGATAGCCAAGTTGGCGAAAAACTGACGAGAAACTTGCAGCCGCAACTGGACACTAAGTTGGCCGCCAACATTTGGTCCCTCCAAAGTTGATAGACATTTTCTGAGAAAGTTGGTGGCAAAAGTTGAAAATCCAATAAATTGACGATCACTTTCTGAGAAAGTTGTTGGCAAAAGTTTCTTGCAAAAGTTAGCAATCATAAGTTGACGGTAAGTTTCCTTTCAATTTTCTCAGAAACTTGCATTCCAGTTGCAGCTCCATACTGGCGCCAACTTTCTGAGAAAGTTGGCGGTAACTTGTAGCCAAAAGTTACAAAAGCTAAAGTTGTTGACAACTTGTCATCAAGTTGGTCGGAAACTAATGAATGACCAACTTTTTCACGATCAACTCGTGCTATCAGGGCAGTTGTCGCTGAGTAAAGATGTCGTCCGTGAGCTTGAGTAAAGACCCTGATAGCCGCCCTAACCATAAGTTAATTACAAGCTACTCCCGTATTTTAAAGGTAACTTAAAGGAAAGTGTTGGAGAGCAAGCAGTTACCTTTAAGTTGACAGTAAATTGTCTGCAAGTTTCTATTTAATTTGACTACAAGTATTAACGTCAGACAATGACGTTAAGTTGATTGAAAGTTTCACTTCAAATTGACGACAAGTTTTTCTGACAAGTTACATTCAAGCTACTGCCGTATTCTGAAGCCAACTGAAAGGAAAGTATTATACAGCCAAGGTTTGCCAGAAACTTTCTCGTTAACTTAGCCGAAAGTGTTGCTCTACAACACTTGTAGAGCAATGTCTGGCTATCAGGGTGGGTGCTAGGAAAACAGAGGATGAACATCAACATCATTTGTCATAGTAGATTTCTCTATAATTAGTAACTAACCAAAAAGAATTCTCTATTATGAAACTATAAGATTATTGATGTGAGTGAGTTAGTCTGTACATATACATATCGTGTATTAAACGTGACAGCTTAATAAAATCTTATTATTTAGCCGTGAGTGAATTACATGTAATGTAGAGGAGAATGCGGCACCTATGTGAAACGTGGAACTTGGCCTCATATTTATGTATCATAAATTAACAATAAATATTTTTTTTCGATAACGGAATTATTGATGCAATATTTAGTAGCAAGTGAATGTAATTAAATAGTAAATTAGTTATTTATTGGATATGCCTCCAAGACGAAATAAAGGAGGCCTTTTGGCCCGGGTCAATTTTCCTCTTTACACAATTCAGATGTTGACAAGTAGACACGTTCTCTTTGGAGGTGGAGGCGGATCATCAAAAACAGGAGTAGCTAATGGCTTTGTAATTATTTTTATTTGTTTTTTATTATTCCATTTATTGTAATATTTAAACTCACAAAAATTATTTTTTTTCAACAATTTAATTGTAGGAAATATTTGAATTGTCACATGATGGTTGGAATTTTATTGCTGAAGAAGTTACAAGACATGAAACAGGGCCTAGTGTTGTTATGAATTGTGCTGCATTTAATGATGGTAAAAAAACGTGGCTAGCAGCTGGCCAAGAAAGTCATTGTCAATTGTATAATGTTATACCAAGAGTTGTGGCGGTAGAGAATGGCGAAGTTGAGGCAGGAATAAATTCTAATACTAAAGATAATGAAAATAGTTTACGACAACGAAAATTAAATGAGAAAAAACAAGATACTACAACCAAATTAGGAGATGAAAAAGTTGAAAATATACGAGATAATAATTCTAATGTAAAACACAAAAAATTGCAACTAATTCTTAAGCCTTTTCAAACAAGTATTCAAACAGATTTTAGGTATAATCTTTTAGATTTATTTATTTTTTTTCAGTACTTTTGTCAGAATTTTAAATTAACTTTTCATAAAATCAACAGTTTCTAATTGGTGATTATTTAAATATAGTTTATTAATTTTTATTTTATAATTTATAGCGAATCGGACCCATTACAAAGAATAGTGAGAATAAGTCTTAATGGAAAAGTAATGGCAACTGGAGGATTGGATGGTGTTATAAGACTATGGAAATTTCCTCAATTAACAAAAATTCATGATTTAAAAACTCATACTAAAGAAATCGATGATATAGATTTCAATATCAATGGTGATTTTGTTGCAACAATTGCTAAAGATGATCGAGCTTTGGTTTGGGATGTTGTTAAAGGTACAAAATATAAAGAACTCTCGTGGGTTCCACCTAATGGTGCAAAATACGTGTATAAAAGACTTAGATTTAGAATTCCTAATGAAAAAAAATCTAAAATACAATTATATATACTGTCGAATGCAACATCATCTAAAAATCCTAGTTATCTTCAATTATGGGATGTTGAACAAGGTTTAATAATTAAATCAGCACCTTGTAAAGAAACATTGTCGGCAATTGCTGTGTCAGATGATGGAAAATTTGTAGCAGTTGGCACAATGTTCTCTGGCAGTATTGATATTTATGTTGCCTTTAGTTTGCAAAAAGCTTTGCATATATCGGGCGCTCACAGTATGTTTGTTACGGGTTTGGAATTTTTACCAACTAAATTAGATGGACCAGCGATAACAAGTAATTCAGAAACTGCTGTTGTTAGTATTTCTGTCGATAACAGAATTTGTATTCATAGCATTCCGTTTAGACGTAAGTATTTTAAATATAATTAATAATTCAATATTGCTTTCTATTTTTATTTATTTATTTGAAGAAATATATATATATATATATATATATATATTTATTTTTTTTTATTTTAGATGCGCTGCCATTCTGGTTGGTAATATTATTTATTATCTTAAGTATCTGTGGAGCATTTATTTTTTGTAGTTATATGGGTATATGACCGAAAATATCTAATTTAAAAATAGTTAACGAATATGCAATAATTTATAAAGTCTATTTTATTGACTAATTCAATTCACTACGCACCATAGGCAAAATAGATTTAATAATTTAATTTTTACCAGAAAATGGTAATCCAAATATGGATGTAAAAATTAACATGATGATGCTTTAAATTATTTAATTAAAACATGATACTTGTTAAACTAATTATAAATATGTCGTGTGTATGACTGTCAACATTTTTTTTGCAGGGTAAATTAATTGACCAGTTGTTATAATAAAATTGTTAGATATTCTCAATATCTTTGTGTAAATATATTTTTATATATAACTTTAATACATCTTGTAAATCAATAATTTAAAATATTTTTCGCATTGTTACGGCCATGACAAATTTCTTTTTTCTTTGAGTGTTATCTGTCAGTTTTGTTCATGTGCTTTTAGTGGCCTTTTTGCATGTATACTTAAATATTTTCCAAAATAGTAATTTTGATTAAATAAAAATTTATGAATTTAATAATAAAACAGTTTTAATTAGAATAACTCATTGATAATATATACAATATAAATTGATATTAAATATTATTAAAATTATAAACTTAATTATGTTTTAATTTATCTATTATTTTACTGTTTAAACTGAATGACTACAATTTTGTTTTGATTTTACATGGGACTTTTCATTTTAATTATTGATAGCTATAATACAAGTTATAATTTATGATTAAGAATGTAAAAATAACTTATAATATTATGAATAATTGTTTGAATCTATAAATAGTAAAAATATAGTCTGTAGGAATTCATAAGAAAAAATGTGGCTGCCGTATAAATTTTAATAAATTTATTGTACAATTTTTTTTTTATCATTGTACGATTTAAAGTATTAATGGTGTTTAGTTTATTAATGAAAATATTAACATAATTTAAATTTACCGTATTATAAATCTTTACTTTTTTGAAGAATTGCTAGTAAAATTTTAAATAATCAATTCAAGGTATACTTATTAACTAATGTTGCGGCAATAATTGTGGACATGTACTGTCAAACATCGCTTAACGCTGCTCGATTTCAAATAATATAATTTTGTAAGTTATATTTTATATTTTTTATAATTATTACAAATTGTTTATAATGTAAGCGTTGGATTATTTTTAGAGGTAACTAAATATTAATCGATATAATGAATATATACGAGAAAAAAATTAAGTTATTGAAGGATTAGATAAATGAAATTCTAAAAGCTAATTGATTATAAAAAAAAAACATTCCAAATAAAATGCAGAAAAAAAATAGAGGAGTTATTATAAATTTTTGTGGATAACAGGTTTTGCTGCTATAATTTTTTTATTATTTAGTAACAAAAAAACTAAATGTTAAAAAAACTGATTTTGTAAGGTCCAGTTTAAAAATCAGGACGTGTTCAGAAAAATTTGGACAGATAGCTATCCTATCAATACTCTGCAATATGTCAACTTCGATGGATTATTTGAGTCTATTTTACTTTTTATCTTTGAATATGATTTTGAAGTTGAACGTTTCTTGTTTATATTTACAACTTGTTTTTTTTAAATATTTAATCTGTAAGTGTGTTTTGTTTTCATTGGAACCGATGATGTCGCGATATCACTTTTGATGAATTCATTAATATCCACCTCGAATGTAAATATATCTACATGAAAAAATGTTTGTTTTAAATGTATCCCTTTTGATAAAATATCTACCGTCAATTTACTTTTTTATATAGTGTACTTTAAAATAATAGTTAAAGCATATTTCATTTGATTATTTTAGTATTTCAAAAAAATTATTCGAGGATCTTTGTCATGATACAATCATATTTAATTATACAGGTATTTTGTAGATTTATTGTCACAGGCATTTTGTATCTCCAATTTTTTTTTTCGGATTTTACGTCATTAATATTTTGTTTGCAAATATAATTAATATAATTATGTAGCCGATGTTACTGGCTGGAGTCTCTGATATTTTAATTTTATGGATCTTTGTGTTTTGATTCTTATCATGATAAATATTATCTGTAACATTGAGTATCAGTAAGATGAAATACCGCCGTAAACCATAACTTATACTTATATTTTATATTTTTTATACTAAAAATTTTTAAAAATCACGATTTTTAGGCCCGAGTAGAGCATACCTAAGCGCGTTCGCGCTTAAGCCATGCAATATTTAAAGTGTTGGATATAGGATATTAGGAATTTAAAATGAAGATCAACTAACGTTACCAATCTTATATATATATATATATTTTTTTTTTTTGTTGTTAATTTATTAATATTATTTTGTATTGATTGGAATACTTTAATCTCATTTGTTTAATACTTAAAAAAATATTTTTGTTTTCTAATAAGTACATTAAAAAAATAATATCTTACTATTACGTTTTTATGTTTTTGTTGTTTGACAATAATTATATAGTACCTAAATTACTATTTGAGTAATAAAACAATTACGATATGATTATCGTTAAAATTTTTATTTTTAATGCGCATTATATTCCTATGTAAGACAATAAAAGAATTGATGTGGATTTTATTCGGTGGATATTATTTACAAGGTAGTCTTGAGGACAAAGATTTCATCAAAGTCTCATCACATTTTTAAGACTCATCGTCTGGTGACCAATTAAAATCAATTATAATATCTTTACCTAAATTTATTTTTTTAATTAGCATTAAATCCATCACCAGTCGGATCAAGAAGCCAAGGATAATTATTAGGACACTCCATGCATGTAAAGAGACGTAGAGTTTCACCCGGAAGTTCTCGAGTAGTCAAAGGACACGCATTTGGTAAAGAACAGTACGGTTGTCCTTTTTCATCACAAGTTTCTTTCCAGTCTTGGAAGTCTTTTATTGCTGTTATTTCAGTTGGAGTTTGCATCCACTTGATAACCTGATAATTACATAATTACATAATTACATTATCATAAAAATAAATAATATTTTTGAATATGTAGATAATTAAAATAATAAAATAAATAAACAAACCTGAACCATAGTAACAAAGTAGACATCATTTTTCGTTAACATTTCTTCAATAAATTTAATAAGTTCATCTTTGAATTCTTTTTTACTTTTAAGCCAAGATGCATGGAAATGAAGACCAAGAGGTGCACGATTAGAACTGTAATGTCTGTTGAAATTATGTCTGAGTAATCTTCCGAATTGATCACCAGCCTGAACGTTAGAACATGAATCAACCATATGACAACCAGGAAGCGATTCATCAAATGTTGGGTCATCACGACGATCAAGTTCATTCATGACCATTTCCCAAACTGGATGAGATCTTGATGGACAATTACCACCATTACCATTACATTTATGTGGCATTCTGAAGTAAAGAGTGTAAGGCCAAATTGGAACACGTCCAAGTGAAGCAGTAATTGAGGCATCATAGACGAAAAATTGATCTGCCATCATTTCAAATTGTTTATTACCACCAACTCTAAGATAAGGAGCACGAACACCAATAATTGAACCATCTGTTATGTTTGCAAAACGTTCAATAATCAATCTAGCACCAGCCATTTCAGCAAGCCAATCATCGTAACTTCCTTGAGTCCAATACTGTGGATCATCTTTGTGCGTCAATGAGAAAATAGATATCTCATTACCTTTTCTATGTAAGTCTTGAACAGCTGAGTAATTTGTGTATTTATGTGAAACAAAGAATGTTCCGCGTATTGTACAGCCATTTGGATTATGACGTTGTCCGTTGAAAATTTCTTCATAAAGGTCAATATTGTCAATATTAACAGCACCGTTGAAGGTAATAGTTATCATTTGTGGAACTTGTGAAACTTCAATGTTTCCAGGGATTCGAGTACCATCGGCGGAACAATAACAGTCGGGAAGTACACATTGAGTTGTATCACAGTCCGGAGCACGGTTGGGATCTGTTTCAACCGCTGAAAAAAAAATATTAAAATTTTATTTGTTAGTTTTTAATATTCCATTGAGATAAAATTAATCAGTGATTATTTTTTTTTATAGATTTATCAATAGTTTATTTATTTATTTACTTCTGGATACACATTCTATAGAGATGCTTGACACCTGTACATAGAAACCGGGAAAAATTTAAATAACGTTATTTTTTTTTGTTTTATAAAAATTTAGAATTTTTTTTTTAATTTTTATGTTTTTTTTTTAATACTGACTTAAAAGACGACGGAGTCCAAAGTCTTTCTTTAATTTTTTTTATTATAAATTTAAAGTTATGAATGTGTAAAAGTTATATATTATAAATTTATTACTGATTTAAAGAAATTAAAATTTTTCTTCTAATAAGTAATTCTACTATAAATGTAGTGTTAACACCACTGTTTATTTTACGGCACTAAATAAATTAATATTAGAGATTTTTAAATCTTACGTGAAATCAATCACTAATTAACCGCTGAGGGTTGGGATTGAATCCATAATTTTAACGACTAAAATCGTGAATATTTTTATATGAACCCGGACCAAACTCGAGTGTTCTAGCGTAATAAAGTATATATTTACGATGGAAATTTTTTAAAAATTTAAGTTTAATTAACTGTAATAATTGATAATTGTTTTAATTAGTAAGATTAAATTATCTACTTTTATCTAAATAATTTCATCACTTACTGCATGCATTTTCGTCGGACTCATCTTTACAATCAGGTTTGCCGTTGCAGAAAAGTTCCTTATCTACGCACTCGCCGTTACCACAGGAAAGTTTTCCTTCAGGACAAACAGGCTCATCGGTTTTTAGAATTGGAAGTATTTTACGTGGCTCTGTGAAAATTATGTAATGATTATTAGGTTTTAAAATTTTATTATTAAATCAGCACTACGGCAATTGTATCCAAGACCCGACCATACGAATTTGCCCTTTTACTGTACACTACTCAAAAATACAGCTTCTTTAGACGTTATATCAAAATTACTGGATCATTTTTTATTATCTACATTGGGAAAAGTGTAAGTGTGATGTCTGTCATTTATATTACAATCATACAAATATTCTGACGCGTTTTATTTTGATTCTATTCAACGTTTCCAATTTCAACCGTAAATTTAAATAATTTTAATTAAAAAAATTTATAATTATACTGCACAAGAAATATTTGCGCGGTAAAATTGATAATAATTTCGATAAATTAAAATTTATTTTTTGACTGAGTCGAAAACGTCAAGTAGAACGGGTACTATTTCATACGACTCACGACGACGCACGCGTTGAGGAAGATGCGGTAAGAGAAAGCTTTTTTTTTAATTGCCTCTTCCTTGTTATTTATGATGACTGATTTTTAAGACCTTCATGTGCCTTTTTATTTATTTATTTATTTTTTTTTATCGTTACATAGTAATACAAGTAAAGCAAAACAGAGCAGCAAAAGAGTAGTGGGGGATAAAAAATATTTATTTCTTGGATTTAGTACCACTTTTTTTTTATTTACAGTAATGAAAAAGAAGAAAGTAATATAGGTATGTAGGTATTGAATATAATATGAAAAAAAAAAAAAAAAAAAAAAAAAAAAAAAAAAAAAAAAAAAAAAAAAAAAAAAAAAAATTGTATTAATGAAAGTAATATGAAAGTTGAATAATCTAAAGTTCAAATTAATCAAAATTAAAAAAAAATCATTTAATTAATTTTTGTTTTTATTATTATTATTGATTGTGTAATTTATGAGGAATAATTAGATAAAAAGTAACGGTAAAATAAAAATATATTTTAAAATGTATGTTAATGGTGTGAATGAATGTAAAAAGCAAATTACGTATGAAAGAAATTGTTAGTTAATCTAGCATAAACGAGTTATATACCAAGGTAGAATAAAAAAGTTAAAGAATATAAAAATTGAAAGTTTTTAGTAAAAATAATGTAAGTGAAAATAGGGCAGTGAGAAAGCGATTAATTATAAAATCATCTTCATTTCATTAAAATGGTCAAGAAAAAAAAAAATAAATAAAATGAGCATTAGCGATTAGAAAGCAACAAAAATATAGGTAGTTGTTAGTTTATAACTTATGAGAAAAAAAATCAAGCAGTCAAAGTAAAAAAAAGAAATCAATATTCTGTGTAAAAATAATAATTATTATATAATTTTTGGTAAAATAACTGCTTCAATTTTAATCTCGTGAAAAAGAACTACGAATTCGACGTGCTACGGAGTGAGCCTATGACCGAGCCAGAAATCTGTCAATCCCTTTGAGCGTATTTTCAATTATGGTTTAATTATGATAAAAATAAAAAAAAAAACGCTCAAAGATGATAAAACATGAGTCCAGCATTTCCCCGTGCGTCACTTACTCTCGAGCTGGTCACAGTTTTTGACCTTGCCCTTCCAGTCACAGGTCTGTTTGTCCAAGTCAAAAGCCAATCCACTAGGACACGTGATTTGCTTCAGTCCGGATCTTGTACACCTAGAGGGTCAAAAACGCAGGGTCTTGAGTCTTGATATTAAATAAAAACTTATCTTACTCTCAAGTTGATCACAATTCTTGACATTTGTTTTCCAGTCACATGTCTGACGTTCGATGTCAAAAGCTAAACCCGTTGGACATTTAACTGATGCTAATCGAGTTACCCCAATTTCACTAGCTTTATCGCACCTGTGTTATTAAATTTATCATAATAATTTTTTTATTTTTTATCGGGTATTTACAATTCAAAAAAATTTTACGTTTTGGAACTCTATACGCATTTGCTAATGAATTTAAATTATTTTATTTTATTATTGTATATTAGTAATTATCACATTGACTATTAAAACTGTACCATTGTTTCATATTATAAATAATTTTGAAAATGATTTAATGTATGATTTCAATAACAATTTTAATTTAATATATTTTATACTAGTAATATTTTTAAGATTAAATTCCAGAAGTTTGTATGAAAAAAAAAAAAAAATACTTAAAAAATACAGAATAAAAAAAGAATATAAACAATTCAAGGATTTTATTCCACAAACGTCATCGCAAGTTTTTACGTTTTTATTTTTATATTATATATGTTCACTCGAGTACACTTGATAACCTTGGAAGAAACTAAATTATTATGATTCACGAACCAGTTTCTAATATTTTAGTAAATCTAAATTTTCAGAATGCCCATAAAATCGGAATAATTATAATTTGTAAATAACAATTTGTAAATAACATTATTATTATAATAAAAAAAGAAAAAAATTCATAGTTATAATTTTAAAAAACTTTTGGTGTTTATTATGATGAAAAAATAAAAACTTGAATTTTATTCGTACGAGTAAGTAGTTGTCATTTTCTTACCTTACTACATCCCGACAATCGCCATCTGTACTAAGCCGAAAGTATTCATCACCAGGACGATTTTCACAAAGTTCTTCTGCATTAGGATCGAGTCCATCTGAAGAATCGTCATCTTGTGCTCTTACGAAAACTGTAAGATTATAAAAAAATTAGACATTATGTGTCAGATATAATAATAAAATATATGATTAAAAAATTTTGAAACTTTTTATAAATTACCCTATCCAAAAATTCCCATAGAATCCAGTCACCTGCGACAAAAACCGCATAGAAACCAATACAGTCTATAGGATTCTGTGCGGTTTTTGTCGCAGTTGAGTGGATTCTATGGGAATTTTTGGATAGGGTAAAGTTATTTTGATTCGTTTTTTTTGTTCCGATTGTATTCATATATTATTTTCTTAAAAATATAATAAAGTATTTGAATTTATAAATGAATTATATCATGTAAGTAATATTATATAAAAATATGTAAATATATTGTAAACATATGCAATTAATTTTTATAATTATTTCATATTAGTGTTATATGAATTGCAACTGTTTTATAATGATGAAAACATCATTTCACTGAATAAAACACGATTGCAGGGTCACCGAACTCTCTCGTTGAAGTAGAAAGTCTTTGAAATGTCAGGGCAACAGATCGGTAGGGGAAAGCATCAGTGGTTCTCCAAAGTAGGTTTAACAAAAATTTAATTATTATTTATTATTACCATATTAAAACATTATATTTACGTATGATTGGTTATTTTATTTTTATCTTTATAACTAATTATTTTATCAAATCTAATTTTATTTTTTAAGTTTAATTGTTTCATCGCAACATGAATCCGAGAAAAATATATATTTTCTTCAGTGAAATAGATAAAAAGAAGAATTATGACGTATAACAAATGATTATTTCAATAGTTAAAAATAAAAAAAAGAAATTCCAAAAAATTCATTAATTTTGATCAATTTGATATTTTATAAAGATAATTGAAAAATAAAATTTATGAACAAGTACTCACCGGTAAATAAAGTTAAGCATCCTAGAAGAAATATTAACTTTGGAGACATGATCTTAGTCGGCAGGACAGAAAATGTCTGGACAGCCGCACCCTCTTGCCCCTCTATATGAGGACCACTACTCCTTCTCTCTTCAACAAGAGGACTTTCACCGGCTGGATAGTGCTGCCATCATTTCTTGTAATATTTTAAAGATATTTTATTGTTTTTATGGCTTTTTAACCATTCTTACAATGTTTGCTAGAATATTTATTCGACTAAAAAATACCCTACAGTATTATTTACTGTTATACTTTCTGATATTTGTTTCACTTCCACAAGAGCTGATACTTCAATGGGTTATAAATTTACCAAACAATGAATATTTTAAACAAAATAAAAAAAAATTTTAGTTCTACAAAAAATTGTTTAAACTTATAAATTATTTATTTATATTTAACTTTTAATTAATATTAGTTATACCTTCAATAAGCTCTGTATTTTTTTGCGCAACAACATTGTGATCAAGTAACATATATTACAGCTGTTGAACAATACATAAAAGTTTGTGTTTATAATGTCTTAAAAATATCGTTGACATTCTTTAATTTTTTTGTTTATGAATAAAAATTTTGCTTTATTGAGAAACATTCAGATAGATTTTCAATTCATACAATAGATCAGAAAAATAATAATTAAGCGATGACTTACGACTCAAAATAAAGAAGAATTGACCTGGTCAACTCTTCAGGAGTCTTATTTATATTAAGTTTTTGGCATAAAAAATATCGTTAATATTAATATTAATAGATATATTATTCTACATTAGCTTACCTACACATAACAACAAAAACCAACGTGATATAAAGTCGTTAAAATTTGGGAGTGAATTTTTCATCTGAATTAATCCCGTTAGTTGGAGTTCCGGAATTTAAAAAAAAATAACTGCATTCTGAGTAAATAGAGAGTTTTTATTAGTGAAGTAATTTCAGAGTGAATGTAGCGTTTATTTTAATTCCCATCCACTTTGACTACAGAGTTTTAATATTGGAATAAATATATATTTAATGAAAACAATTTGTATGCTGAATACTAGATAAATGAGTTATATAAGTACTAATAATTTTGGCTCCTCGTATTTAGTTTTTTTATGAATAATACAACTACGCCCCCCCTCCCCCCAACCTCCTTTGAAGTGAAATTTACTGTGAGGGTATTAAATAAAAAAAAATCACCACTCTTCATTTACTTAGCATATTTTTAACAGTGTAGGGGAAGGGGGGGGGGGGCAAAATGGGCCCCTTAAGAAACAAGGGCTCATATCCTCAGTGGTTCTCATTTGTTTCACTTCTTTCTAGCCCCTTACCATGCTTTTGGTTTTAATATGTCGCGTCTGTTGAAAATTAAAAATTTTTAAATTTGGGGTAAAATGAGCCCCCCCCCCCCTCAAAGTTTTAATATGATTTCTTTTACCGATTCTACATTTTCGAGTCTTTTGCCATGTATTCGTAATCAATATGCTCCAAAAATAAAAAATTAAAATTTGGGGCAAAATGGGCCCTCTAAAAAATTTACTAAAATTCGACTATTATTCTATTTCATCTTAATAGTATATTACACATCAAGGGAGGAAAATAGAACATTCGAAACCGAGTGTATAATTACCTACCCGAGTCGAAGGCAAGGATCGCAAACACTCGGATTGGGATTTCCTACTTTCTTCCGTGGTGTGTATACGATTTTTCACCAGATTTGTACTTGCAAGTTCAAAATTTTACCATATCCCATGCAGGAGCTGCCAGAGTTGAACGATGGGGCCCTCCTTGGCTCAGCACTAGGGAACCTAGCTTTGGGACGTCTATATTGGCCCATGCTTGGGTCAAGAATGGTTACCTAATCCTGGCCATTCCGGCCCGTCGTACTTTCCTATCAGGGCACCTACACCGAAAGTTTAAATTCTTGCCCTTTTTAAAGAAGAAAGTCGTTCCTTTCTTTTACGAGAGAAAAAATGATAAACAACAGTGCATGTGCCATAATTCTTCCCACAATACAGTCCAGATAGGAAAGTACGACGGGCTCAGGCTTGGTTCAACTATGTAGAACTCTGGGCTAAACTTGTAAGCGAGCCTTGTTCCAGCCTTGGTAGAAGTCTGGAATGATAACATCGTGCGAAGCCTGGTTGCCAGCCCTGACCTATGCTTGCTTGCTAGACCTCGCCCATGCATCGATAAGACAAATAAATTTAATTAAAAAAAAATTTTATTATTATTAACCTACTAGAGTTTGTGATCATTAAAGTTTAAACTATTTAAGTGAGGTGAATGACGTGAAAAAAACTCGGTGAATATTCTGCTGGGCTCTGGGCGCGAACTGCTGTCCTTCTGATTGCTGGGTTTGAATTTTTTTTTTAATTTAATTTATTTATTTATATGGTTTTTATATACATATATACATATATACATTTGTTTAAACATATATACTTTACTTTAATTTTGACATATATTGCAGTTCCTTCTAAAGATCAGATTCACCTACAGATATGGAGTTAGTAATATTAAATTAATTATTTTCTTTTAATTTGTACGGTTTACGGTCATATATTCGCATGCAATTTTTAAAGAACATTATATTATTTTATAGGGAAATAAGTATAAAAAACCAATCTATGAAAATTGAAAGAAGTTATCATACAAGGCACTTATCAGTCTTGTCTGTTTGTTAACATTGGGTTTGAATGGAGTTACTGGACGAACCTACTAATGTTGAACTGAGACTTTTATATATGATCTACTTAGTCATTTTACTACAACCACTCGATTATATGAAATATAAAGAGCAATTTAATTAATATTTTCGATTGAGAAAAAAAAAATAAATTCGTATTATTTATATTATAATTACATAATTTTTAAAAATAAAATTTATTAAATTAATTTGATTATTTATTAAGGACCCAGCTAAATTATCTTGCTCTACCACCATTATTAAAAATAACATTTATTGTAAAAATTCATGAGTTATTTCTTAATTAAATTAGTTTTTATAAGTAAAATTATAAAATTACGGTTGTTGATTGCAAATAATAACGAACTAAAAAATGTTTTAATTATTAGTTGTAAATAATTTTAATCGGAATGTTAAAATATTTATTAATTAAAACGTATTTTAATTCAAAAATAAATAATTATTAGTTTAAAAAACCATAATAATAACTTAATTGAATAATTAATAAAAAACCTGGGTTAGCCAATTCCGGCCCAAGGATGGGTAACTATAGGTACAGCCGAACTTGGATAATGCTACCTGGGCCCAAGTCTGGGTTGCCATTGAATGATCAAGGCAGAGGAACCTAGTCTTGGCTTAAACTCGGGTAATCATTGAGTCGGCCAAGGCTAGGTTACCCAGTCCTGGCCCAGGCTCAGGTAATGGCTGGGATGGTCAGGATTAGGTAACCATTCTTGACCCAAGCATGGGCCAATATAGACGTGCTAAAGCTAGGTTCCCCAGTGCTGAGCCAAGGATGGCCCAACTCTGGTAGCTCCAGCATGGGATACGGTAAAAACGCAAATTAATAAATTTCTCTAAAATATTGATTTTTTGGGCTTAATTATTCTAATTCTTTTGTGTAGTGATACATTGAACGGACTATGGCATAAGCTCGGATAGCTCAACTGAAAGAGCACTCAGCGCGCCGTTAACATGGTCTCGGTTCAACTTCCAGATTATTTTTAAGCTTTGAAAAAAAAAATTCATTTTCAAATTTAAGTTTAGAAATTTCTTCTATTTAGATGTGTTGAAAGCAAACCACAATCTCAAACACTTTGCAAGACTTCCTTGTTCATAAATTATTTAAACTGAACAAAAATTCGGGAGGCCCATTTTGCCCCCAAATATTTCGAAGCATCCAAAATTTTAGGGGCCCATTTTGTCCCCCTCCCTTCCTCTCACGTTAAATTTCCTTTCACATTAAAATTTGGTATAAATATTGACTTTTCTGCTTTAGAAATCGGAAAATTATTCATTATTTCACTTAACCTTGATCTCCTCTACATGATCACTGTAAAGAGTTTATTATTGAATTTTTTTATTTATATACAACCGGTATCTTATTTTTGTCAAATGAAATTTTCAAATAGTCATAATATTCAAAGATTTTATATGCAGATAATTATCAAATAAAATTATTTCGGTATACATTATTAAAAAAATACTCAATAAAATTAAGAACCGGTTAAACGTGAAGAATAGTCTTGACCGAATGACTGAATAATTTTTTTATTTAACTTTTTTTTTCTTTATTTAATCTCTAAGTAAAAACTACTTTTGTCTTTTACAAATAATCGTCGTCACGACTCAGTAGTCAAGAAGATAAACAATGAGCTACACTCTAAGTTGAAGGTTCAATAAATGTCAGTTGATGCCAAGCGGCTTTTAAAATGCTTCGACGATATGGCGCCTTCTTCAGTAAAGTACACTGACCTATACTCATCTTTGAGTCCTTTCATTTTATTATTCGTTATTTCTGAAAGTTTATTAACGAAAACTAAATTTTTTATAAATTTTATTAGTCATGACTAAAAAAATGTTTTTTTTTTTTTTTTACATTATCCTAATATTTACTTTGAATTAGGATGTATAATATCTTTAGTATATTGAACGATGAACCCTAGTAATGTAAGAGTAAGACATGGTCAAGGTGACAAGCACGTGAGTTGGATATATCTGAGATACGCAGCAATCTCTGTTTTACGCGTATCTTCTTTCTATCTATAACGTGAATAGAATTCATTTATTAAATTATTAGCTTATTCTTATGCTTGATAAATATATATTGAATTAAGAATAATACGTTATGACCTATTTTAACAAACGTTTATTTAATATATGATTACATTCACTTCATTAATTAAATCACGATAATTCTTAAACTATCTATACAAATCAGTTGAAATGACTGAAGTAAAATATTGACATGAAAAATAATAATTTATTATGTCAGTTATTTATATTAGGTGTCCCAAAAAAAACAAACATTTTTTTTTTAACCTGTTATGGGCTCAAAAGTTACTTTATATTATAAAAAAAATCCTCACCAAATTTCAGCCAGATATCTCTAAAATTGAGCTATCACAAAGGGGGGTCCCCTTTCCCATTTAAAATACACGTAAAAATTTTTCATTTAAGTTTTTCGTTATTAAGACTATGAAAAAAATTTTTTTTTAAATTCACCTAGTATCATTTTGTAGGAAATGGAATTCTCTACAAAAAAGTGCTGATGCATTATGTACGACAAACGAACTGGGAAAAAGTTACGGGACTTCAAAGATCGACAAAAAATTAGTTTCTTCAGTGTTAAATTTTTTTTTATTATTTTTTATTTTTATTCTATCAAAAAATTTTTTTTTCAAATTTAATTTCCTACAAAAAGTATCTGATATCATATATACATCAAATGAATGAGAAAAAAGTTACAGGGCTTTAAATGTCATCGAAAAATGTAGTTTAAAAAATATTTGTTTTTTGAACTTAAATGTCAACGATAAGTGAACTTCATTTTTCGTTGTCATTTAAGAACTGTAACTTTTTCCTCATTCATTTGATGTATATATGATATCAGATACTTTTTGTAGGAAATTAAATTTTCTACAAGACCATGCTTGTCAAAATTAAAAAAAAAAATTTTTTTGATAGAATAAAAATAAAAAATAATAAAAAAAAAATTTAACACTGAGAAACTAAATTTTTGTCGATCTTTGAAGTCCCGTAACTTTTTCCCAGTTCGTTTGTCGTACATAATGCATCAGCACTTTTTTGTAGAGAATTTAATTTTCTAAAAAATGATACTAGTTGAATTTGAAAAAAAAATTTTTTTATAGTCTTAATAACGAAAAACTTAAATGAAAAATTTTTACGTGTATTTTAAATGGGAAAGGGGACCCCCCTTTGTGATAGCTCAATTTTAGAGATATCTGGCTGAAATTTGGTGAGGATTTTTTTTTATAATATAAAGCAACTTTTGAGCCCATAACAGGTTAAAAAAAAAAATGTTTTTTTTTTTTTTGGGACACCCTAATTTATATACATAAAATTTATTTTTAATTCATAGATTATAGATATTGACGATATGCTCATTCAAAAACGTAGGTAGAAACAAAAAAAAGTAGGAAAAGAGAAAAGTATGTAACACTGAAAATGGGTGGATATATGCATCCTGTTTATATTTTTTTTCTTCAGATACGTGTACCTGTCGATGCATCATGCCAAGTAGGCGAGTTTAATTATACATGCACCTCTCGTATTTCGAAATGGCGCTCCCATGATATTATTCGACCCACAGTGGCTATCAATATGACACTCCTTGAAGCTTCTAACCACGCGACAGTGAACTTTTCACCTGAAATACCTGTAATGTTTAATATTTTGTAATTTAATGAAGATGAAAACAATTTTTTTTTTTTTTTTTTCAATCAGTAACACAGAAAAAAAACTTTTTGAATTATTATTTAGTGTCTTATTGATTAAATGAATGAAGATTATTTTATATGCATGGAGTAATAGTAATAAATTATAAATGTTATTTATTGCAGCTATTAAAAATTCTATTGACTGTACTTGCATTACAAATATTTTACGCATGCGTCATGTATGCAACAAAATAAGGAAATAAAAGGAGTTAATCTGGTAAGACAAAAAAAACGTATCAGTTATGACGAAGAAATTGCGAGAGTTAATAAAGCCCGAGGTGATCAAGAGAAGGAGTAGGAAGTTAATAGTCCATATCGGCTGGTGGTTTACCTTCGATGCAATCTACGAGTACACCATGGCCTTCCGTTATTTCACTTGTTCTTTGTAGCATTTGAACAAACAATACCATTGTTTGTCACTTAAACAATGTTAAGTATGAATTTTATGCAAATTTAAGTTTTCATACTACGTATTTATAAAAGCATGTAATATTTATTTTTTAATTTTAATTTTATTAAAATATGTTCATAATTTTAAAAATAATAGTAATAATAATAATTAGAAATGTATTTTCAATCGTAAAATATATTTTAAGATGAAAGTGTGTCAGTTGACCCGAATTTTTACCATACATCACCTTTCTAAATTAACCTTCGAGAGGTCGGTATATCGTTGTCGCATCGCGTCGATTTCCAATTTCATCGAGAAACGTCTCGGCTGCAATGGAAAGTTCGAATGCTTTATTCACTTTTAATCTAATTTGATTTTATTAAGATCTTATGATTGCATAGTAATCTTTGGATTATCTTTAATGATAAAATTCGTTTTTGAACTTTTAATGCTTGAGTTGTAAGAATAAATGAAACACAAAAATGTATTATTTCACGAAAAAAACAGAATATTAAACATTCATACAGAAACGGAAAAAGTGGAACTTCATATTGCTAATTAGTCTTGTCATGAATCGAATACACTTATTCAAAAAATTAAAGGAACAAAAAAATTTTATAAAATTTTTAGTGATTTGTGGAAGGCTGTATTTTCGTGAAAAATGATCTTATCGAAAAAATAAAAAAAGCAAATTTAAGCTTGAAATCTCTAGTTTGAAGATTTCCCAGCAAAATAATTTTTTGAGCCACGGTTTTTGAGGAATCATAAGAAATAACTCGAGACAAAATTTTTATAAATTTTTTGGTTTTGTTTTTTGACATTTATAGATAAATGTCTACGGGGCCGAGAAAATTTTTTTCAGAAAAATCAATTCATGGCTTGTTTAGGAAATTGATTCAACTACAATTTGCTTTTTTTTTTTTTCTTTGTACGAAATTTTGAGGGCAGCATTAGAAACTTGAATAAATCCCCCACAATCCACATTTTCGATTTTAAAAAAAAAAAAAATTTGTTTCATCCTTAATATCAATTAGAAAAACCTACAAAAAATTGATTATTTACGGTTTTTTAGTGAATCAACCGCTGCTTTAAGACTATTGACGGAAAGGGTAATGTTGCCAAGTGATTTTACAGTTTAATGTACTTCCAAAAGCCTTGAAAATTTTCAAATCGATCCATTGAACCGTTTGTCCGGGCCGATTGCTCAAAGTTTTATAAAACAATTAAAGGAACAAGCTAGTTTCGTTCCTTAATTTGTGTAATCATTAACAAAATGAAAAAACTAATTTTTTTTCGAATTTTCTTTTATTTTTGCGTTAGTTATTCAGTAAATGTAAAGTAAAGAAAATGAACAGTAATTTATTTAATCTTCCTATGCGAAGAAGATTAGTTGCAGCGACAATTTTGCCTATTTTTGATTACTGTACAGTGGCCTACACTGACATGTCAGGGACTTTACTAAAAAAGCTGCAGAGAAAATTCAATGCCTGCATCAGGTTCATTTACGGACCGGCGAGGTATGAGCATATTACTCCAAGCAGAAGGTCACTTGGTTGGCTAACATTATCAGGTTAGCGTGAGTTTCTGATTGCTTGCTCTGTTTTCAAGATGCTAAGATTACGTCATGATAAAATACTACTGCAAGACTTCAGCGTTTTGACTTCAGTTCGTGTACGTTCTGTTAGACAAACTGATGTGTTGAGTTTACCGTATGCTCGGACAGCAAAATTTGATGTCATTTATGTTACGGCAGTTAGAATAGTGTGGAATCAATTACCGGAGGAGATTGTTACAATTATTGATTACAACGAATTAAGATCTAAATGTTACATGTTTTTTATATATAAAGATTATCAATAATTGTAATTACTGTACATTCAAAAATTTTTTTTTTGTTTTTTTTTTTTTTTTTTTTTTTATGAGCTACAGTCATTTGTACTCAGCAAATTATAATTTTGATCGACTTTGCTTTGAGACAACATAAGTTATTATTGTCATTGTTATTATTATTATTACAATTTATTTGCTATTAGCGATATTATTATGAAATTTATCTTTTTTTTTTTGCGCCTCTATATATATTTATCTTTTTGTATTCATTGTAAGGCCCTTAGGGAGCTAAGGCTTCAGGGTCTAAAATTTTAATAAATAAATAAATAAATAAAGAGAAAAAATTTTTTTTTTTTTGAAAAACGAGATAAAAAAAACAAGAATTTTTTTTTTTTTTTTTTTTTTTTTTCGTTTTTCGGAAATTTTTTTTTTTTTCTCTTTACCTTACATTTACTGAGTAACTAACGCAAAAATGGAAGATAATCCGAAAAAAATTAATTTTGGTAATGATTACACAAATTAAGGAACAAAACTTGTTCCTTTAATTGTTTTGTAAAACTTTGAGCAATCGGCCTGGACAAACGGTTCAATTGATCGATTTGAAAATTTCCAGGGCTTTTGGGGGTACATTAAGCTGTAAAATCACCTGGCAACATTACCCTTTCCATCGATAGTCTTAAAGCAGCGGTTGATTAACTACAAAACCATAAAAAGTCAATTTTTTGTAGGTTTTTTAAATTGATATTAAGGATGAAATTTTTTTTTTTTTTTCTTAATCGAAAATGGGGATTGTGAGGTATTTATTTAAGTTTCTAAAGCTGCCCTCAAAATTACTGTGCGACCATTAGTTGCTGAGATATCGATAATCAAAGATAAAAACGTCCTTTTTCATTTGAAGGCTGATATCTCAGCAGCAAGCTGTCGTAAAAAGAAACAAAAAAAAGCAAATTGTATCTGAATAAATTTCCTAAGCAAGCCAGGAATTGATTTTTCTGAAAAAAATTTTTTCGGCCCCGTAGACCCAAAAAACAAAACCAAAAAATTTAGAAAAATTTTGTCTCGAGCTATTTCTTATGATTCCGCAAAAACCGTAGCTCAAAAAATTATTTTGCTGGAAAATCTTTCAACTAGAGAATATAAGCTTAAATTTTCTTTTTTTATTTTTTCGATACGATCATTTTTCACGAAAATACAGCCTTCCAAATATCACTAAAAAATTTATAAAATTTTCTTGTTCCTTTAATTTTTTGGATAAGTGTATTCGATTCATGACAATACTAATTAGTAATATGAAATTTCATTTTTTCCGTTTTTGTATGAATGTTTCGAAAAAAAACATCGATAGTTCAAACATCGATGTATATCGCCCATCCCTACTGCCAACCCTCACTGATGCCAGTCCAGAAGACTGGGTTCTCCTTTAATGACTCGTCTGAGTGCGAACAGGAGCTCTGAAGTCTCGGCTCTTCCGTAAGTAATTTTTAAGCAATATATTAACAAATATAAATTTTCCTGATAATAACAGGTTTTAAAGTCTTTAAAGACTAATTTATTGTCTTTAAGACAATCTTCTTAAATCTCTATTATAAAATGTTTTATATGAAATTGGCGCAATCTGGCTTTTGTATTTACTTGCAATGTTCACTCGCGGCTTTCCGCGCGGTTTCTCAAACGGTTTAACATTTCACTGTTTGTGCACTCATGAAGTTTAGACCCCAGTGGTTGATCTTCCAGTTGCCGATTCTGTTCTGCATAGGATATTTCTTCAGGTGGCGCAGACTTATGTGGTTCAGGTTCCTCATCGATAATTGATATACTCGACCTTGGGCGAGGTGTTGGAGCCTTGCTTCTCTGACTTTCTACATCTAAATTGTACCTTCGGCGGTGATGGTGATGCAATATGAGATTCGCTAATGTATTCCATATTGCTGTTACTAAGATGAAGCTGCAGCCGCATATGCTATACAATGCGTATGCATAGAATATCGTGTCAAAAACGAACTTTAACAGACGTAATAGTAACATGATCGATAAGATGCCAGCGTTAACGGACCCGAAGTCAATTAAACCGCCAGATTCTCTGCCCTATGGTGAGCGCTAATTTTTCTAGCGCTTCTTTGTCGAATAATCCCAACGCGTTGATGCTTCCTGCAGATATGTGTCTTCCAGCTGCTTCCATGGCTATGGAATTGAGCAGAGCTGGTTTTTCAGCTGGAAACATTATCGAGTTACGCAGTTTCTCTACATCTTTCGGGGAGTAGATTCCTGATGTAGCCAGATGCTCTGGGCTTTCGTAGATCCAAGTCGGGACTGTCAGCGGTCACCACAAGTTATTGTGGTGTTGGTGCCCGGATACTTTGAGGTGTCAAATGCTACTACGCTCCATCAATGAAGTACCCTGTAGATAGGATAGCATTGCACTCGATGATAGTACCCCTTCTTAGAAGTATTCTTGATTTCGGAGCTAGGATGTAACTTTGGTTATTATACGTTACCGGAAGTTCTTGATAGCAATGTTCGTCGTGTCGTACGCGCACGGGCATAGGTAGGCACTTTGTAATGCGCACTAGTTCACCCGGAACGGTGGTGTAGTACCCTGGGCTTTTCATAAGCACATAACCGAATTCGTCTGGAGCTAGTGATGACAAGGCCAATGCATTCATTAATACTGAACGCTCTAACTTACAACGTCTAACAAGGACGTCATGGTAAAGTTTCTGTATCTGCTGCCTTATAAACTTCTCGGCAGATATAAACTTACTATTTACATACTCGAAAATATCCATGTCTTCGGTCTTGATTGCTTTCATGTGCATGGTGTAATCCGAGGTATTAAGGACTACTATGAAAAGCTTCGGGTGTTCCGTTTTAATAACATTGTGCCCGCACACTTTTACTTCTGTTATGACCAGGGTAGAGAACACAAAAAAAATAGTAAGATAAAAAGTTTTATTTATAAGATGTAATAGAACATAGGAAATAATTAATAAATATACTAAAACTTCTAGTGTGAAGGTATATATATAGATATACATATCTATACATATATGTATATATATATATATATATATATATATATATATATATATATATATATATATATATATATATATTTGAATCATTGATGTGTACCGAGTAATAACTTATTCCAATCCATATATATGCTAGGTATACTTACTCTCGAGTTAAGCGTACCTCTTTTTAACGCAGAAGAGAGAGAGGGGCAAGAGGGGAGCCCTAATTTCACGGTTAAAACTAAAAACACTCGTATTAGTTCTCTAATTCTTTATTTCTCTATTCCATTTCGGGACCCGCGGTCGCGTGATTTATGAGCAATAAGACCTCGGCCCTGACATCATGCTTGTGGCCCAACAGTTCTAGCTGTCCCCCTAGAGCTCTCGTTTTAATTACCAAGTGACTCCTCTACCACCTCTGATGCTGAGCAGGACCTCCCTAAGACGTCACCCTTCCATCTATTAATCTGGGGGTCAAGCCAAAACGACGCGAATAAGACCATTACTCGACCCACCAAGAACTCTCATACTCTTCTCCTATTGGCTCCTGACCACGACCGGTGGTCGCCTTAACGCTTTAGAATTCTTTTCTAAACCAATGAGCGCGATATTACTCCTCGGAATCCACCACTTCATGTACTCTTGTAGAGGTCCGGGCAACTCTTCTACCACCTTTGGTGCCGAGCGATACCCCTTAGATGGAACCCCCTCCATCCGTCGATTTGAAGATCAAGCCGAGATGACGCGTACCACCAAGGATAAGTCTATATTTGAATAACCAAGATGACCGCTTCCAGAACCTTCTTAAACTAAAAATGCATTAATTCTTACTTTTCCAAGAGGATGCTAAATTTTTCGGATAACCTACATCGATATTAAAAATATTTTATAGAAAACCTACCCCGAATATCGAATAATTAGAAGAAATAATCTAATCATTAATTATTTTCCTTCGCTTTATTTTCTTTTTCTTTTTCTTCTCACTTGACTTAACCTTCATCTAACCTCGGCTACCGCACGTGAGGAATAGACCCGCAGGAGGAGAAGTACGTTTAGAAGTTACTAGAAAACCCATAAAAACTGGACGCTCGTACAGCTCGCACATTTTTTATGGTACAAGATCAAAGGGCACGGTCCATGATTTACAACATTTCCCCTCGATTTCGGACTATATAAACTCGCGGTTTTTCGGTCTAATTGTCCAGTCCAGTCCACTCGGTTCAGTCGAGTCTAAGCCTCAGTCGCGATTTAACATCTTCGCTCGTCTGTTTTAAAAAATTACTCGGTGAACTTCTCAACGATCCAAATATTACTAATCCACGCAGTCAGCCTAGAGGTACTAATAAAATAGAAATTGAACGTGGAATCTCTGCCTTGCTCATCATACGATTTGCAATAACTAAACGATCTTCCAACCAACAACAACTTAATTGTACAACTGAAGCTGAATAAAATTCATATAATCAACCGTAAGTTCCCAAGTTTTGTTTATTATTTTAAAACAATTCTTCATACTGATTACTATTTCATACTCATTACCGTAACGAGGAGGTCTCCTTCGCCCGAGTAAAGGGCTTAAGTGTCTTGACTCAAAATAAGAGACTGTATATGAATATTTGCATTTCAGACGTAACACTTCGCCTTGCTGGGCCAGCGCGAAGATGATATCTTCTGTGGTGAGTGAGTAGACATCTGGATGTCCCTCTTCTCCAATTATTCTCGTAGCTGATTCTTGGTAAAGTAATGCGTATTTCATTAGACACGAATCCTTTGGAGTTTCGCTCCAGAACGCGGTCATCCCTTCACTGGTAACGCAATAAAGTTTCTGCGCGTCACATCGCGTTCCTGATTTTAAAATTACTTGATTCGTTTTAGTGTTCAGCGTCGTTTCTTAATCGGAAATAGATATTTCGAATAACCCGTCGGCCACTACTTTTTCCTACGTACCTCACGAATCACTAAACACACCTTCTACACATGCACCGCCCATATGATGATTACCGGCAAGTATAGCCTGTCGAAAGTTTGTATTGTTCATTTTTAAGTCGATCATATGGACTCGATCGTAAAGCCAGATTTCACCCGTATCATGCATTTTCTTACACCTAGTGTAGTCCATGTCTAAATAGTATTCTCTACGTCCGTTTAACACGGTGGATGTATGGGAGTGCATTCCGCAACGCTGTACGATTCTATTGATTAATATTTTACACTCGATCACGAGAACATGAATTATTTCGGCCGGTTATAATAGGCTTATGGATACCTTTTCATTTTCCGCTTTCCTTGCGGGGAAATTGCACTCCCCTACATCCAACAGTGATAGCGTAGTCATATTCATTGACGAACCGCTGCAGTCGTATCCAACCAGGCTCGAGGAAAAGGGAAGGAGTCCCAGCAGTCTCACTAACCTGGTCATCTGAAAATTATATACGAGAAATTTTTAGCTTGTTGAGATGGACTACTTTTACCACCCCATCTATATCTACTTCGGCCGTCTCGTTCTGACCGATCACAATTACGTCGTGAAGACCGGTAAACTGCGGTTCTCCCTTACTTTACCTTGGTTCCCGTAGTTCAAATACTCAAGTTCCCGGTTTGAACTGGTGTCGATTGATTTTTCTATCGTAATAAAATTTTGAACTAATTTTAGCCTGATGTTGTAACGGGGTAAATTGGGTTAATTTATCGACCAACATCGTGATTTCTCACTGATGGTCATTTACCCTACCTGCAACCCCAAATGAGCATTCAATTAAGTTTTTCGACCTGTCGTCGGGCGCGCTAATTGAAAATACTCGCACGCGAGGCCCAATCATAACTAGGTAGAGGAGGAGTTTTCTGATCATGGCCAAAAATAATCGAGCGAAATTAATAAAACTGCAAGACAGCAGCGGAGACAAGACAGAGCCGGTAGGACTGGGTAACCCTCGAGACGCACGGAGAGATCCGGTAGGACTGGGCCATCACCTAGACGCACGGAGAGAGAGCCAGCTAACCATCGAGACGCAGGACTGCTGACTACCGAACATCGGGTAATTTATTAAGTCACACTTCGTTTTTCATTGTGGAACCAAGCGATATTTCCAGCCATTTTATAACCAGAATAAAACAACTTATTACTGACTGCGCCTGAATAGCAGGTCGAAAGAGAGCTCGAGTATTCGGAAAAGACGAGAATTCGAAACGAGAAAGAAGTTAATCCGAGGAGAACGAGGATACACAAGACATACTCGGACCAGAACAACTACACGGACAACAGAGAACAAGATAAGAACCAGGACAACTCATACCGGACAAGCGACGGAGAAAGAATCAACGAAAAACGTGATAGGTATTTTGTAAAATATTCCAGGCAGGGACGCCGGAATATTCATCAATTAAATACGCAGTTATAGGTCGTATCCACATAGTGTGGTCGTGTCAATTATCGTGTAGTATTAAATCAAAACTCGACTTAGACAAAATTACTCGTTAAATCCAGACAGGGAGGCCGGATTTATTACGCAATAGAAGTTTCCAGGCAGGTCGTGTAATTCACTCGCCGGGAAAATTCCTCCAGAACTTTCCAGGCAGTTAGTGGAAGCCACGCACTGGAAATATTCATGCGAACCTAGTCTCTGTTCTAGTCAATTATAATTAGGTATTAAAGTTAGAATAAATTAATTATAATTATAATTAAATTAATTAATTAAATGAAAGCAATTAATAAATTATAAACGTTGAATGTGCCGCGAAGATAAACGTAAAAATTGATATTCAAGTTTTGAGTATTGGGTATAGAGTCGGTGATAGAATGTTAAGCGGTAAAATAAAATAAATTAAAAACTGGCTTAACAAAATTGTTAATAAAAAAAAGGTTATCGTTTATAAGAAATTAGTTGATGTTAAATAGATAAGTGATTCTAAATGTGATAAATAATTATATGGAAATTTATTTTATATAAGGAAATAGGAAAAATGGAATTTTGTATTGTTAAAAGTGTAGCTATAAAATTTGGTGATAATTAATTAAGTTGAAACAAATCACGTAGAAGGTCCAGGGGACCATGTGAAATAGAATAAATCGCGTAGAGGGTCCAGGGGACCACGCGAGGAATTAAAATAAGGTTTTAGCCACGTAGAGGATCTCGTTGACCGCGTGGGGTTTTGGTTAAGAAAAGTCGCGTGTGTGTAAAACAGTTCAGGGGACTTAGTAGCGTGTGTGTCAGTGTGATAGTCAAAGGTAGGTGACTCAATAAGTTATAAGGTTAAAAGATTGGCAAAGGTAGTTGACATTAATGTTTCATTAGTTATTATAAAAAGTCAAAGGTAATTGGCATGAATTAATAAAGGTTATAATTGTCATTTAAATAAAATATTATTTAATTATAAATTATCCTTCCTCACCCTTCTCTTACAAATTAAATTTACAACGACGCTGATGCATTAAGACCCGGTTCTGGAAGACCGTTAATACTTCCAGTGGCGCCCTCAGTAAAGACGACCAGAGTAACAGCAGAAACCTGTTATAATGTAAGTTCTCACTGGCAGTCACTTCAGTCTATCTTATACGTTTAAATAATTACTCTAAATAACCTGCATAATTCTCATTAGGTTCTTCAATACTTTGTATGCGAGAAGAAAGGCGGAGTATTTTCCTGAATACTAATTGATACAGAGTGAATCCTGTACCCTCATGGTCACTTACATTATATGAAAATTAGGCTAAGTCTCCAGGCATTCATCCCAGTCTTCATTCTCGCCTATATAATTTTTCAGATATTCTTGTAATACAGTATGATACTGTTTAATTTTGTACTTTTTAGCAATGTTTTTTAGTAGACTTGAAAGAAAGTTCGTTCCTTGATCAGTTAGTATGGCCTTAGGAGGCCCGAAGTAGCAAAACCAACGATTTACTAAAGCTTGGGCTACATCTACGGCTGTTGTTTGGTCTAAAGCGATTGCCATTGAGAACTTAGTCAGGAGATCTTGTATAGTTAATATGTACTTATTTCCAGGCGCAGAAGTATGCGTTCGGTACATATGGTTTAACCCTATTTTATTGAACCCCGCATCAAAAGTATCCGTGAGGACCATTGGCTGCTTTGTCTTAACTCTAATTAACTTTTTTGGTTGGTAATCCAAGCATTCTTTAATATAATCGATAACATCTTATTTAATTTTAGGCCAAAAAAAGTTTTGTCTGATTCTTTTATACGTTTCGGTCATCCCTTTGTGACCTCTTACGGCTGAACCGTGGTATTCCTCCAAAATTTCTAATTTTTCATCCTCATTTGGGATACACACGAGGTTAAGACATATTAGGAGTACAACTAAGTTTCCGCCGTTTTATTGTAGATGGCGCGGCACGGAGTTTCGGTTAGCTTTCGCAGATGATAACCGGCTTAAAAAATAGTTTGGACATTCAAGAACAACATAACCTATTAATATCATTGATTTTATATTGGTAAAATATAATTTTTATAAGTTGAAAATGTCAAAATTTGAGCCAAGTAAGCGTCATTTGCGGGAAATATTAGTTTACTTCTTTAATTTAAAGAAATCTGCTGCTGAGGCGCATCAATTGCTCGTTGAAGCATATGGTGAGGGTGCTTTGAGTGAGAGAACGTGTCGAGAGTGGTTTCAAAAGTTTAAAAACAGTGATTTCGACGTAGAAGACAAAGATCGCAGTGGAAGGCCAAAAATTTACGAGGATGCAGAATTGGAGGAATTATTGGAGGAAGATTCATCTCAAACACAAAAAGAACTTGCTCTAACATTAGAAGTCACCCAGCAAGCAGTCTCACATCGTTTAAAATCATTAGGAATGATTCATAAACAAGGAAATTGGGTTCCGTACAAATTAAAGCCGAGAGATATTGAACGCCCATTATGCTTAAGTGAAATGCTGCTAGCTAGACATAAAAAAAGGGTTTTTTACATCGTATCATAACTGGTGATGAGAAGTGGATACATTATGACAATCCAAAAAGAAGAAAATCATGGGGATTACCTGGCCACGCGTCAACATCAACAGCAAAACCGAATATTCACGGAAAAAAACTTATGCTGTGTATTTGGTGGGATCAGCTAGGTGTAGTGTATTATGAGTTGCTTAATCCGAGCGAAACAATTACTGGAGCCCTCTATCGAACACAATTGATGAGATTGAGCCGAGCTTTGAAGGAAAAACGCCCTCAATACTATTCTAGACACGAAAAAATTATTCTTCTGCATGACAATGCTCGTCCACATGTTGCGGCTCCCGTGAAAAAGTACTTGGAAACACTTGATTGGGAAGTGTTACCCCACCCGCCGTATTCACCAGACATTGCACCGTCCGATTATCACCTGTTCCGGTCCATGGCACATGCTCTGACGGCGCAGCGGTTTACATCTTATGAGGATACCAAAAATTGGGTTGATTCGTGGATAGCCTCAAAAGACAAGGAGTTCTTTAGACATGGGATTCGAATGCTGCCTGAGAGATGGGAAAAAGTGGTTGCAAGTGATGGGCAATATTTTAAATAAATGTATATTACCGTTCTTCTATAATAAATATTTAATTTGTGTTAAAAAACGGCGGATATTTATTTGTAACCCTAATAGTTATTTTAACTTCGGTGTCTGTAAAGGTATAGATTAATTCTTCTTGGATTGTCAACCAATTTATGTCATCTATTTTATTAGTTTTTGCCATACTAAATGACTCTAGACCTAGTTCCATTACTATGTTATAGGCAGAAGCCAGTGTCTCTCGGATATCCTCGGCTGATACGAGGTCAGTATCTCTATACTTAGGAGCCGCTACTATACAGCGTTTATTTCCCCTGTAGGGCATGACAGTAGACCTACAGAAAGTTAGTCGTGCGGGAATTTCCAAGACATCATTATCTGGATCATACTTCCGTATCATGCTGACCCGTGCGTCAGGAATAAACTCCTCTGGTTCGTCAACCGGATTTCGAGAGAGAGAATCCACGTTTGAATTTACGCGACCCGGCTTGTAAACTACCTTATACATGTAGTCTTCCATGCTTACTCGCCACCTCACTATTTGGAAGTTTGGTGATGATACCAAATTAACCCATGTGAGGGGTCTATGGTTGGTAACTAACGTGAATTGACTTCCATAGATGTACGGCCGGAATTTATTCACCGCGTAGACTATCGTGAGCATTTCTTTTTCACTGGTCGAATAGTTACGTTCGGCTGAATTTAATAAGCGAGACGCGTAAGGCAGGTTTATCTTTATTTCCCCTTGGTTTAAACACGCCCCGATTCCGTAATCACAAGCATCAGTTGTGATGATAAACTCCCGCGAGAAATCCGGAAATTGTAAAATCGATGACTCTACCAATTTTATTTTTAGCGTCTCGAACGCTTCCGATTGATTTTGACTCCACTCGAATACTGCATCTTTTTGCAGCAGGGAAGTTAGTGGGTTGCTTATTTTCGCGTAGTTGTCAATGAATCTCCTATAATACCCGGTTAAACCCGAGAATTCCCGAACATTTTTAACATTTGTAGGTATCGCGAACTTTTTGACCGCGCCGGTTTTCTTAGGGTCCGGTTTAAAACCGTTTCCCGATATTATATGTCCCAAATAATTAGTTTCTTTTAAGAACAAATTACACTTATCGGGTTGCAGTTGCTAACCCGCTTTACGTAACCAAATAAACAACTCTTTGATCTTTGCAACGTGACCCTCAAATGTTTTAGAGTATACGACTATATCATCCATATACACAAAGACACCCTTGCTAAGTAGTCCCACCAATACCTTGTTCATTAATCTTTGAAATGTTGGAAGGGTATTTTTCAGCCCAAACGGCATTTTAACGAATTCATAATGCTGGTTTGGCGTATAAAAGGCTGTCTTATGTATATCGTCTGGGTGAATTTTGTGGAAACCACTCTCTAGGTCAAAGGTTGAGAAGTACACAGCATCGTCTATTTGGTCGATTATTTCGACAATATTTGGAGTAGGGAAAATCTCGCATGGAAAACCATTAATTAAATTTACTGATTTTAATTCAGTGGAAATATCGCTTTCGTCCTGGGAATAAGAATTTCATTATCCGAGTTATTGTAAGCCCGTAAGAGCGTACTACCATTATTATTAGTTTCAAATGTGCCTCCAAGTTTGAGTTCGGATGCACTATATATTCGAGGTACATAGCCATAGTCCGATGAATCGGGAGTGGTTTTAATTTTAACCACGGTAACAGATCTTGGAGGCCTATCAGGGTGATGACTCTGTATATGAGCTACTGTGACCGCGACCGGTGAGCTTGAGCAAACATTGAACCTGCAGTAAAGGTGGAATACCATTGAGGAAGGCCAAAATCGCGTCTTTCTTAATTTTTAATTTTTCTGCTTTAATAAGCGTACCCCTTTCGGTTGTTTCCGCGTGCAGAATGTCGGAATAAATCGTACGAGCGCGGCTTACATAAGAAACCATATTTTCTCTATGACGCATTACGATATTTTCTAGCTCGGCCTTGTATTGGTTTGAAGAACGGTGACGATCGAAGACCGTACGCAGGAGGTTTTCGAACTCCTTCATATTACTGTACTCCATGTTTTCAACAGCGATCCAAGCGTCGCCTTTAAATTTTTGCCGAACGAGTATCAAAAACATGAATTCGGCGCTTGGCGTGAGCATGGAACAAGCTCGATTACACGATCTTATAAAATCGGAAACCACGGTGCTTGTACCGTCAAACGTAGGCACGTAGGACAACGCGTCCTTGATTGTGATGATCGCGTTGCTTGAGAGTTCTTTCAACCCGCTGTTTTTTAATTGGGACATTTCGTCCCTGAGTTCTTGGATAGTGCTTGGTACCTTAGTCGTGAAGGATGTTTTCATTTCCTTGAGCTCCGAAGCCCAACTATGTAGTAATTTTGAGTCGTTTCGCAACTTATTTTCTTGAGTCGTAACCGCGTTTTCTCTCTCGGCCAGATCACGTTCTCGATTATCCAGTTTTTCTTGGATTTCAGTCGACTCGCGCTCCCGATTGGTTAGCGTAATTTCGCGTTTATTCAGACGCTCTGTCTGCATGATTTTAGCCTGCTCCATAAGCTGACTAGATTCTGCTTCGCGCTCTTTTAATTCTCGTAACCAGCGTTCAAATTCGGCCTTGGGCTCATTGGATTCACCCCAGTTTATTAATACACGTGACTTTAACTCGAGTTTGCGTTCTCCCAAAGGAATTTCTAATCTTTTTAGTTCAGCCTTAAAGTCACGCAGTTTCGATTCTTTTTCGATGTTTACTTGGTCCCGATCCGAAAGGTCACTTAATCGGTCGTTAAGAAGACATTCCCGTGCCTCAAGATCTGCTTCCCGATCATTGTGTTTCCTACACTATTCGTTAAATTTTTCTGATAGTTCAAGGAGTTCCTCCTCTGTCATAGGTTCTCTACGTTTATCCATTTTGCAAAATAATGATTTCTTTAAGCCTCCTCAATTGTCGCAGTATTTATCGACTATATTTCGAGTATACTTTATCAATTACGTAAATTATAAAATAACAAAAAAAGGGGGCTACCAAAGCAAGTGTAATTATTACTGAACAGTAATTAATAATTAATTAATAACGTTTAATGGTCCAATAATTAAAAATTTAAATTAACTCTAGTTAATTCATGATGTAAAAAAAGTATCACACTAGTGAGCAATGGACAGTGGTAATGAAAAACATTGGTGAAGGATAAACTTCTGTTAGATCAAACAAGATAAAATTCTTATTTGAGATCTCACACAGTTATAATTCTATTGTTTACACTAACACTGTCCATTAATTCAGTAATGTCAAACCTTGGATAAATTTTTAGAGTTTATTTAATTATTGAAATTTTAATAACTCGGCGATTTTCTTATCGCAAGAGATTTGCGTTACATTGTTGGCGGTGAAAAGAAATAATCTCACCAACAAAGTAACGATTTATTAATTTAACTATGATTCTAAGAAGTGTCGAACCGTTTATTCGCCCACCGTGGCGAATAAATAATTCGAGACTTCAAAAAAAAATTGCTTAAATTTTTATTTAAATGTAATTAAAGCCAGAACACAACACAACTCATAAAATATATTTAATTTTTTTTTAGGCTACAAATAACAAAAAAAATTCCCTTATCATCATGGTTTCAAAGAAGATGGTTGTCCTTTTGTATAGGGGTCCGTTTTGAGGTTCTAGGAAGCTATTTTGACGATTTTCAGAATGATGCCCGAGTGTGTGTGTGTGGGTGTGTGTGTGTGTGTGTGTGTGTGTGTGTGTGTGTGTGTGTGTGTGAGTAAACTTTTTATAACTTTTGAACTTATTAACCGATTTGAATGGTTCTTGCAACAATTTAAAGAATTTGTGGGTCATCAACTTTCCTGAAAATTTCAGATCAATTGATTCAGTAGACTCGAAGATATTTGAGAATTAAGAAAAAAAAATTTTTGTTTTTTTTAGTTTTTTTTCAATTTCTCAGAAACAACTTGAGCGATCGACTCCAAAATCAAATCAGCTTAGGAACTCAATAAAAGGCATCGATTTCCGTTTCAACCAGCTCAATCGGTTGATTAGTTCAAAGGGTATCGACGACGAAACGTTTAATAAACAACAATTTCTGTTATTTTTCCCACAAAAATCATAATACAATGTATTAAAATGTGTTCAAAATCATAACAATTTTTCGTTTTTATGGTCTCTTTTGATCATCACATAAGGTAATGTAACTCATTTTTTAATTGATATGATATTATGAACAAAAGAATTAAAAAACACACATTAATGGTCTGATCTGAGATAAAACTCATTTAAATCTTCATTTTAATCACTTACATGGACTTTTGCCTGAATACATTGATTGTATTGAACACACAGAGAAAAAAATATCGTCAGAATGACTATCCAATGTATCTTCAAATCACGTATCGTCAAAATAACGATTCGTATACCTTGTTTAAGAATACTCAGATGTTAATTTAACAGTCTATAGTATCGTTAATTTGAAGATATACATTTAGGTTAGGATAAGTATTCATTTATTTAATGTAAATATACAACAAATAGCCTTTATAAACATATGTAGTTTCGCCTATATAGATATCTGTTTTGCCAACGTGAGGATCCGTATAGCTGAATTAGATATGCGTTTTATCGTTCTGGGATGACGGTTGCCTAAATACAGAGTTTGCGCAATAGTCATGTCAGAGGTTCATAAAATGCCTAAAATAAGGATACGGATCGTCATTTTGACGATCCACTGTGAGGAAACTCTGTATAGTTGAATTAGCTATACGGCGTATCGTTGAGTAAGTTGAGTATACAGCGTGTAGTCAGAATAGCGATACGTATACTCACTCTGACGATATTTTTCTCTCCATGCATCCCTGATTAAGAAAAATGATTAAATCCATGCTAACTGTATATCTATATATTAGTCGATTTAAATTGTTTTAAATCATTTCAAATTGTTTGTGATCATTTCAAATAATTTTTCTTAATCAAGGATAATTGAGGATAAAAAATTTCAGAACACTTGTTTATTAATTATTTTATTCTACTCATGCGTGCTATTCACGTTTTATCTTGCCTAAAATCCGAACCCTAAATGGCCGTTTACCGACTGGTGAAAAATTATTTGTCAAAACGCAATAAAGATATCTACTATCCCGGCCATAGTGACGTAATGAAAATAATCGTAACTATCTTTCGGACTGTAACTGAATATTGGGTAATTACAACTCCCTGTTGTTACCCATTGAGCAGCCAAGATCGTGATGCCGAATATTTTTAACGTGGAATTAAACCTTTGACTTATTGAATTTGAATTTCCGTTGGATGAAATCAACATCCCTATAATTTTGTCATATTCTTAATATAATAAGTTTGTTTTTCACCTTGTCACTAAACAACTATTTAGACTTCGCTGTTTAGGCAATTAATAAAACGTAAATAGCGCACATGGGTTGAATAAAATTATGAGCGCAACATGTAGGTTAAGTCCCCGGGAAATAATCATCAGTCCTGATCATGCATGATCATGCGTTAATCTCATGCATGATCATGTCTGAGTATTGGCCAGCCATGAGCATGCATGATCATGCTTGGTCGGGTATGATTGTGCTTTTTAGTGCATGATCACGCATGTTCATGGCTGGCCAATATTCAGGCCTAATCAGGCCTGAGCAAGCATAATCCCTCAAATTATTAAAAAAAAAAAAATAATAATGATAAGTCAATTTGAAATTAACTTATTTTGTGAGTATTATTGTGTAGTTAATGTTTACTGGTTGAAAAGTACTTTTGAAATTTTACCCGCGACGGGTCTTGAACCCACGACCGGTTTTTTTTTTTTTTTTTTTTCAAAGAAGTTTATTTGCGATTATGAAAATACAAATTTGGATATAATACAGGCAGCAAAATTTACTTAAAAACTAGCCATACATGTTTTTATTAAAAAGTAATTAATAATATATTTTGGCCTCTTGGTCTCCTTAATTAGAGCAGCTTAGGGCCAATACTAATTTCAAGTTGGGTTTGTAATGTTTATATTCTTATCTGTCTATTAATTTTAATTGTTTTAGTGAAACATACATTTTTTAGTTATGTTTTTTAATAAATAAGTGGAAAAGACGTTCCTCTCCGAAAAACCACTTTAACTCTCTAGTTTTTTTTTTTTTTCTTTAATACTAATTATAATATAATACACTATGTACAATATATACAAACGCACTACCAATTAGGCAGTGGCACGACGTAGACGTCTTCACAGCTCCTTGCGGTGCCTTGACTCTTCGGTTAACTACCAATACTTGTCGCTCAGACGGTGAGCGTCTAGGCTGTCGGCCAAGGGAAGTGCCCTTGAGTAATTAAAATCAAACCATCTTTTCTTAATATCATCAGCGGAGAACTCAATTTTTTTTTCGTGCTTTATGACGCTTCCAATGATATATAACTGGCACATTATTTTCATCCTGGATTAAGCCATTATGATCAAGCGGTAGGAATGCTTAAGGAGGGAGAAGTCCTGTTTCATTATGTTTATTTAAATCCTCTTCACTAAAGCGGGCTAGATTATTGATTGCGGTGTTGTTTATTTGAGGTAACTTACTGAAATAGTCCCTGATGAGTTTGATGATGTGATTGTCTATTCTGGGAATCATGGCAATATTATAAATGTGTTTGTTGCAGATGAACTTAAAATTTGATTCTGCTGATATGTAGGCCCTGATGCATGTTCTGATACAATTCCTTTCGAAAATACGGAAGTTTTCGATGACTGTCGCACTGGTGTTCCACCAGATTGGAGCAGCATATGTTAGGATTGGCCTGACTAGAAGAAGGTAGCAGATGATTTTTGCTCTCCTCGTTAGGTTCTTGTTGTGAAAAATTCTGCCGTTCGCCTTGAATGCCGCTTTTGCCTTGGCCAGTTGGATGTCAGGGTGGCCTCTCAGGGTGTCACGCTTAAATAACCGCAGACAAAATAACCACGACAAAATAACCGCGACAAAATAACCGGCGACAAAATAACCGAACGACAAAATAACCGAACGACAAAATAACCGAACGACAAAATAACCGAACGACAAAATAACCACACACAAAAACCATGATAGAAGGGCACAACACGGTCGGTTATTTTTTCGCGGTTATTTTGTCGTGGGTTATTTTGTCTTTGGTTGAGCTGTTACGCAACCGTCTCTCAGTCTCAGCAGATGGTCTATATGGACTCCCAGGTATTTGACAGTCGTTTTGTGTGAAATAATTACTTCTTCGCCAGTATTTGGGGATGGTGTGGATATTTGGAAGCTTTTTAGCTGCACCATTGCTTTCTTACTCAAATGATTGGATACGCGTCTAAAGACTATCGTTTCACATGTATCCGGGTTCATGCGTAGATTCCAGGTTCTGTAGAGAGCATTTATTTTGTCTACCAGCTTTTTTAGGTTGCTTTGTAAGGTTGGTGGGTTTTTACCAGCAATTCCAATTATTAAGTCGTCTGCATACGCCACAGCAAATAATTCAGGATCCGTATTTAGTCCAAATAGATTCAGAATTGTCATAGTGAAGATACGGAAGAGTATTGGTAAGTTCACCGTACCCTGTTGAAGACCTTCGAGGATTTTGTACGTTTTTTTGGAGTGATTGACACCGTCCCATATACGGAAGGTTCTTCCTAGTGTTACGTCCCAACCTGTACGTCAGATGACGTGGGCATTTACTTCTCTAATTACCGACCTGAAATCTAACTAATTATATCGAATATCGATAACCAAGTTATTTCCATAGTATTTAATTAATTATATAAAATAATATAATATAATAAAAGAATAATATTATCTAAGATATTTGAACGTTAAGGATATGAGTAATAGTTGATAAAGTTATTTTTCTATATTTTATCAAATATAAATAAGCGCTGACGCCTCGAGTAAATCCTCGAGACGTGCAGCAGCACAAACATCTATTTTGTTTAAGATAACTTTTGTTAATAGATAAGTGACTCATTTGTTAGTAACAAAAGCGGAGAGATCGTGAGAATTAAGTATTTTCAATAAATATTAGAATGGATCATTCGAGAACATGCGTTATCTCGAATGACCCCTCCATATGAATCGATGCGCGGGTTTGATGCCCAAACGTATTGATAAGAGTTACTCTAGTTTTCTCGATCAAGAGAATTCAGTCTGAAAGATAGAATCATTGAGAGCAGTCAGGCTCAATATTAAATACTCAACTTCTTCCTCACCCTCTTGAAGTTATTGTTAAGAGAACTTTAACAAATTTATAAATTGATTCAATTGTATATTTTCACATTATTCAAATTATTCTTTTACAATTGAATAAATCGGATTGAGATATAAAACAATATATAATCAAACAACCAGTTTATTTTAACCACCGAATGGTGGCTGTTCAACCCATACTTAATAATTATTTATAATTATATGTAAGTTCTCATTACGTCCAATTCAAATCGACCGCTCAACTACGCCAACGCCAGAACATCAACCAGGACGTAACACTAGAATCATATCGACAATCAGTAGGACTAGCCAGAGAGGAAAGCCGAATTTTTTTAGCCTAAATATTAGACCGTTGATCCAGACTGAATTAAAGGCCTTTTCAAGGTCTATTAAGGCAGCTGCTACTCTGAGGTTTTCACTTAGGTGATTTACCAGTAGATCCAGGATCTTATGGATGGCATGAGTTGTACTGTGTTTTGCCCTGAAGCCGAACTGATGATCATGCATTATTTTTTTGTCACGGCAGACTTTGACTATATGGTTGTTTATAAGTATTTCAAACACTTTGCCCAGATTTGAGGTCAAGCTGATAGGTCTATAGCTAGTAGGTTTACCAGGATCTTTATACTTTTTTAGAATTGGCAGGACCTTGGCACTGTTCCAAGCTTCAAGAAAGTAGGTAGAATTGATTGAGTTATTAAATACTATGAATAGGTCTCTGATAAGTCTTGGTGGTAGGTGCTTCAGAATGATAGATGGTATTTCGTCTGGTCCGCTTGAGGTTTTATTCGGAAGCTTCCTGAGTATATTGTGCAGTTATAATTATCTTTAATTAAAAACCTCAATCGAATCCGATTGAAACTCGATCGGATCTTAATCGTATTCAATCGGTTCGATCGGAGTTTTTAATCATAGATATTGATTAAATTATTTGTAATGTTTGACCATGCATGATCCACGCTCGAACATGCTTAGTCTTGCCTGAATTATGCTTGGTCATGCATGCTGATTTTTTCCCGGGCAATTATTCGGCGTGTTTTTGGCTAACTTTCGGCCTGTTTCAATAAAATTTTACAGTTTCCGCGTGATTTCGGTCAAATTAAGCTGTTTTGGCCTATTTTTGCTATTGTTTTAGCTCCCCGCTAAGAAAATTGGAGATTTTCCAAAGAAAAGGGTAGTTATTGGTTTCGGTCCAATTTTCCAAAACCGAGTTTTCGACAGGATCTCCACGTTTTTAGGACTTAGGAAGCTATTTTGACTTATTTCGAGATGTCCGAGTGAATGTATGTGTGTACGTATGTAAGAGCACGGAGACAAAAACTTGGAAATTTTTACCATTTTGTTTAGGGGAAATACTTTTATTGACATAGCAAGTTTTACTTCATCAACATGGGAAATTTTACTCGGGAAAAATGAGAATATAACTACATTTTATAGAAATTTAACCCACATATCGTAGGGATATCTTCTATATTACCATTAGAAAAATTTCCATGCAGACATAGAAAAATTCCTCTGTTAACATTGCTGAAATTCCTATATTGACATGGGTATTTTTACTATGTTAGCATAGGAATTTTTCCTATGTTACCAGAGTAATTTATTCTATATTGACATAGGAATTTCTTCTAGGTTAACAAAAAAAAAATTCCTCTGTTGACATAGTAAATATTCCTACGTTGACGTAGTAAAAATACTCATGTTGGCAGGAAAAATTTTCATGTCAACATTGAAAAAATTCTTATGTTGCATAGGAAAAATCTACAAGAACATGGGAATTTCTACTTTGTTAGCATGGGTTCCTATATTACGTAGTTTTTTCCAATGTTGTTGTAGAAAAATTTACATTGTCAATATAGAATTCGTATGTAACGAAGAAAAATTGACTAACTGACATAGTTACAATTCACATGTTGACATAGTAAAACTTCCATCGCCAACAAAGGAATTTCCCCTGAGCACAATTGGAAAAATTCCCATTTTTTAAATTCCCGTTAAGAAAATCGATAATTTTCAAAAAATTCGGGAAGTTATTGCTTTCACCCCGATTTTCGAAAATCGAGTTTTCATTGAATCTCGACGTTTTTAGGTATTAGGAAGTTATTCCGACTATTTTCAGAATAATGTCCGAGTGTCTGTATGTATGTATGTATGTATGTATGTATGTATGTATGTATGTATGTATGTATGTATGTATGTATGTATGTATGTATGTATGTATGTATGTATGTATGTATGTATGTATGTATGTATGTATGTATGTATGTATGTATGTATGTATGTATGTATGTATGTATGTATGTATGTATGTATGTATGTATGTATGTATGTATGTATGTATGTATGTATGTATGTATGTATGTATGTATGTATGTATGTATGTATGTATGTATGTATGTATGTATGTATGTATGTATGTATGTATGTATGTATGTATGTATGTATGTATGTATGTATGTATGTATGTATGTATGTATGTATGTATGTATGTATGTATGTATGTATGTATGTATGTATGTATGTATGTATGTATGTATGTATGTATGTATGTATGTATGTATGTATGTATGTATGTATGTATGTATGTATGTATGTATGTATGTATGTATGTATGTATGTATGTATGTATGTATGTATGTATGTATGTATGTATGTATGTATGTATGTATGTATGTATGTATGTATGTATGTATGTATGTATGTATGTATGTATGTATGTATGTATGTATGTATGTATGTATGTATGTATGTATGTATGTATGTATGTATGTATGTATGTATGTATGTATGTATGTATGTATGTATGTATGTATGTATGTATGTATGTATGTATGTATGTATGTATGTATGTATGTTGTATGTATGTATGTATGTATGTATGTATGTATGTATGTATGTATGTATGTATGTATGTATGTATGTATGTATGTATGTATGTATGTATGTATGTATGTATGTATGTATGTATGTATGTATGTATGTATGTATGTATGTATGTATGTATGTATGTATGTATGTATGTATGTATGTATGTATGTATGTATGTATGTATGTATGTATGTATGTATGTATGTATGTATGTATGTATGTATGTATGTATGTATGTATGTATGTATGTTATGTATGTATGTATGTATGTATGTATGTATGTATGTATGTATGTATGTATGTATGTATGTATGTATGTATGTATGTATGTATGTATGTATGTATGTATGTATGTATGTATGTATGTATGTATGTATGTATGTATGTATGTATGTATGTATGTATGTATGTATGTATGTATGTATGTATGTATGTATGTATGTATGTATGTATGTATGTATGTATGTATGTATGTATGTATGTATGTATGTATGTATGTATGTATGTATGTATGTATGTATGTATGTATGTATGTATGTATGTATGTATGTATGTATGTATGTATGTATGTATGTATGTATGTATGTATGTATGTATGTATGTATGTATGTATGTATGTATGTATGTATGTATGTATGTATGTATGTATGTATGTATGTATGTATGTATGTATGTATGTATGTATGTATGTATGTATGTATGTATGTATGTATGTATGTATGTATGTATGTATGTATGTATGTATGTATGTATGTATGTATGTATGTATGTATGTATGTATGTATGTATGTATGTATGTATGTATGTATGTATGTATGTATGTATGTATGTATGTATGTATGTATGTATGTATGTATGTATGTATGTATGTATGTATGTATGTATGTATGTATGTATGTATGTATGTATGTATGTATGTATGTATGTATGTATGTATGTATGTATGTATGTATGTATGTATGTATGTATGTATGTATGTATGTATGTATGTATGTATGTATGTATGTATGTATGTATGTATGTATGTATGTATGTATGTATGTATGTATGTATGTATGTATGTATGTATGTATGTATGTATGTATGTATGTATGTATGTATGTATGTATGTATGTATGTATGTATGTATGTATGTATGTATGTATGTATGTATGTATGTATGTATGTATGTATGTATGTATGTATGTATGTATGTATGTATGTATGTATGTATGTATGTATGTATGTATGTATGTATGTATGTATGTATGTATGTATGTATGTATGTATGTATGTATGTATGTATGTATGTATGTATGTATGTATGTATGTATGTATGTATGTATGTATGTATGTATGTATGTATGTATGTATGTATGTATGTATGTATGTATGTATGTATGTATGTATGTATGTATGTATGTATGTATGTATGTATGTATGTATATGTATGTATGTATGTATGTATGTATGTATGTATGTATGTATGTATGTATGTATGTATGTATGTATGTATGTATGTATGTATGTATGTATGTATGTATGTATGTATGTATGTATGTATGTATGTATGTATGTATGTATGTATGTATGTATGTATGTATGTATGTATGTATGTATGTATGTATGTATGTATGTATGTATGTATGTATGTATGTATGTATGTATGTATGTATGTATGTATGTATGTATGTATGTATGTATGTATGTATGTATGTATGTATGTATGTATGTATGTATGTATGTATGTATGTATGTATGTATGTATGTATGTATGTATGTATGTATGTATGTATGTATGTATGTATGTATGTATGTATGTATGTATGTATGTATGTATGTATGTATGTATGTATGTATGTATGTATGTATGTATGTATGTATGTATGTATGTATGTATGTATGTATGTATGTATGTATGTATGTATGTATGTATGTATGTATGTATGTATGTATGTATGTATGTATGTATGTATGTATGTATGTATGTATGTATGTATGTATGTATGTATGTATGTATGTATGTATGTATGTATGTATGTATGTATGTATGTATGTATGTATGTATGTATGTATGTATGTATGTATGTATGTATGTATGTATGTATGTATGTATGTATGTATGTATGTATGTATGTATGTATGTATGTATGTATGTATGTATGTATGTATGTATGTATGTATGTATGTATGTATGTATGTATGTATGTATGTATGTATGTATGTATGTATGTATGTATGTATGTATGTATGTATGTATGTATGTATGTATGTATGTATGTATGTATGTATGTATGTATGTATGTATGTATTGTATGTATGTATGTATGTATGTATGTATGTATGTATGTATGTATGTATGTATGTATGTATGTATGTATGTATGTATGTATGTATGTATGTATGTATGTATGTATGTATGTATGTATGTATGTATGTATGTATGTATGTATGTATGTATGTATGTATGTATGTATGTATGTATGTATGTATGTATGTATGTATGTATGTATGTATGTATGTATGTATGTATGTATGTATGTATGTATGTATGTATGTATGTATGTATGTATGTATGTATGTATGTATGTATGTATGTATGTATGTATGTATGTATGTATGTATGTATGTATGTATGTATGTATGTATGTATGTATGTATGTATGTATGTATGTATGTATGTATGTATGTATGTATGTATGTATGTATGTATGTATGTATGTATGTATGTATGTATGTATGTATGTATGTATGTATGTATGTATGTATGTATGTATGTATGTATGTATGTATGTATGTATGTATGTATGTATGTATGTATGTATGTATGTATGTATGTATGTATGTATGTATGTATGTATGTATGTATGTATGTATGTATGTATGTATGTATGTATGTATGTATGTATGTATGTATGTATGTATGTATGTATGTATGTATGTATGTATGTATGTATGTATGTATGTATGTATGTATGTATGTATGTATGTATGTATGTATGTATGTATGTATGTATGTATGTATGTATGTATGTATGTATGTATGTATGTATGTATGTATGTATGTATGTATTGTATGTATGTATGTATGTATGTATGTATGTATGTATGTATGTATGTATGTATGTATGTATGTATGTATGTATGTATGTATGTATGTATGTATGTATGTATGTATGTATGTATGTATGTATGTATGTATGTATGTATGTATGTATGTATGTATGTATGTATGTATGTATGTATGTATGTATGTATGTATGTATGTATGTATGTATGTATGTATGTATGTATGTATGTATGTATGTATGTATGTATGTATGTATGTATGTATGTATGTATGTATGTATGTATGTATGTATGTATGTATGTATGTATGTATGTATGTATGTATGTATGTATGTATGTATGTATGTATGTATGTATGTATGTATGTATGTATGTATGTATGTATGTATGTATGTATGTATGTATGTATGTATGTATGTATGTATGTATGTATGTATGTATGTATGTATGTATGTATGTATGTATGTATGTATGTATGTATGTATGTATGTATGTATGTATGTATGTATGTATGTATGTATGTATGTATGTATGTATGTATGTATGTATGTATGTATGTATGTATGTATGTATGTATGTATGTATGTATGTATGTATGTATGTATGTATGTATGTATGTATGTATGTATGTATGTATGTATGTATGTATGTATGTATGTATGTATGTATGTATGTATGTATGTATGTATGTATGTATGTATGTATGTATGTATGTATGTATGTATGTATGTATGTATGTATGTATGTATGTATGTATGTATGTATGTATGTATGTATGTATGTATGTATGTATGTATGTATGTATGTATGTATGTATGTATGTATGTATGTATGTATGTATGTATGTATGTATGTATGTATGTATGTATGTATGTATGTATGTATGTATGTATGTATGTATGTATGTATGTATGTATGTATGTATGTATGTATGTATGTATGTATGTATGTATGTATGTATGTATGTATGTATGTATGTATGTATGTATGTATGTATGTATGTATGTATGTATGTATGTATGTATGTATGTATGTATGTATGTATGTATGTATGTATGTATGTATGTATGTATGTATGTATGTATGTATGTATGTATGTATGTATGTATGTATGTATGTATGTATGTATGTATGTATGTATGTATGTATGTATGTATGTATGTATGTATGTATGTATGTATGTATGTATGTATGTATGTATGTATGTATGTATGTATGTATGTATGTATGTATGTATGTATGTATGTATGTATGTATGTATGTATGTATGTATGTATGTATGTATGTATGTATGTATGTATGTATGTATGTATGTATGTATGTATGTATGTATGTATGTATGTATGTATGTATGTATGTATGTATGTATGTATGTATGTATGTATGTATGTATGTATGTATGTATGTATGTATGTATGTATGTATGTATGTATGTATGTATGTATGTATGTATGTATGTATGTATGTATGTATGTATGTATGTATGTATGTATGTATGTATGTATGTATGTATGTATGTATGTATGTATGTATGTATGTATGTATGTATGTATGTATGTATGTATGTATGTATGTATGTATGTATGTATGTATGTATGTATGTATGTATGTATGTATGTATGTATGTATGTATGTATGTATGTATGTATGTATGTATGTATTGTATGTATGTATGTATGTATGTATGTATGTATGTATGTATGTATGTATGTATGTATGTATGTATGTATGTATGTATGTATGTATGTATGTATGTATGTATGTATGTATGTATGTATGTATGTATGTATGTATGTATGTATGTATGTATGTATGTATGTATGTATGTATGTATGTATGTATGTATGTATGTATGTATGTATGTATGTATGTATGTATGTATGTATGTATGTATGTATGTATGTATGTATGTATGTATGTATGTATGTATGTATGTATGTATGTATGTATGTATGTATGTATGTATGTATGTATGTATGTATGTATGTATGTATGTATGTATGTATGTATGTATGTATGTATGTATGTATGTATGTATGTATGTATGTATGTATGTATGTATGTATGTATGTATGTATGTATGTATGTATGTATGTATGTATGTATGTATGTATGTATGTATGTATGTATGTATGTATGTATGTATGTATGTATGTATGTATGTATGTATGTATGTATGTATGTATGTATGTATGTATGTATGTATGTATGTATGTATGTATGTATGTATGTATGTATGTATGTATGTATGTATGTATGTATGTATGTATGTATGTATGTATGTATGTATGTATGTATGTATGTATGTATGTATGTATGTATGTATGTATGTATGTATGTATGTATGTATGTATGTATGTATGTATGTATGTATGTATGTATGTATGTATGTATGTATGTATGTATGTATGTATGTATGTATGTATGTATGTATGTATGTATGTATGTATGTATGTATGTATGTATGTATGTATGTATGTATGTATGTATGTATGTATGTATGTATGTATGTATGTATGTATGTATGTATGTATGTATGTATGTATGTATGTATGTATGTATGTATGTATGTATGTATGTATGTATGTATGTATGTATGTATGTATGTATGTATGTATGTATGTATGTATGTATGTATGTATGTATGTATGTATGTATGTATGTATGTATGTATGTATGTATGTATGTATGTATGTATGTATGTATGTATGTATGTATGTATGTATGTATGTATGTATGTATGTATGTATGTATGTATGTATGTATGTATGTATGTATGTATGTATGTATGTATGTATGTATGTATGTATGTATGTATGTATGTATGTATGTATGTATGTATGTATGTATGTATGTATGTATGTATGTATGTATGTATGTATGTATGTATGTATGTATGTATGTATGTATGTATGTATGTATGTATGTATGTATGTATGTATGTATGTATGTATGTATGTATGTATGTATGTATGTATGTATGTATGTATGTATGTATGTATGTATGTATGTATGTATGTATGTATGTATGTATGTATGTATGTATGTATGTATGTATGTATGTATGTATGTATGTATGTATGTATGTATGTATGTATGTATGTATGTATGTATGTATGTATGTATGTATGTATGTATGTATGTATGTATGTATGTATGTATGTATGTATGTATGTATGTATGTATGTATGTATGTATGTATGTATGTATGTATGTATGTATGTATGTATGTATGTATGTATGTGTGTGTGTGTGTGTGTGGGTGGGTGGGTGTGTGGGTGTGTGTGTGTGTGTGAACAGTCTATATCTTTTCAACTAATGAACCAATTTGGATGGTTCAGGCGGCAATCGAAAGAGGTTGTTGGCCATCAACTTTCTTGAAAATTTTGGATCATTTGATCAAGTAGACTCGAAAATATTAGCGAATTATGATAAAAATTAGTATATTGTGTGGCAAGGGATGAAACAAGACTATTTCAGACTAGGGTGAGGTTGACTGCCCGAGCCGCAGGCGAGGGCTGACATCACCCGCAGTCTGATATCGTGTTTTATCCTGAGTCACACACTATATTTTTCATGATTACCTGCATCGGAACTTCAAAATTCAGTGTCAGCAGCCAGTAAGAAACAAGTTAATTTCAAGCCTATGATGCGGAGAACTATTAGAGAATGAGAAATATGAGCTTTACAGTCACTTATTAAATAGCAACTAAGACAAAAATATTATTTTCATTAATTTTTTATTAATTCTATTTGGTTAATTAAAACTGTCACTTGAAAATTGAAATGAGTAAACTGAAGTGAAAAGTAAAAAATGAGAGTAATAAGGCTGAACATGAACATTAAATTTAGCTAACACCAGGCAGAAACAATTGTGTTTCTTCCCAAGGGAAGAAACACGCATGTTTCTGCCCGCTGTGAAGGTATTCGTGAATTACGAATTTGCTAGCAGTTGTTTGCAGCATCTGCTTGAAATTAGCTTGTTTCGACGGGGTTTAGAGACACTGAAACTTCAAGTTTCGATGCTCGTATCATGAAAAAATATTTTTTTTAGTTACTTTTTTATTTCTCAGAAACGACTTGAATGATCGACTTCAAAATTTGATCAGATCTAGAACTTAAAAAAATGCGTCGATTGCCGCCTCAACTATCTCAATCGGTTAATGCGTTCGAGAGATATCGTTGGAGAAAGAAATGGTGAAAAACGGGTTTTTCAAAATATCGTCGAAACGGCTGAACCGATCGATTTCTAATTTTAATCAGCTCTTGAATTTAATAGAACGCGCCGATTGCCACCTCAAACGTAAAAATCGGTTAATTAGTTCAAAAGATATCGGCGTTGAAAAGTTAAAAAAATAACATTTTATGTTATTTTTTCCGGATAAATCATAATATAATGTACTATAATGTGTCAGAAATCATACCAACTCCTCCTCTTTATGGTCTCTTTCGATCATCATATAATGTCATCTAACTTGTCTTTTAGTTTTTATAATATTATCACAGTGTTGCCAAACCTCGGGTAATTACCCGAACTGCGGGTAAATTTATCTCTTACGGGTAAGGCAGTGGGTATTTCAGCCATGGAGAATTTTCGGGTATAACTAGCAATTGTCATCTTGATCTAACGTTGAACGCTTCACATTCTACTTCTACATTCTACATTTTACTTGTTGCTCAGTTTATTTCTGTTTTAAATTTATTTTGAATTAAACAAATAAGTTAAACTTATAAATTTTACTCGTAAATTATTGGTCATGATAATAAATGAGTCAATCGAACGTTAAAGAATTGATACCGTTACTTGATGGCAATGATGAAATGCGTCGAATTGTTGCTGGCAATTATCTTTTTAATCTTAAACCTGGTAAGTATAAAATAATTGTTCTAAAAATAATAGATGATCATCAAATTTTCATTTTAAGAATGTACACATATTCTTTATTGTTTCTTGACGTGATAATAATATTAATATTAAATTGTGAAAAAATTTTTTTAAGATGGAATTATAATCAGTATTGAACCGGTTCATATTGTCGACGCAGATGAAGATTTGAGCAGCGATACATCTTTTGAGAATCGTTTTTCGTTAATTGATGAAGAAGTAAGTAAGTATTAAATGCTCAATATTCAATTTTTATCTTCTAATATTTACTTAATTAATTTTAACTAGTTCATGACGAAAGGTTAGTTGAATCAGTCAAACGAGAAGAACAAAATCTTCGTAATGGATCGCTAGTTAAAGAAGAATCCTAGTCAAGGTCCAATCACTCCTAACTTATCAGACATTTGCAACATTGTATCTCTCCCTTTACCAAACAGCGATAGTGAAACGGATTCATCGGCAACTATAAAAAAAAATAAAACTTAAAAGACTATCGCAATCACAACGTTTATCAAAACAAACTTAAAACAAATTCCAACGAAGTTGGCTTCAGGATCAAGAATTCAAGGGTTGGTTAATGAAGCTTTTTGTAAGATTTAAGATAAAATCCTTACTTGTCACATAAATGACATTCGACGGCATAAAAAATCTCAAGTTCATAAAGACAATTCGACAGGAATCCAAATTTCTCAAAGAATGCCCGAACAATGCAAGTTTGAAACATCAGTACGAAATGCCGAACTATTATTTGCAGGAATTCTAGTTTGTCAAAATATAGCATTTTCTTTTATGGATGTTTTGACCCTATGTTTAGCCAAAGCATTTTCAGACTCTGAAATAACCAAAAAATTTTCTATGTGTCGTACAAAAGTAACTCAGATTGTAAATAACGTACTCGGCGCTAATTTACAAAAAGATCTTTATAAAGAATTACGAATCCCTAGATGCTTTTACTCTGTGATAATGGATGAAACTACTGATAAAACTACCACCAAACAATGTGCTTTTACGGTGATATTTTTTGACGACATAAAAGAACAAATTACAACACGGTTGTTGGACATGGCGGAAATAAAAAACAGCGGTACTGCGAAAAATTTATATGGGTATTTGTAGAATTGAGAGAATGCACAAAAGGATTCTGGTGTAGGTGTGGAGAATTCAATAACTAACAATTAAACCAAAAATTACAGATGATAGATTAGATCTTTATTTAACAATATGTACACTGAAAAACTTGTGAGTAAAAATACTTGATAGCGAATGCAACTAGATATATACGCGATAGCGGATGCAACAAAATTAATTATAGCAAAGCAAAGCGGTTTTAGAGCCCGAGGTTGTACTGTTGAATTCGGAAGCGAAAAAGACCCAGGAGAATATGTTGTTGAAACGACGTGACCGCTTGGCGGTGACGTGGTGACCTCGCTGCATAAAACGAATTTTCCCATTGGCTTAAAAGCGCGCCGACAGGAAGTAGTTGATAACGAATTTTTCTCATTGGCTGCCGAACTCTCAGTGTAAGGCGAGTTCTATTACTCGCCGGCTAATATGAGACGAATTATCTGATTGGCCGGCTTGTAGCGGGTTCTCAGAGCGTCTTGACACGGTCATGAGGGAGAAATTGTATGTGTCGGGCCCAATTAGCGAGTGACCCGGCACTACCCTCTCTTTGCGGACAGTAGCGAGTTCGACAGCTCCCGGACGTAGCAGAAATGCACGAAGCTTTTCAAATTGTCTAAGCTCGTGACTGAACAGTATTTGAAAATTTGTTTAGCTGAAAAAAACATAACTGCGAATCTCATCGGCTTTGCATCTGACACTACATCTGTAATGGCAGGGTATAAGCATTCTATATTTACATTATTGAAATCGGACTTTCTAAATATTACAACTGCGAAATGTTCATGTCATATGATTCATTTAGTGGCGTCAAAAGCGTGTCAAAAGCTGCCAGAATCGTTGGAAACTTTATTAAAAAAACTAAATAGTCATTTTCACAAAAGTAGCAGTAGACAAGATCGACTTCGGGAATTCCAAGAATATTTTTCCGTGCAATCGCATAGAATCTTGTCACCTTCAAATACTCGCTGGTTAGCGTTGAAAGAATGTGTTGATCGAGTTCTGGAGCAATACACACTCTTAAATGAGTATCTTAGAGAATCTGTCGTTAGTGAACCAACTGTAGCAGTTAATGAAATGCTTGAAATTATGGAAGAAAAATTTACTAAGGTATATCTTGAGTTCAGGTCGTATATTTTAGGAATTTTGGTTGACTTTAATAAGTTATTCTAGTCCGAAAACTCATTATTACATATTTTGAAATCAGAAACCGAAACAATGCTGAAAATTATTTATTGCAATTATTTAAATATTCACTACGTGAAAGGTAATGACGTCTTCACATTTTGAATCACGAAAATGTCGAGGAGTTTGTTCACCTAATTAAAGCACAAAATTCTATGCGTATTCAAAAAATTTTTTTTAAAGTAAGCAAATGAAAGTGCTAAAAGAACCTGAATTTGAGCATATTCGCGTTGATAGCTTTACATTTTATCCGACGTCTGTTCAAAGAGGCCAGTAATTTGTATAACTTCTAAATCTTTATGTTTTTGAATAATTTACGACCTAACTAGAATAGTAAAATGGTTCAGAATTTATTCATCAGCATAGTAACATTCATGGCCAGATATGACTCATCCGTGATCAAGCATGACTCATTCTAGAGCAAGCTTGCGCATGCATTAAGTTTGAAATAACTATATCCAGAGATATGATCCACCAGGAAAGGTCATGCTTGATCATGCTCTATTATGCATGATCATACATGGTTCATACTTTATAATGACTTACGTTAGGAATAATTGTCTACAGAGATATGCTCTATCAGGAAAGGTCATGATTGAGTATGCTCTGTCATACATGACCACACATGGTTCATACTTGATCATGTATAACTCATTCATGATCAAGCATGATCATGCATGACTCATTCTACATCAGGCTTGCTCATGACTTACGTTAGAAATGATTGTATCTAGAGATGGAATCCCTCGGGAAAGGTCATGGTTGAGCATGCTCTGTCATCCATGATCATGCACGGCATAGACATGATCATCATCGATTGTATGCAAATAGTGAAAAATATTTATGAATATTCAGGGTTGATGATACATGACTAAGCACGCTCGTTCATACCCGGGGAAAAATCACCACGCATGATCATGTATGATCATGCAGAATTTATGCATGATTCATGCCTGGCCGTGCATGATTCAAGCATAATTTAGACTTGATCCTGCATGACTCATTCGTGACCAGGCATGACTTATGCGTGATTAAGCATGATCATGCATTGCTCATTCTAGATCAAGCTTGCGTCTGCATTAAGTTTGAAATAATTGTATCCAGAGATATGATCCATCAGGAAAGGTCATGCTTGAGCATGCCCTATTATGCATGACCATACATGGTTCATACTCGATCATGCATAACTCATTCATGGCCAGGCATGACTCATTCGTGATCAAGAATGATCATGCATGACTCATTCTAGATCAGGCTTGCTCATGACTTACGCTAGAAATAATTGTATCCAGGGATGTAATCCCTCGAGAAAGGCCATGGTTGAGCATGCTCTGTCATCCATGATCATGCACGGCGCAGACATGATCGTACAAGGCTATGCATGGTCAACCTTTATCTTTCACGGTTATATGCAAATAGTGAAAAATATTTATGAATATTTACGCTTGATCATGCATGACTAAGCATACTCGTTCATATCCATAAATGAAAGTTAGTCGTTAATAGAAACGACTAGATTAATTATAATTATTGTTTTCTTTTGATTTTATTATTTATTTAATTTAGATTAATTGTCTGGGAAAAAATCAGCATGCATGATCATGCGTTGATTCAGGCAAGGATGAGCATGTTCAAGCATGGATCATGTATGAGTCATGCACGGTCTAGTATTACAAATAATTTGATCAAAATCTTTGATTAAAATCTCCGATTGAACCAATTGAATTCGATTAAAATCCGGTCGAGCTTCAATCGGATTTGATTGAGGTTTTTAAATAAGGATAATCATATATTTTTTATGAAAAACTTCGAATATTTAAACATTTATTTTTATTTTGACGATAGTAGTTAAAATCATCATTTTTAAATTGGTAATCAAACATATTTAATTTATAATTTTTGGTTCAATTAATAACGAAAACCAATCTTTTTTTCCGAAAAATAATTTAAATGAAAATAATTAAAAATTGTTTTTTGGAATTAATTAAAGAATTGAAATAATAAATTCTTGCCAAATTGATAATGAAACTCAATATAATTGCTTTTTTTTTTTAATTAATAATTAAGATTAATGTAATTGTTAAATTTGCTCGTAACCCTATCCAAAAATTTCCATAGAATTCATTCAACTGCGGCAAAAACCGCACAGAATCCTATAGACTGTATTGGTTTCTATGCGGTTTTTGTCGCAGTTGATTGAATTCTATGGAAATTTTTGGATAGGGAATTGATAACTACAATTCTTTTCATCCATTATTCAGAAAAAATTTAATAACCAAATCAAGATCGAGTTTAAATAATATTTCATTTTTTATAACCCTAAGGTTTCAAAAGATGTTAAAAATCGTCGTAAACTGAATAAGATAGTTCAGCCTAGTGGAGTGTGGACGTGCTTCCTAACATGACGGTCATGGGTTCGAGACCCGTCGCGGGTAAAATTTAAAAGGTACTCTTCAACTAGTAAACATTAACTACACAATAATACTCACAAAATAAGTTAATTTCAAATTGACTTATCATTATTTTTATTTTTTTTTTAATAATTTGAGGGATTGTGCTTGCTCAGGCCTGATCATGTCTGAATATTGGCCAGCCATGAGCATGCGTGATCGTGCACGAAAAAGCACAATCATGCCAATATTCAGGCATGATCATGCATGAGATTAACGCATGATCAGACCTGATGATTTTTTCTCGGGATTTGTTACAACAGCAACTTCACTTTACTTTCCACATTAAATGTCACTTCGTTGCGTTAACTAAGATAGTTTCGCTATCATAACAAATAGCTGCGTAATCTTGACTTGTTATTTCAGCAAATTTTTTTTTTTCAGTGTGTTTTTCGGTAAAAAGCGGTGTTTTGTCTGCCATGATGACACGAGGCTTCAACTGTGTGTTTTCGTAGTTTTTACAACGTTTTGTCTGCGTTTTCTAGTGTATTTTTGATATTTTAAAATTTTGGTGTGATTAGTATGTAAAATAGTTATTTTCACGTTAAAGGAGAACGTGCACTGAAATAAACCGTATAATATGGTGTAATTTAAGCGTAAAGGTGAAATTCCCACTGAAACAGCCGCCATGTAAAATAAGTGTAGTTTTGATGTACTCTTTCTTTCATCGCAGCTCCGGTGGGAATAGCGTGTAAAAGTTGTGTAATACGATGTAATTTAAGCGCCCGAGTATCAAAAAAATTATATATAATTTTATATAATTCTATATAATTATATATGATTTATATAAAATTATATATGATTCATATCGAATTATACATAATTATATAGAATTATATGTAACCATACAGAATTATACATAATTATATATAATGCCACAAAAAAAATTCAGCCTGTTTTTTGTGCTAACAAAAAAACAGACTGAAAACTTGCAGGAAGGTGAGAAAAGAAGCCTGTTCAAAGCGGAGCTATTAATATTAATATTTAGAGGTGCCTATTTCTAATTTTCCATTTTCCATTTAAATAACATGGTAAAAAATTTGTTATTTTTTTTTTATTTCTTTTGCTCGGCATTCGCACCTCATATAAATAAGTCCATATGATATCCTTGTAGAGAATTTAACGCTCTAAAAGAAAGGTCTCATCATTTTTTGATATATCCATCTATTCAAAAGTTGTTGGAGCTGGAAGTTAAATCTATCCTAAATTTTCAGATCTTTTTACTTTTCCAGCTAAACTATCAGACTTATAAAAGAATGTCATAGTACCTTTCTTGTAGACAATTTGATATTCTACAAATTATTTGCAATAAAGTTTATTCAAATTCCGCATTATTTTTTAGTTATTTTCATTTTAATGTTAAGTTCTCAGAATAGATTGGAAGACTATTATTTTTACGAGCTTAGCATTAAAATGAAAATAACTAGTAAACACTGCGGAAATTGAATAAACTTCATTAATAATAATTTCTAGGAAATAAAATTGTCTATCAAACAAGTCCTATAACATTTTTTAATAAGTCTGATAGTTTAGCTGAAAATTTTTAAATAACTCGTCATTTTACTATGTTCTGCTTTCAATTGTTCGATTAAAAAATACAATTCATTTTCATTTTTAACGAAAAACTTTCTTCAAAAAAATATCTCTCATACTAAGAAATGAAAACACTTTAAGCAATTAAAAATTTTTCAATTTAAGCATAAAAATATGTCGATTTGAAAAAAAAAAATTTTACTTAAAATAAAAATATCAAGATTATTATTTACTTGGTGCAAGATAATCAGATAATTGTAAAATGTATTTGTAATCAATACTAAAAGATGGAATTTTTTTATAATATAAAAATTAGGGTCGAAAAATAACATTTCTTTTTTTTTAGACACCACCAGAAATTGATGAAATATGTTAAAATAAAAATTCTGTCAGAAGATTGGCTCTTAAATTCAAGTTTTAGAGGTAGCCCATCGCATTTTTCGATTTCCGATTTAAATAACATAGGAAAAATTTTTTTTACAGTTTAAGTTTTATCACTCACCAGGGAATTAGTGTATTGGAAAAATCAATGAATACTTGTGTTAAAAATTGAACGTTCCACAAAAAAGGTCTCTTGTAATTTTTTGATAAATTTAATTTTTTGAAAATTATTCGAGGTCAAAATTGGATTCATAGTAAATTTTAGTATTATTGCACACCTCAAGCGCGAAAGCGCTGAGGATGCTTTATGATCGTTCTAAATTTTTTGACTCATTCACTCAGATTATATTATTTCGAGATTTTTTACTTTTTCGGCAAAACTATCAGACTTATCTTAAAATGTGATAGAGTCTTTTAAGTAAATCATTTCACTTCCTACAACTTATTTTTCAAAAAGTAATACAGTTCACTTGAACCAAGAAAATTAATCTTGATACAAGAAATTTTTTTTACACGGAAAAAAATGATTGTCCATAATTGTAGTTCAACTTCTAATTATTTATGTGATGTTCAATAACTAATGTCGTTTCAATCAGTAAAATTATGATTTCAATGTTTATACTGCTATAATTAACAGTTAATCGTTTAAGTATACTGCTTGACTATTTAAAATTACTACTTAAACCTTAAACAACTACAAGACACTTGTCAAAGAAATGCATCTGTTATTAATTTCTCACGTTCTACTCCATAATATTTACTGAGATTCGGTCTAGGCGCGCTGTTGACGAGAATCTCAGTAATATTTACTAATATTTTTAACTTCCCGCTAAGAAAATTGTAAATTTTAAAAAATTCGGGAAGTTATTGTTTTCACCCCGATTTTCGAAAATCGAGTTTTCATCAGATGTCGACGTTTTGAGGTCCCAGGAAGCTATTCTGACTATTTTCAGAATGATGTCCGAGTGTGTATGTGTGTGTGTGTGTGTGTGTGTGTGTGTGTGTGTGTGTGTGTGTGTGCGCATGTATGTAAACTCTTTGTAACTTTTTAACTAATGAATCGATTTGGATGGTTGAGGCGGAAATCGAGAGCGTGTCGGCCATCAACTTTCCTGAAAATTTCAGATCATTTGATCAAGTAGACTTGAAAATATTTGCGAATTACGAAAAAAATAAATTTTTTTTTTAGTTTTTTAGTGATTTCTCAGAAACGACTAAAACGATCGATTCCAAAATCTAATCAGCTCTAGAATTCAATAAAACGCGTCGATTGCCGCCTTAAACATCTCAATCGGTTAATTTGTTCGAAAGATATCGCGGGAGAAAGAATAGGTAAAAAACAGTTATTTGCGAATATCTTTGAAATAACGTAACCAAACAATTCTAAAATCTGATCACTTTCAGAACTCAATAAAATACGTCAATTGCCTCCTCAACCATTAAAATCGGTTAATTCGTTCGCGAGATATTGTTGGAGAAAGAAATGGTGAGAACCGGGTTTTTTCAAATATCTTCGAAACGGCTAAACCGATCGATTTCAAATTAGAATCAGCTCTAGAATTAAATGAAACGCGCTGATTGTGACCTCAAACGTCAAAATCGGTTAACTAGTCCAAAAGTTATCGGCGTCGAAAAATAAAAAAAATAACATTTCATGTTATTTTTTCCGGATAAGTCATAATGTAATGTACTAAAATGTGTCTGACATAGTGATTCGAGTGGACAAATATCCGGTTATTAACCAGCAAGTTATTTGGCTATTTAATCGGTAAAATATTAATTTAAATGATAAATATCTACTTGTGTCGAATGTAGCCGAATATGCATGCCGCGGATTCGAACCTGGGTCGATGAATCCAAATTCTTCTGTTCAACCAACTTTGCTATAACAGACCTTCACAGATAGGGTCGTATTTCAATACTAAAGCTGCATTTAACAAGATCCACGAATAACCTTAATCAATGTTTATTGGCATAATAATTAATTTTTTATTGTTACGTTTTAGAAAATTATCCCAAATTAATTAAAAATAAAAATAATTTTTAATTATTAAATTTAATCCAGTTTTGGCCTCGTTAGAGTGTCTATAGACCCCCGGTGGGCCCTGGTCGTCGATTATTTTATTAATTATTATTTTTATTTAGTTTTCGCGATTTCAAAATTGTGATCCGACCCGGTCGCCATATTATTTAAGAGGATGCGAGATTTGTATAATCCTGGACGGCTGGTGGCAGCGCCCAGGACTGGATTAATTATTAGGTCGCCGATGTCAGCATTCCCAATAGCAGAACAGGAGGTGAGCACCACTGGTATCAGCGTTCCCCAATGTACGGGTAAAACCTTGGGGTGCCAATGGCACCCCAAAATAAAGGATTAATTGATTTAAAATTAATTGTGGTTTATTTTATGGAGTGCAGAACAGAGGTTCGAGCTCTAGGAGCTTTCACCAAAAACTGACTGTTTAGACATTATAAAAATATAATAAAGCCAACAAAGTTGACAAAATGTTGACGCTGCATCTCAGATTCCCTATGAGAGAATCGTCGTTGCCGGGGTCTCATGCATCGTCATCTGTTTAGACTTCCCTCGAGCCACGGCGACTCTCTTATCGTAACCGATTACCGTTACATCGAATAAAATTAATTTATTAAAAATAATTAATTTAATTTAATCGATCAAATATTACGGGAACGTTACATTATCATTTATCATTTTTAACTATTTATTTATTAATTCAATAATATTGAAAGATAATAGATAATTGCTAATCATTTTTAGCCTACATTGTACACATCTTCAATCGCACATCAACGCCACCCACGGAACAAAATTAACTACTTTGGTTATTTATCCGGTAAATAACCTGCTGAAAATTGGTAAAATAAGTAAAATATTTATTTTACCGGTAAATTCTCTTCCCTAGTCTGACATCATACCAACTCTTCCTCTTTATGGTTTCTTTCGATCATCATATAATGTCATTTAACTTGTTTTTTAGTTTAAATCATATTATCAACAGAAAAATTGAAAAAACGCAGTTTTTAATATTTTTATCGGATATTTCATATTTTATTGTATCTGACATGAGTCAAAACTTATTCAAATCTTGATTTTGATCCCTGACATTGACTTCTGCCTTAATACACTTATTTTATTGAACAAAATCGGGAATTAAATTGTAAAAACCGCTTCTGCATCTATGATTTTCGATTCTTAAATTTTTAAACTTCAGCATGAAACGTAACTTGTTAGAGCTTGAAAAGATCATAAAAAACAATTGCATGTAGTAGCATTTTCGAGCTCGAAAATATATCCACACTAATGTTTTCGAGCTTAAGGAGCTCGATAACAGCGGGAAGTTTTGGGGCTGGCCCGCAGGGCCAACCGACGCCCAGATTTTTTTTTCGTGTAACGATTCAGAAAATCGAAATTTTCTTGCACCTAGTAAATAATTATCTTGAATCATAATTTTTTTTCCCTCAAGTCAACATATTTTTATGCTTAAACAAAAAAAAATTTTAATTGTTTTAAGAGTTTTTTTTTTCTAAATATGAGAAAAATTTTTTTTAAGAAAGATGTGTTAGTTTTTCGAAACAATATAACATCTTTTGGTTTGAAGACAATAAATTTTCTCGGAATAAGTACTATTTTTTAAACGCAAAAATTTTCGTATGCCCCAACCAAGAAAAAAAAATGCTTACACTAAGAGAAAAATAACTTGGGAGTAAAGATATATATGTATATATATAGGAGAGGGAAGTCACCGTTGCTATAAGCAGCAGCGGAAGTAGCTTGATTCTCGCCACGAGATCGCGCCCACCAGTTGTAGTATCCCTGGTAAGAAACTTATTTCAGAACTATTAAATTACAAACTTGAGACTATTTTGACCCGGGTACTCCTCCGTTATTTGACAGAGTGATAAGTACCTTTTTTGATGGTAATACAGAACATCCTATATTACATAATGACAAAAATATATATCATCAATGTTTCCATGAATAATTATTCTTAGAAATTAAACTTGGACCTGAAAAAAAAAATTATTTTGATAAGAAGTATAGAGTCTCTACTATATGAACAAAAATTTACAATTTACTTAATACATTGTATAGGATGTAATTTAAGAGTACAATTTAAATTTCCACTGAATCAGCCGTGGTGTAAAATAAGTGTAGTTTTAGTGTACTCTTTCTTCTATTGAAATTCCAGTGGGAATAGCGGGTAAAAATCGTGTAATACCATGTAATTTAAGCGTAAAGTTTAAATTTCCACTGAAACAGCCGTCGTGTAAAGTCAGTGTAGTCTTAGTGTACTCCTTCCTCAATTGAAACTCCGATGGGAATAGCAGGTAAAAATCGTGTAACCCGGAGGAGTACGGTGTAATTTAAGTGTATGTTGTGTGGAATTTTTTCACATTTACACGGTGGGATTTCAGGGGATTTAGTGGAATCGGATCCGCCAGGGTTATTTTATTCATTCGGGTAAATTCGGGTATTTTATCGAACTCCAACGGGTAATAGAAAAAAAATTATTGGCAACACTGTATTATCAACAAAAAAATTGAGAAAACACAGTTGTTAATATTTTTTTCGGATATTTCATTTATTACTGCTCTGATTTGAGTCAAAATTTATTTAAATCTTGATTTTGATCACTGACATTGATTTCTGCCTCAATACATCTATTTTACAGAACATAATCGGGAATTAAAATTTAAAAGTCGCTTTTTCATTAATGAGTTTCGTTTCTTAAATTTTCAAACTTCAGCATAAAACGTGACTTGTTAGAGCTTGAAAAGCTCATAAAAAACAATCGTATGTACTAGCATTTTCGAGCTTGAAAATATATTCACACTAATGATTTCGAGCGCCTTGAATTCGAAAACAGCGCGAAGTTTCGGGGCTGGCCCGCAGGCCCAACCGACGCCCAGATTTTTTCTCTCCGTATACGTCCGTATGTAAATATCTGTAACCTTTGAACGGATGAACTGATTTTGATCGTCAATGTGGCATTCAACTCGGCTTATTATTATCTAAAAACTGTGAAAAATTAAGCTTAATCGGTATGGCTCGTTCGGAGATGTTCCGAAAATAAAATTTTTTCAAAAATGTTTTTTTTTTATAACTTCTAATGTGCTCGATGAATTGATTCCAAAATCTAATCGGCTCTAAAACTTTATAAGCCGCGTCGAATGCCACCTCAACCATCAAAGTCGGTTCATTTATTCAAGAGAACCCGTTGTCAGAAGAATTAAAAAAAAAAAAATCGGTCTATCGGTTGACCCTGCGGGCCAGCCCCAAAACTTCCCGCTATTTTCGAGCTCCTTAAGCTCGGAAATATTGTTGTGAATACATTTTCGAGCTCTTCGACCTCGAAAATACTTTTGTATGCCTTCGTTTTACAAACAAGTTAGATAACATTATATGATGATCGAAAGAGACGATAAAGAAGAAGAGTTGGTACGATTTCAGATACATTTTAGTACATTATATGATGATTTATCCGGACAAAATGACATAGTATGTTATTTTTTCAACTTTTCAACGCGGATATCTTTTAAACTAATCAACTGATTTTGACGTTTGAGGTGACAATCGGCGCGTTTTCTTAAATTCTAGAGCTGATTAAAATTAGAAATCGATCGGTTCAGCCGTTTCGAAGATATTTGAAAAAACCGTTTTTTACTATTTCTTACTTCAACGATATCTCTCGAACGCATTAACCGATTGAGATGGTTGTGGCGGCGATCGACGCAATTTATCAAGTTCTAGAGCTGATTAAATTTTGAAGTCGATCATTCAAGCCGTTTCTGGGAAACCAAAAAGAAAACAAAAAAATTTTTTTTTTTATAATTCGCAAATATTTTCGAGTCTACTTGATCAAATGATCTGAAATTTTCAGAAAAGTTGATGGCCAACAAGCTCACTCGATTTCTGAACCATCCAAATTGGTTCATTAGTTAAAAAGATATAGACTGTTCACACACACACATACATACGTACGGACACTTGGACATCATTCTGAAAATAGTCGGAATAGCTTCCTAGGACCTCAAAACGTCGACATCTGATGAAATTTCAATTTTCGAAAATCGGGGTGAAAACAATAACTTCCCGAATTTTTTGAAAATCGTCGATTTTCTTTGCGGAAAGTCAAAAGTTTTTTTTAAATTTCTCAAAAACAACAAGATAAATCAATTCCAAAATCTGATCAGCTCTAAAACTCAATAAAACGCGTCGATTGCCACCTCAACCGTCTCAATCGGTCAATTTGTTCCAGTTTTTTTCTGAAAACAATGGCATACAAAAGTATTTTTTAGCTCGAAAATGTATTCACAACAATGTTTTCGAGCTCAAGGTGCTTGAAAACAGCGGGATGTTTTGGGGCTGGCCTGCAGGGTCAACCGATAGACAGACTTTTTGGAATATTTTCGTAAAGATTGAATTGCTTGCTTTTAAATTATAATCAGCTCTAAAACTTTATAAAACGCGCCGAATGCTGCTTTCACCATCAAAATCTGATCATTTTGTCAAGAGATATTGTTGTCAAAAACATTTAAAAAAAGTTTTTTTTTTCTAATAAATTTACAATCGCTTAATAACTGATTGATTACAAATATTTTTTTGCGTTAAAGACTGAAAAATTGCGTCAAATGTCACCTAGAACTTCAAAATTGGTTGATTAGTTCGTAAGATATTGGCGATGAAAAGTCGAAAAAATAACAATTTACTTCATTTTTCCCAGATAACGAATTATGTAATTTATCATATGTTTCAAAACTCATACCGGCCCCTTTGTTTTCATAAGTGTTTGATGATTGTTAGATAAGTTATTGCAATCGGTTCGATAATTTAAACAATATCATCAAAAACTTTGAAAAATCACTGATTTTGTCAATTTTTTCCGTATATTTTGTATATGAACTTACTGATTCAATTTAAAGTTTATGTAACTCTCTATCTTGATCAATTTCTGTCTAAAAAACATTGAATTTAGCAAAACTTTGAAATATGATCCTTGTTGATTATTTTCAATTTCTCGAATTCTTGGAGATTAATGCGAAACGCAACTTTTTTTGAGTTCGAAAAGTTCAAAAATACCAATGCATTGAAAGGTATTGTCGAGCTTAAAGAGTTCAAAAATCTATTGACATTAATGTTTTTAAGCTCTACGGGCAGTTTCGTGGCTGGCCCGTGGAGTCAACCATAGTTCAGATTTTTTTTATCCAATTTATGGTAATTTTTACTCCATTTGCTGTTTTAGTAACCAAAATTACTTATTTTTTTGTTTATTTGAAGTATTGGATCGTATAATATTTACAATCAGTTACGTAACCAATACTGACTATTTGTATGTAAATTAAATTTTTATTAACCTTTGCAATAGAGATACAGTGATAATTTGTTAATAGTGTCTTTTCTATACGATAACTCTTTTAATATTTGTAAATGGCAATTTATAATATCAAAAGTCAAAATAAGAAAGTAAAATGTCTTCTCATCAATATTTCATTAACAGTAAAATAAAATAAATTAATTTTAAAATCTTCATACTGAAAATTGAAAATAAAAAAAATTTTTTTAAATGATTACATAGTAAAAAGTTATGTGCTTATCGTAATTTTTGTGGAATATAAAATTAATTATTGCAAGTACTTATGGTATGACCTTGTTTGTTGTTACTTTCACTCATTGGCCAGTAACTGCAGGATTATATACAAACTCTGATCAGTATTTATTAAGAGAGTGCGAATTTTGTCCGAATCGAATCAAATAATTCGATAAATTCGAATTGCTCGTAACTTTTCGTATTATTCAAAAGTCTTCGAATTGTTCGTCAATTTTCGAATTATTCTTAACTTTTCGAATCACTCGATTCAAATCGCGAAAATTTGGACGAGCATTCGAATATTTAATTTTCATTTAATGGTGAGCTTACATGCGAAGGAATTATTTTTGTTCGAAATACTATGGTTTCATATTAAAACAGGATTATGTTGGCCACCTTGCGGAAATTGAAATAAACACATGCAAAAATTACTATGACCATAGTAAAATTTACAACGGTTTCAGTAATTTGTGATACAATCATTCTTAATTTTACTATGGTATATTAATTTTTGTATGTGTTCATTTCAATTTCCACCAGGTGGCCAATATGATCCTGCTTCAATATGACAACGTAGCATTTTAAACAAGAATAATTTCTCCTTGTAGTTTTTTGAAGTAACCAAAAGTAATCATGTCAAACAAATAGTCCCAAGTATATGACTAATTGAATCAGTGATATACTTTTGGGACTGATTCGCAGTGAATATTCACTGATTTGTAGGTTTTTTTACTGATTCATTTTAAGAGAGTACCTCTGACAAAAATTGTAGTTATTGGAAAAAGTTTCACAATTTTAAGTCGTTCAAAAGTAAATCTTTAAATTATTCGGAAATTTTCAAATGATTAGAAAACTTACGAAGCCCGCCATTAAATACAAATTGAATATTCGAATTCTAATCAGAATTTTTTCTATTCGAATCGAGGAATTGGAAAAGTTATGAATAATTCGAAAATTAACGAAAAATTCGAAAACTTTCGGAAAATTTGAAAAGTTACGAATGATTCAAATTATTCAATTCAATTCGATACTAATAATTCGTAAGTTCGAACTATTCGGATACACTTAGTATTTATCTTTCAGACAATTGATTCAAATGGTTTTTATAACTGTAATATATTTTCTACCTTTTTTATTATGTATATTAGGGTGGGCGAAAAAAAAACTACTGTTTTTTTCTTTAGTTACCGTGAAAATATTGTTCAAGATGATGGAAAAAAATACTGGTAAAGTTTGAGCTCTTAATATTAATATTCTTCGTGATTTTTGATTTCCCTTCCCGTTTAAATAACATGGGAATAAAAAATATTAATTTTGGAATTTTATACCTCGGCAATGGCTCATGCACTGAGAGAACAATTTATTTGAGCCAAATAAATAGATTTATTTGACTGAACAAAATCATTTATTTCATTCAAATATATATTTCTTTATAGTTAACAAATCTTGGTTGAAAAAAAATTTCAAATGAAGATTTGTTAACTATAAACAAATCACTATTTCATTCAAATGAACCATATATTTGTCTCAAATAAATACGAATTGGGTCCATTCAAATATGGGATTTATTTGTCTGAAACAAATCTTATTTGGCTCAAATAAATTGTTCTCTCAGTGTGGCACAGATAAGCTCAGGATATAGTTTCGTAGGGAATAAAACGCTTTACAAAAAAATTCTCTTTTCATTTTATGATAGATCCATCTGTTCAGAAGTTATTGGAACTCGAAGTCAAATTTATAGTAAATTTCGAGATCTTTTAACTTTTTCGGCAAAACTATAGTTGACTTATTACAAAATGTCATAGGATCTTTTTTGTAGACAATTTTATTTCATACAAATTATCTCGATTAAAGTTTTTTTAAATTCAACATAGTTTTCTAGTTATTTTCATTTTAATGTAACGCTCTCAAAAATAGCAGTGTTCTAATTGATTCCAATTATATTATAACAGGGGTACTGCTACACTGGTCGTCCTTAAATTCCTTTTTAAGGGCGCCACTGGAAGGATTAAACGGTCTTCCAGAACCGGTTCTTAATAATCAGGGTCGGTGTAAAATTTAATTGTAAGAGTAGGAAAAGGAAGGATAATTTATAATTAGTTAACACTTTATTTAATATAACAATTTTAACTTTTATTTATTCAATAAACCTTCATAACCTTATGACTTTTATAAACCTTATTACCTAACGTCAACTACCTTTGACTTATTAATTTAACCTTAACTAAGCCAACTACCTTTGGCTATATTACACACACACACACTCACTCGATTAAAAGATTGCCAACTACCTTTGGACTTACATTAAAATATCGGTTACCTCCCGATTTATTTATTAATTATAACACTAATTTTAAAATATTTTATTACACACTTTTATTTTAACTTAAACTCCACGCGGTCAACGCGACCCTCTACGTGGCTAAAACCTTAATCTTACTTTCGCGCGATCCCCTGGACCCTCTACACGACTTTCCAATTCATTCACGCGGTTCCCTGAACCCTCTACGTGACAAAACCTTTAATTCACGCGGTCACCTTGACCCTCTACGTGATAAAACCTTATTCAACTAATTCACGCGGTCCCCTGGACCCACGACGTGATTTTAACACTAACACTTATTTACAACATATTTAATTACCACAATTTCCATAACTACGCTTTTACTAAATTAATTAATTAAAATTTGAAGAAAATAATTATTATTAATTAATTAATTTTCTTTTTTCTCTCTCTCACTAATAAGTCATCGAAACTTTAATTTAACAACAACCCGTAATTTATAATCTGAGTTTTGTCAGTAACAAACAGCGACACTTTTTACCCGATCCTTGCTCGACCAAAGTTCCGCTATCTTCATTTCTACTGATTTATTTTTCTTTCTTTTGATATTTATTTTTCTTTATCATTATTTTATTTACGATAATTTTATTACTTAATTTAATTATTAATTAATTTTGATTATTAATAATTAATGTGTCTCTTGGACAATTTAACTAATTTATCAACCGGTTATTTAATTAATTCTTAGTTTATTTATTAGTGTGATTTATTTTAATAAATTTTATTTATCTTATTTGATTAATTAATAATTTATTTTACACGGACTAGACTATGAAGAATTCTGGCTTGTGCTTCACACAATGGGCCTAGAAATTTCTACAACGCAATAATTCCGGCGATGGCCTGGAATTATGAACGACGCCCTGGATCCGGCTAATGGGCCTGGATCCGGTTAGACAACGTCTGGCTTAACTTTAATTTTAACAAAATCTATACTAATTATTTAATTATTACGGCCTAGACGCGGAATATCCCGAAGAACGACTAAGTATTTATAGAATTAAATTAATATTCTGGCTCAGGCCTAAAATAATTAATTTAATTAATACCTGAACTTATTTTCCGGTGCGTTTTGTTCCTCGTCTCTGTCTCGTCAGGTCTTCTCGTTCCGTCGTTCCTTCCTCAGTCTTTCTATCTCTCTCTCGGTTTCCCGTACTTTTCTCCTTCACCTGGGTTGGATCAGCGTCCGGTGAGTAGCCCGATCTGTCCGGTTGTGTCTCTCGGTCTGGGTTCACCCTGCACTTATAATTGTGCACCCACTCGACCGAATTCGGCAACTTCCGGAAAACTTAGACCCTCCTACTTATAACTAAGTGGGACTGACAGACAAGCCCCTACGATTTCCGCTCGGGACGACAGTCGCACTCTACCCCGGATAACCCTGGGGCAGTAATAGATTATATCGACCGTGCACATGATAGAAAATCATGGCAACTGAGCGCGAAAGAATTCAAAATTCCCTGTTACAATATTTGATATTATAATTTTTAGAATCCGCGAGATTTTTTTACAATGTTTTCAGTGACAGTTCTAAATTGCTATGGAGTAAAATTAATAATCTTTCAAATTGTACTAATGGAGATATAAATGAAAAATTTTTTCGAAATTCATATAAACATAAGTTGAGTCATGAGTAACTTTTCTTTTGTTTTCAAACAAAAATCACAATCTACTCTAAACTAATATTTTTTATTTTATCTATTGAATTTTATAGAATGGATACAAATAAATATAATTTTTTTAGTAATCTATTTTAAATTAATTGTAATATTATCGTAATATAAAAGAATTGAATAATAACTGTCCAGGAGTTGGATTCGAACCCGAGTCCTTTCAAGTGCGAAGTGTCCGACATCTTGGACAAGGTGACCACAGAAGTGCTTACAGATTCACGTTGATTTTAAGATCCATATGAACGATTTGAATAAATAGTCATGTCACGAGAGCGCTTCTTACGGAGGACGCAGTTACTATTTAAAAATTACGATCTAACATCGTAATTTTTATAACTTCCATCGTAATAACAGAGGCAGCACTGAAATATTTATTTTATTCAAAAGTAAATAGAAAGATAAATATAGGAATAAATATAGTTTTTGAATTGTAATTATTATTTTATTCTTTTTACGATGTTAATATTGTAATTTTTGAAATAATTTTTAATCCTAAAAGTCTTTGTTAAAATTACGATGTTAAATAGTAAAAAATGTAACCTACATAGTAAATTTTAAAATAAGATATTTGAAAATTGATACTAATGAAAGTACACGCAGAGAATTTTATAGTATTTTTTACATCAAAAATTTATAGAAAAATTACTATGTCATAGTAACATGAGGACAGTATGGAATTATGGAACAAATTACCGATAATGTTGAAATTTTTTAAATACATCGAACAGAATTTACAAGGTGCATTGTAATTTTGACAAAGCAACAGATTAAATTTTATTCAAGAAATTTAAATTTTTTAATCTGTTGTTTTGTCAAAATTACAATGCACCTTGTAAATTCTGTTCGATGTATTTTAAAAATTTCAACGTTATCGGTAATTTATTCCATAATTCCAAACTGTCCTCATGTTACTATGACATAGTAATTTTTCTATAAATTTTTGATGTAAAAAATACCGTAAAATTCTCTGCGTGTATAGTCCACGATTACGATGTTAATATCGTAAATTTTGGTGGAATTTTTTTTCCGTGTAACAGGACAAAGCTCGTTAATTACTCAATTTTGAGTTGAAATGAAAATCTAATGTACAAATAATTTTTTATTAGATGAAATTAAAAATTTTTCTATTAATAAAATAATTGTACACACAAATAAAATATATTTGCTGTTGAAGGACTACTTTACAGGACTAAGTCTGGTTGCAACAACCTGTTTTTTTTCTTCTCAGTATGATGTGGTTTTTTGACTTACATACACCCAAACATACATATGTAGGAAAATAAAATAAAAATAAAAATAAAAAATTCATCCAGACAAGTAAATTTGGACCAAGTGTGGTTCGAGTGTTGCTTTGATCACCTTTGGATAACTTTCACTGTCAAACACTATGTGTCACGTAATACCAACAGCCAAGCCGAGAGTGGAGAGTAAACCAACTGGTTAAGCCAGAATCAGGCGGAGAGAGAATTTAAGATAGAAACAAAAATATAAAGTTAAAAAAAAAAAAAAATATAATATTGAAAAATTCCTTTGACATTGTTTATAATTCAATGTATTATTATTGCCGAATAAAAACTAATGTAATGATTAATTAAATTATATTGTTTTATATAGATTAGTTAATTTATAGTATAATAATTTTGAATGTAATTGATTATTAACGTGGAAAAAGAAATAAACTGTTCTCGATACGACTTAGTTGAATAAGCTTAATTTGACTTTATTGTTGTATTCATAGTATCAGATTTCAAAGAGTAAATAAATAGAGCGTAAAACTCGTGAAGTGAAAAATTGAAAATTAAATTAAAAAACTGAGCTAGAAATTCAGTCTTTTACTAATAAAACAAATTTTTGTTCAGTATAATTTACTGAAGTATGGGCGTTCAGTGTTATAGGATGAAAATAACTTTCATCATATTAAATAATCTAAAAAATATATAATCATGTTTATAGTATACAACTTATTATTTATTTGAAAATTTTTATAAATACAGTTGGTTCTAAAGATTTTAAATGGCATTTATCAATTATTAGTTTACTTATTGCATCTCGATTAGGGAGAAACAGTTGTTTGGAATGTCATATCGGTGGGCGTTTTTATGAGGTGTGGTACAAATTATAAGAATGTTAAAAAAAAAATAAAGGGATAAAAAGAAAGCTCCGGTTATGTCTATTCTACTGCCCAAGAACACTGACTCAAGAGATAAGAATGTCACAAGTCATTTAAAGTGAGATATTAAATCTCAGAATGAAGAAACATAGTCACAGATATGCTTTCTTTTTTTGACTTCACTTTGACCTTTACTATGAAAGTCATAGTGCAGAAAAGGAGCGTCTCATTTCATGAAGAGATGTATCAGGGTGTTAGAAAACTGGCTCAATTCATTTTAATATTATTTGTAAAATTATTATTTTTTTATTTCTTATTTTGGGTGACGCACTTTTTCACCATATTGCTCAAGAATTCTGAAAATTATTTAGATAATATGTTTCTTATATTTATTTATCTCATGTATATGTACACGGAAAAACAAATTCACGGATTTTTTACGATTTAAATAACGTAATTTTCATTATATAGTATCTGAACTATAAGTTTTAAGTCATAATTTTTACAACAGACTATCTTAATTTTTATTTCATAATTTATACAACTACAAGAAAGGAAAAATCAGATACTATAGAGTAAATTATACAAGTTGTGTTAATATAAATTACAATAGAAAAATCGATAAATGAATGAGTCGGTAATCTAGAATTTCTTTGAATATAAAAGTATAATTAGAAGTCACCGGAGTAAAATTTATTTTCTTAAAAAAGTAGAACTTATAATTGAAAAAAAAAAAAAAAAAAAAATCATCATTTTTTATTTTTGCTTTTTTTTTTAACACTTGAATTGAGACGGAAAATACAATGTCGAAATAAAAATAAAACATGTTGAAGTAGTAATAATAAAACATTTATTCAATTTTTTTTCAAATATATTTGTTTGGTATATATAAAATATATTATTAATTAATTTAACTTTATAAGTTATAATATCAAATCAGGTTAAAAAAGTATTGTAAAAGCTTCTTTTTTTAATAAATATCTTGGTACAACTCATTTCTTTAAATCCAAAATATGCACGTGTAAAAAATTTAAAAAAATCGTAGGTGCAATTTTTTTTAATATTCCCATGCAGGAGCTGTCAGAGTTGAGCGAAGGGCCCCTACTTAGTCCAGCACTGGGGAACCTAACTTCGGTACACCTATATTGGCCCATGCTTGGCTCAAGATTGGGTACTCAGTCCTGGATGTTACAATGATTACCCGAGCTTGGGCCAAGACTGGGTTCTCTTGTCTTGGCCATCCAATGGCAATCCAGACTTAGGCCAAGGCAGGATTATCCAAGTTTGGCTATAACTATGGTTCAATAAGTAGATCATATAAATGTATCAGTTCAACATTAGTAGGTTTGTCCAGTAGCTACCGTTCGGACCCAGCAATCAGAAGGACGGCAGTTCGCCCTGATTAAGAAAAATGATTTGGGATAATTCAAAACAATTTGAAATGATTTAAAACAATTTGAATTGACTAATATATAGACATACACTTAACATGGAGTAAATCATTTTTCTTAATCAGGGCGCGCCCAAAGCCCAGCAGAATTTTCACCGAGTTTATTTCACATCATTTATCTCCTTTAGATAGTTTACACGTTAATGATCATGAATTCTACGAGATTAATAATAATAAAATTTTTTTTTAATTAAATTTATTCGCTTCCTCGATGCATGGGCCAGCTCTGGCAACGAAGGCTGGGCTAGGCCTGGCAACCAAGTATGGCCCAGATCTGGCAACCAAGCATAGGCCAGGTTTGGCAACCAGGCTTGGCCCGAGATTATCATCCTAGACTTTTACCAGAACTGGGTCAAGACTGGCTTACAAGCCTGGCCCAAGGTTCTACAAAGTTGGGTCAAGTCTGAGCCAAGCCTGGACCCGTAGTACTTTCCTCTGGGTTTTTAATTCGGGAAGTTATTAGTTTCAGTCCGATTTTCGAAAACCGAATTTCTATCAGATCTTGACGTTTTGAGGTTCTAGGAAATTCTGACTAATTTCAAAAAAATTCCTTCTACGCTTATTGTTTTATGGTTAAAAGAATTTTTTTTTTAATTGCCAGCATCTGTCCATAAATGGACCAAATGAAACCTTTTTTTTTTTCATTTTCTTCGTTTTTGAATGTAGTTTTCAGAAAAAAATACAAAAAAATTATTCAGAAGGTCCTTATATTTTTTAACTTGATTTTTTGAACGAAATTCAAATTATTTCGATGATTACCATTTAAATTTATTGTTTTTATTTTTTTTTTCCAAATTTAAAAGTTCTCTGAGTACACTTAGAAATTTTAATCATGGTGTTATGAGAAATAAGGCTAGTTATAAAAATTTTTTTTTTTAATTGGAAAAAAAAAATATAAATCGAAAAAACACTACTCTGAAAAAATTTGAGGATTTGCAGAAAATGTCAAAGTTTTATATAAAAAAAAAAAAAAATCAAAATCAAAAATGGTAAACATCGAAAAATTTTTTATTTTTTCCAAATATCTACAAAAAAACAATGAAGATAGGTTGCAATAATTTTTTTGTATTTTTTTTCGAAAAGTAAATTTAAAAACAAAAATTTTGAAAAAAAAAAAAACGTCCCAATCAGTTGAATTTTGAAAAAGTTATAGCTATTTAAAATAAAAAAAGCCACTTTTTTCAAAAATTCATGACTTTTTTTTGGTTGGGTGAAAAAATTATGAGAAACGTTTTTAATCGGGTAGAAAAAGAGAAAAAATTTTCAGCCAAATCTAACGGGGTCGGGGTCAAGAGTGGTCGATTTCGCGTGGAATGCCCCATATATATAACGTCATGCATAATTATATATGGAGGTAGATATGATTATATATAATCATACATAATTATATATAATTAGGCGAAAATAATTTTTTCCCGGGCACTGTAAAATCACAGTCAAATGCAAAACATTTAGTAAAATTTACTGGTTGGCAATTATTACATAAGAAAATATTAAAAATTATTATACGTAATGTATTTTTTGCTAACACGACTATATTATCTGTATATTAAATTTTACTATGGGTAGATAAAATTAAAAGTTAGTAGGGAAAGTATATACAAATATGTATTACAAGTTCATAAACTTTTGTTCAAAGGAGACATCAGGCCGTTAGACATAGGAAAGGACTCGCACGCGGGAGATCAGGGTTCGAATATCGGTTAAGAGAAATGATTTTTTAAAAATAAAAATCGACATGAACACCAATACAGATGACATAAATAACAATAATAATCAAAATGATAGCACTAATAATAAAAAGTTAAAAGTTATTAAAAATTTAATTTTATTTATTTCCATTCTAATATAGTAAAATTTACTGAACGGGATAGTAAAATTATTTTCATATTTTTTAGTAAAATTTACTACATTTTTTTCTCCGTGTATATTCAATGTGAATTTACTGTAAGTTCACTGTAAATTCATAGTGAATTTGCTGTGAAACCACTATCGAATCACTGTAATTTTATCATAGTCTCACAATGTTTTTACTATGATCTCACCGGAATTTCACCACAATTTCATAGTGATTCCGAAACCGCGAGGACTCTCTATGATTATCACTGGTCTTGTCATTACGATAGCACCCACAGTTCTTATCAGATCTTGATGAAATTTTCTACATTTATTCTATAAGCAATTATCTTGATCAAGTTTGAAGATGAGCTGAATTGTTCGAATAGTTTTGAAGTTATGGCTGTTTGAAATTTTCATGATTATTCGTAAAAATTAGTTTTTAATCATTGCTAAAGCTTAAATAACTTTAAAACTAATATTTATACACAATTTTCGTAAAAAGTTTTTGAAAGCTTGTCTAATAATCTTTAATTTATGACCTTAAACTTGATGTTCTGACCATTATTTCTAATAATTTAATAGTCTTGAAAATTTTTATGGAATCAAAAAATTTTGAAAATATGGTTTTCATTCCACATAACTTAAGCATTTCCTACAATAATCCAATTTCGTCAGTTTTATTTTATTGTGAACAAAATAACCTGTGAATTTCACAGTTATTTTATATTTTAAAAGTATTTCTTTTGTTATTTTTGATGTTTCAAACGTACCTGTACACCTTATAATGATAACTGTCGTCTTATCGTGATAGCCGTTAGAAATCTTATTAGATCCTAATAAAATTTTCTACACATATTCCATGGGTAATTTTTTCGATTAAGTTTGAAGATGGGCTAAATCGGTCGATTAGTTCAAAAGTAATGGCTGTTTGAAATTTTAACGATTTTCGGAAAAATAAGTTTTTATTTACTGTTAAAGTTAAATAACTTCGAATTCAAAACTCCGACGTTTTACGTAGAAAGTACCTTAAGGTTTGTTTAATGAGTTTAAATTTTTAACCTTAAACGTTATGTTCTGACTCCTTTTTTCAATAATTTGATAGCCGTGAATGTTTGGGCAGAATCAAGAAAATTCAAAAATATGGTTTTTATTCCTGATAACTTATGCATTTCTCAGTATAATCCAATTTTATCAGCTATATTTCAATGAGATCTTTTAATTATGAAGGTTCGTATAACTCTGAAACGAAATATTTTAGATAATTTGTACCTAATGTATTATAAATAAAAATTATAAAGATGACTTGATAGGCTTCAACTTTGTTTCTTAAACTTAACATTGTTACTGTATTATGATACTTTTAAAGCATTGAAAATTTCCTTTAATATAGAAAGGCGCATCTTTCATTGTTTTAAGTCTTAATAACTTATGCATTACACATTAAAATCTATTTCCGTTAAATTTTTCTTGTCTTTAATAAAATAATCTTTCAATTCGTTTGCACTGAAAGATAATATTTTGTTAATAGTAATACTGTTAGGTTATAGTCATCATTAATAGTATATTACACACCTAGGGAAGTAAAGTAAGAAATGTCTCAGATCACATGTAATTGTTGGCCGAGGCGAAGCCGCCCTGGTGGAAATAAGATTCTGTCAGCAGTCTGAAACATTCTTGTGGGACTCTGAATTAGAATGTCATCAGTCTGAATCTCTCTGAAAATGTTATAAAAGGAGTTGGTAAGTTAGGTAAATGCAGATAATGATTTATAAGGTTATAGTCAGACATGAATTTCGGACTCTGCAATAAGACTGAATCTGACTTATTCACAGCTATTGAAATAATTTCAAATGGGCAAGAATAAGACTTTTTCAGAGATATACTGGAATAATATTGACAACCTTTTTTTACTGAAAAAATGATACTAAGTTGTCATTGTTATAAATAAATTATTTTCTGGCGAATCAATTTTTGATAATTAACAATTTTTTTTTTATTTGTTAAAACAATAAAATATAAAATTCTCCATTAGCTACAAAAATATTATTATTATTATTTTTTTTAAATAGAAGTATTTTTAATAATAAATGAAAATAAAATTTGTTCTGATTATAACCAGATAATTTCAAAAATGATACAGAAGTATAGCTTAAAACAAAGGTTACAAAAAAAAAATATAATTTTTATTATTAATCTTTTCATATCATTGGATAGCATTCGACTATTTGCTGAAATTCTAACACATGTGTGATTTTAAACATTAATAGTTATACATTAATTATGAAAATTATTTAAAAAGTAAGTAATTACATTTTTTTGTTAATTATTGAAAATCAAAATTTTTTAACTTTCAAATCCAGATTGTCATACAACAAAAATTTTACAGTTTTTTGAGATAAAGTGATGAAGTGATAAAGTGACGAAGTGATAAAGTTGATTACTCTGTGGATTACTGAAAAAAAAATAATGAACGATTAGATTTTTTATTACTTTCCATTTTTTTAAATTAAAAAAAAAATAAACTTTAAAGGATCAAATAATATTTTTTGTTGTAAAAATTTTTTTATTTAATGCATTGAAAAAAAATACTCTTTGGAGTGAAAATTTACTACCATGGATTTTAAGTTATTTAAAATAATTCTCTGTTTATTAAAGATGATTAAAGTTATTTTGATAATTACATTCATCAAAATAATTTTCGTGTTCAAAGAGTTTTTTTGTCTTAACTTACATTAATTTTCTTGTCAGTTTACTTACCTCAAAATTTATAATAGTTAAAATATTTGGTTTTTAATAATATGTGAGCGCTGCTGAGTCTTGAGTTAATCTCCGTGACATCCTTGTGGAATCCGAATGATATATTCTTTATCTTTAAATGTTGTTTTAATACATGGTTCGATTACCATTTCAGGTTCACACACCTGTAGGTTGTTTGTTACAGTGCACTGTTCAATTGAATGGACCGTTACCTCCCTTGTCGAGTGAAAATACTTATTTTGTCTTTTGATTTCTTCATAAAAAATATAAATTTTGTGGGTGCTATTATCGATGTTGAATAAACAAATATTTTTTATTTGGCCTATTTGATCGTTCATCAGCACTATCAGAGAATCATTTCTTTTTTGACACAAACGGTAATTGCTAGAAGTGTATCGGTTATTGCTGTATATAAATCGATTAAAAGATTTACACTTCTGCTTTACATTATTAATTTTAGTGTTCAAAAGTTCTTGTTCAGCCACACTCAATGCATAATCTTTACCTTTGCCTATTAGAATGCAACTTCGCACTTCAAACGCATTTTTTAATCTTCCAGTTAAGTTTCTTTCACAAAAAACTTTGAACTTTTCGCATTGACTTATATTACTTTTTAATGGTGTTAAAGACTTTTCAAAGATGTATCTTCTGGCAACTTGAATAGCAAGCTGGGTCGGACTTTTTTCCATTTTCAATACAAAATGATTTTCATTTTCAAAATTAAAGGTATTATGATATAATAATGGTCCTAAGTTTTGAACGCTTTTTTCTATATGTAACAAGAGATGAATATTATAAGTCATCGCTTTTTTACCAAAATATTCCTGGTAAAGAATGACATATTTTATAAGCAGAAATCCAGCTCGACTAAGTTTTTCTGTCTTAATTTTTTTAGATAACAAAATATTTAGAGCTTCTACTAATAGAGCTAAGTGATCTAAATATTTAAAAGGTAGGATATCTTTTAAACAAATTAGAGCATAGAACAGTAGCCATGATCGCCACTCTGATGCTTTCCAAATTTCTCTTTCCGTTATTTTTCTTGGTGATCGAGTAATACAAGAGGGATGTTTAAAATTTATTAGCTGAGTATTTATAAAATCCAAGTGATTTGGGCTACCAACATAATATTCTTTGCCAAATGACGATAAAATAATTTCGGTGTGTTGTTTAACAGTACCCAACAAAATAGAATGCATGTAGTCGGGTGACATGCCATTGACAAGATCAAAATATTTTAAATTCATCAAAGGAGATGGTCCCCAGACACCCATTACATCTTTTCCGTTTTCATTTAGACCTGAAAGAACCATGCTTTCCTTTATTGACGCATCAGTTCGATTTTTTGGGATATTTACACTAACAGTAAATTTCCTACAGCCATTTACTGATTCCGTTGGGTGCTCACAGAAAGTACATCCGTATAATCCATTGTACTGCTTCATGTTGAGTATTTTGCATCTTGCCACTGAATCGACAACTGCACAAACCGGAATGAATTTGCTTTTCACTATTTTATCACCTAATTTCCATTCAATACCTTCCGCAGATAAGTCATTTGCGGAATCAACAAATGGTTTTAAGAAAAGTTGCATGTTTGGTTCCTTATTATTGACCCATATGCTAGACATAATCATATGTTTACGTTGAAGTTTTGGGGGCAATTCATTAATTGCAACATATATCGGCCAAGTTGTGAATTTACTGGATTTAGATGATTGACAACCATCTGTATTAAATGTGTACGAGAAATTTAATTTACTCGATAAAGGATTTCTCGTTGTTGACAATTTTTTGTAAACTTCTCCATCAGTTATATTTTCAATCGTATCTTCATCCAAACTATTTTCAGCACTTTCCAAACGTTCAAGAAGTACTTGCTGTACTTCTGGGTCATGCAATATCATCGTTAATTGTACTCTCATGTTAAGAGTTATAAAATATGAAATATTAGGTGATGTATTAACATTCTTACAATTTTGACAAACCAAGCCTTCAATATTTGATTTTTTTTTCTCTCCGTAGTAAAAAAAACAATCGTCGCAAAACAAATGGTATGAAATGATATCTTCATTCAAGTGTAATGTTTTGAGTAGTCGATATTTGGAATCTGGAACAACATTGTTGCCAAACAGCGTGTTGATCATTGATAATATGGATGTAATAGTCTTCCACGTAAGCGATTCTTCGACTCCTAACATAAGAGCCATTAATAGTGCTTCTTCTCGAGTAACAGATGTACAATTACAAAGAGGTTGACGATAATTATCGTCAGCAATATTTATTTTGTGTTGATCCTAAAAAAATTAATTTAAATTACTTATACAGTTCATTAAAAACTTTATTTACTTTATACTTAAGCTTCAGTCATACCTCATCGTGCACATCAGCGCGATCGTTGATAGGATTTTGCAAAATTGGTGGCGATTCTTCAGCCTGAAATAAGGAAATAAAATAAAAAAATAAAATGATTTAATTCACCTAAAGATATTTTCTTAATTAGAATGCTATCAAATACTGACTTCGAACCAAACTTCTTGTTCATTATAATCCTCGTATAACCATGAATTTCCGGTATTACTTTCCAGATTCTCATTCACATTGTTTTCGCTATGATAGTGTAGTATGTTATCCGTGATTGACATGTTTATTGTATTACCATCCATAAAAAGTCCTGATGTGTTCATTTTAACGTCATCGGGTACCATTACATCAAGTGAAAATTCACTATTGTTGTTACAGTGTTGTTGAGAGTTCACAATGACTTGCACTCCTGCCTACAGAACATTCAAAATTTTATTTTAATTTATAATTAGTGTTATGATATATAGAAAATATGTTGTACTACATTTGAAAGCATTATTATGTATTCCCGCTGTTAATTTATCACATATTTTCATTTTTATTGTAAATAATAAACGTTAATAAGTAATGGAAAAAAAAAGTCAAATTGAAATTGCTATATAAATCAGTATGTGTAATTTTCATCTTAAGATTATAAACAAATATAATTCATGTAATTTTTTTTACAGTTAACATTATTATAGACTCGATGAAATTATAATTCAATAATTTCTTGAAAATAATGAAATTAAAAAAAAATATTTCTGAAGTTACTTTGTTTGCCAGTTTTTGTTGCACAAATAATTTTATTACATGCAATGTTAAATAAGAAAAAAAATTTTAAGTAAAATATACAAGATTAAAGTTGAGGATATTAAACTTTTCATGAAGTGACTCAGAATGTTATTAACACATTTTGTTTTCACATTTCATAAGTCAATATAGAAGTAAATGTTTTTTTTTTTCAACAACCACATTTTTAATCACAATTTAGTTGTCCACATCAAATTATTTAAATGAGTAATTTAAGGAAAATTGATTTATTTAAAAAAAAATAAACATTTTTTTTAAGATATGATTATAAAAATTTCTGTTAAATACCATAATTTCTAAGTTTCTTAACACGTACATACATCTTTTATTTAATAACCGTCCCTATGTGTTTCTCGCATCGCATGCACTTCGAGAAACCGTACTATCTTTGTTCCACTCGTGACAATACAGCTGTTGCTGTCTTATGTTTTATTTGAAGTAGATATGTATATGTGTAAGTGTATATGTAGAATAGAAATTTAATGCAGTAATCGTAAGGGACGGCTCTTGAACAAAAAATTGTTTCCGTTGTCAACATTACATTGTCATCCACGTAAATCTTCGATTATTACCAGTTTCTGTTTTTTCAAAATTTAAAAAAAAATTTTTTTTAGCTTGACTAATTTCCTAAAATATCGCTTCAGTCTCGGCCTTACAATTAACATAAATTTGTTTAAATTGTACATAAATACTTACTAAACAACAAAAATGTTTAACATTTTAACGTTTTTTGAAGAAAAAAAATGAAAAATTAAAATTTTAGTCTTCAAATTCTGAAATAATCCACCATTTAGTTTACTCAAAAATAAATTTCAAATTCTTATGCACAGTTTCTTGTAAGAAACATACTTCCACCATATCTATCCTTCTTTTTTTTATATTAATTTTGCAACTACAAGGAATAAAAACCATTAACCTTTGATAGTTGTAAGTCATTATAATATAAAAAGAATCTGACATTACCGAAATAATTGTTTAGGTCACAAAAGATATATTTTCTTTTTAAAATTTTGCTGCTGAGTCGCGTACATATGCTTATACACTTACCTAAAAATCTTGAATACTGTAAACTTTTAGGGGGCATCAATACAGAATTGTCTTATCATCTTTGTTCAAACGGAAGAGTTAAAAATAATGAAGTCATTTTATTTAATAAGTACTAGCTAACAACAATTAAATTTTTTGACAATAAAAGATTGAATTTCAATGATTACTAGAAAGGTGAGGATACAAAAAATTCAAACACTATTTATCTCAGTAGTAACGCCCTAATCTCCTTTAAATCAATCGAGCTTTATAGAAAAGAAAAATTTACCTCTACGACAGAAAATTTTATTACGTTCACAAGTTATTGATTTGTGGAAGTATATAGAGGATTTTATAAAAATTTTTTAGAAAAAGTTTTAAAAATCATAATAAGCTTGCAGTTGCAATTAACTTTAAAAATTTTATTTCGCATCTCAGCCATAGTACAATTATGATTAAAACTCTTTTTTAATCTTTTCTAATGACTTTTTTTTAATTCTTTAAATTTTTATAGTTAATTAATTAACGTAGACATTCATACTTACAACATCTTTATTTCCAAGTTCTTGCAGTTTTTGATAACGAGTCGAACGCGGTATCACCCCGTCACCGTAGCGATCTAGGTATAATTTATATGGCCCTCGCCGCATAATATTATGCTTCTACTGACAGTTCTCGAACAAATATTAATTTAATAATAACAGTTATAAAAAAATTTTAAACTTACACTATTACAATTATTTACACAAAACTTTTATTTACAGCACTATTAAAAAATATTCACAATCGAATTTTTTAATGAAATATCCAGTATTAACTTGCGAGATACTTGGCAAAGAATAAATTTAATTATCTTTTATCAGATCTTTAGTTAATAAACATATAACGAGACAGCATTCAATTATCTCACTTGACTACAGCTGTCAGGCCGTTCAGGTTCATCGCGAGAAAACGTTACCCCCACTTTAGGGCGCACTTTTGTCTAGACACATTAAATATAGTCGACAGTGGAGGTAAATTTTTGAAATGATCTGGCGACACTACGGGTCACAATGAGGCACTGTAAATGGTGGGGGCGAATTATCGTTGTTTCGAAAAAATCAAAGATAAAAAAAATTTTCTTAAAATCTATGAAATCTTAACATATATTTATGTATTTATATGTATGTGACTGGAAGTATTATTGTGAAAAAAAAAAAAAAAAAAAAAAAAAAAAAAATTTTTTAATTTATTTTTAAAAATATTTATGTGTTTATGTAATATTTCGATTTGCTAAATAATTTATTTAAAATGTTTACTCAAGTAGATTGTTAAATATTATATCTTCTTTTTATTAAAATCTACTTTGAGGGTTCCTGTTGTTTTACACACAAATGTAATGTTTCTGTCGCACCTAATAGCTATAACAAAAGAAAGACTATGGATGTATACTATGTACCTAAGAGTATGCCGGGTACAAATTTTCAAAATTAGTGGTGGGAGTTTACTACGTCTAAAGTATTCAAGCGCATAATACCCAGTATACACGTGACATTTAGACAAAGATCATATTGTATCATTTTCTTTAAAGTCCTTAAGATATTAATAGTGTTAGTTCATAAAGTTTTAATATTGTTCTCGTGTTGAAAGCATCAAGTGTCAACAAGCCAGTGTAAGATGAGTGAATTAATAAACAAATGTGTTCTCATTGAAATACCATCAAGAAATAACAAAAAAATGATAGTCGACGCGTATGAAATAATAGATTTTCACAAGTATAATGTGTTCAATAAAAATAAAATGTATTATTTAAAAGAAAATGGAAAACTTGTGAAGTGCGGAATTTTAAATGTTGCCGGTAAGATTTTGAATCAACTATTATTATTTAATATACATATAACAACATCACAGTGAATAATAAAAAACAAGCCTTAGCATCAAATTAATTTAAAAAAACAAAAAAATTAATAGCTTTTGTGTTTCCCTGATTAAAAAAAGCGATTTAAAAAGATTCACAATGTTAAATGCCCATAAGAAAAGGGATTCAAAAGTATTCAAGATATTGAAAAGCATTAAAAAGTATTTAAAATTTTTTATTTCGAATCGTTTTAAATCGCTTTTTTTAATCAGGGTTCAGTTGTTTGCATTATATGAAAATTAAAACTTTAAGTATAACAACTTTATGAAGACAATTTTTAACGTGTTTATTTAATTTTATACCCGACAGTAGTTTAAAATCAAAATTTTTAAATAATCAAAATTAATTTATTTACTAATAATTTTTTTCAGCATCACGCGAAAAATTGCAAAATCCAAGTACAAGGTTACGGCGACCTAAGTACAACATATCATCTTTAGAATCTTCAAGCGAAGAAAAAGATGAATTGCCGCTACATTCGACACAGATTAAAAGAAAGGTAATTATTATGTATAACGTTGTGAAATCTTTAAATCGAAACTTAATTCTATCATCAATATTTTTTTAGAACAAGAAACAAAATGCAGACTGCATGAAAAAAAAATGAGCAATGATATTTTAAATTCCTTTCAAGCAAGACGAAAAGAAAAATTTTTAGAAAAAAAAAGCGAAGAAGAAGGAATAAATGAAAATGAATCTGATGACAATGAAGCAGTGAACAACTACGAAGTAGGTAGTGTAGTAGTAGAAGATTGCGATGCACATGAAGAAGAGAAATCAGATGCAACTGTGGAAGAAGAAGAAGATGAAGAAGAAAAAGAAGACGAAGAAGAAGAAGAAGAAGAAGAAGAAGAAAATGGCCCAAGACAGAAAAGAGAAGATGTTGATGAATATGTTGTACAAGAAGAAATATTTGAACTAGATTCCGGCACAGACGTAGATGATAACGATCAACCCGAAGAAGGGACCCCTAATATAGCTGAGGTATGTAAATTGAAAAATCAACAAATATATATACTTTGTGTGTTAAACCTAGGGAAGTTACGTATATCTAAGTAAATGTTCTTTGTTGTTATAAAGGTCAATGATGATTTAAGTAATAATAATGACACAAATAACGATAATAACAATAACAACTCGAATATTCGTTTTGAAAATGAAAATAACATAAATCATTACTTGACAATAATAATAATAATGAAAATAATAATAACAATAGTTATGATTATTATTATTATTATTATTGTTATTGTTATTATTATTATATTCATTATTTATTAAGTACAGCAATTTTTCTAGGAGTCAAATAACAATCCACCGAAAAAGACGGTAAGAAAAATTACAGAGGAAAGTCAACAACAACGACAGCAAGAACAAGAGGAACAGCGACAGCAAGGACAACGGCAACAGCGACAACAAGAACAAGAGCAACAACGACAGCAAAAACAACGGCAACAGCGACAGCAAGAACAACGGCAGCAGCGACAACAAGAACAAGAGCAACAACGACAGCAAAAACAACGGCAACAGCGACAGCAAGAACAACGGCAACAACGACTCCGTGAACAACTTCAACGTGAACAGCAACCCAATGATGGAAATCGTCAAATTGTTGATCCAATCGGTATCGGGAATAATATACGGGTGCCAGGTCTTGCGTATCACGAAGCATTTGGTGCCTACACTCCAGCTAAATTTATAACTATCATGTCCCATGCAATTTGGGGACATGAGGAACTTGCTCTCCGTGCAGTTGCTATAAGAAAAACTAATCTGCATAAAATACTTTTGTCTCCTACGAAGAAACTGGTGTTGCTACAAAACTATCAAAAATTTTTGAAAAAAAAAAATTTGTCTCAAGATCTTTTAAACGTTGAGCTTACTAGATTTCCTACTTATTTAGGGAGGTCAATCACTAGTGCAGAGCGAAAAGTATCAAACCGTAATAAAAACGCGACTGGTTAAAAAAAATTATTTTGAAAAAAAATTTCTACTACAAAAAATATTATTTGAATAGTGGTAATAACTTGTGATAATTTTTTAAGTATAGATAATAATAATGAATATAACAATAATAATAATAATAATAATAATAATAATAATAATAATAATAATAATAATAATAATAATAATAATAATAATAATAATAATAATAATAATAATAATAATAATAATAATAATAATAATAATAATAATAATAATAATAATAATAATAATAATAATAATAACAACAATATAAAGTTATGGATAAATGATCAATAATTAATAATGAGTGACAATAATATTCCGATTGTCAAGCCACTAAGGTATTTATTATTAAATTGAATTAATCAAATTCGAAAAAAAAAAAAACAAAAAAAACTTATTTTTCATTACTGAAAACATTATTTTTAATTTTATCTACTAAAGAATTAATTTTTACGTAATAAATAGATAATGATTTAAGTAAGTATACAATTTATAATAACTTTAATTATCTTTAATAAACAGAGAATTATTTTAAATAACTTAAAATCCATGGTAGTAAATTTTCACTCCAAAGAGTATTTTTTTTCAATGCATTAAATAAAAAAATTTTTACAACAAAAAATATTATTTGATCCTTTAAAGTTTATTTTTTTTTTAATTTAAAAAAATGGAAAGTAATAAAAAATCTAATCGTTCATTATTTTTTTTTCAGTAATCCACAGAGTAATCAACTTTATCACTTCGTCACTTTATCACTTCATCACTTTATCTCAAAAAACTGTAAAATTTTTGTTGTATGACAATCTGGATTTGAAAGTTAAAAAATTTTGATTTTCAATAATTAACAAAAAAATGTAATTACTTACTTTTTAAATAATTTTCATAATTAATGTATAACTATTAATGTTTAAAATCACACATGTGTTAGAATTTCAGCAAATAGTCGAATGCTATCCAATGATATGAAAAGATTAATAATAAAAATTATATTTTTTTTTTGTAACCTTTGTTTTAAGCTATACTTCTGTATCATTTTTGAAATTATCTGGTTATAATCAGAACAAATTTTATTTTCATTTATTATTAAAAATACTTCTATTTAAAAAAAATAATAATAATAATATTTTTGTAGCTAATGGAGAATTTTATATTTTATTGTTTTAACAAATAAAAAAAAATTGTTAATTATCAAAAATTGATTCGCCAGAAAATAATTTATTTATAACAATGACAACTTAGTATCATTTTTTCAGTAAAAAAAGGTTGTCAATATTATTCCAGTATATCTCTGAAAAAGTCTTATTCTTGCCCATTTGAAATTATTTCAATAGCTGTGAATAAGTCAGATTCAGTCTTATTGCAGAGTCCGAAATTCATGTCTGACTATAACCTTATAAATCATTATCTGCATTTACCTAACTTACCAACTCCTTTTATAACATTTTCAGAGAGATTCAGACTGATGACATTCTAATTCAGAGTCCCACAAGAATGTTTCAGACTGCTGACAGAATCTTATTTCCACCAGGGTGAGGTCAACAAACATGTGATCTGAGGCTTTCTTATTTACTTCCTGAGGGGTGTATACTATTTTTTTCGTCGACGAAGGCGGAAAGCGGCAACTTCGTTTTGCACAGCGGGACGAAAGTTGACGCTTTCCGCCCGGAGGCGAGAAAAAAATTAAACAAACGTTATAGCCCTGGCGGTTTAGAATCACGGTGGAAACACGGTGGGTTTGTTCCCTTTTTCCACTGTGATTACGCGGTGTATTCACCGTGATTCCACGGTGGCTTCACCACCGTGTATACACGGTGTTTCTACTGTGATTACACGGCGGATACATCGTGGAACCACGGTGGTGAAATGACACAAAGCCACCGTGGAATCACGGTGGATACACCGCGTAATCACAGTGGAAACACCGTGTATACACGGTGGTAAAGCCACCGTGGAATCACAGTGGATACACCGCGTAATCACTGTGGATACACTGTATATACACGGTGGTAATATGGAACAAACCCACCGTGTACCCACGATGGATCCACGGTGTTTACACTTCCACGGTGTTTCCACCGCGATTCAAATCTGCGAGGGAAGCTATGAATACAGCAATACTTTATGTGCGTAAAGTTTATATTGGTATATTATCTATACAATGTTTTGTCAGATTAACTATCTGAAGTTCTCCAAGAAAGTAAGTCGTTGTCTTTTTTTACTCTTACTCTTAGAAAACGAGCCTAATCTTATACCATGACTACACGCTAACATTTATTACAAAAAATTCATGTATGAAATTAACTTATTCGATCGATCGAGTAAGAAATCTACCTTCCATTTCAGCTGCCGAATGGCCTTTTTTTTATTTTTATTTTCTTACATTGTCATCTAAGCCTGAGCTTTGTTCCAAATTTCAAGTCTCTAGCTTGTCGGGAAGTTACTATAAAATCAATAACAAAATTCCACCCGAACGGTCATATATCACTGAAAAAAAAAAAAACTGTTCTCAAAAGTACAAATATTACATTTAAACAAATATTCACTCGGGACTATAAAAACAAGTAATATTCTTAATCATAGTAAATATATACTTCAAGCCAGTAATATTTTCTTGATTTGAGAATTTCTATACTTATTTTAAGAAAATCTACTTGTTTGGAGTACATTTTTACTAAGATTCAACAAATATTTACTTGTTTCGATACTTACAAAAATTTATATACTTGAAAAAAGTTTGTTTTTTTCTCAGTGATGAAAGTGAGTTAATAAAAACGTGGTAAAATATATTTGTAAAGTTATTATTTTTGTTATTTTCCGAACAAACGAGATAAGATTCAGTATTGTGGTTATGTAAATATTTAATAAATAATTTTTTGATATGATGAACAAACAATTTGCTAAATTTATAAGTTTCTAATTTGTGAGACTTGAAATATTATTTTTTCAAAGGAAATGAAATTTTATAATGATAAATTATTTTTTCTGAAGCTTTGATCAAACACAAAATTTGATGTAAATTATAGTGGTGAAAAAGAATGTACCTATTATATATTACCTTTGTCATTTTTCTGAGTATTGGTATTGGATGTTTTTTAATGGGACTTCATAAAAATAATTATAAAGGTAACTTAATTACTTTCTTTTGAATTTTATATGAATAATAAATTTGGTATATATATTAGGGTGCGTCATTTCAGAGCAATATTTTTTTTTTACGTGCTTGTGGAAAAAATCATAGTTCACCACAAGAGAAAAATTTTCGCACAAGATAAAAAATTCTATCTCGATTACAGATTTAGCTCATTAAAATAAAATTCAGGCCAATTTATTAAATTTTTCAAAAATTATCGTGCTTCTGAAGATTCGTACAGGACTATTGAAAGCACTGGTTTCTTAGAATGAAATGATTCATTTCCAATCAATCGAATAATAAATTGACTTAATACCGAGTTGAAATTATTCCTTAATAAATTGTTATTAAACCCAATCAAGTGTAATCAAAAGAGCGTAGGGATGATTGAATATGAGTGAATTTGTCGAAAAAATAATTCTGATCGTAAGGTATGTACAGCGTGTTCACGCTTGAGGTCTGCGGTTTCAATCGGAAAATCATATTTGAATTTCAGCATTATTATTAGATTAAAATCATGTATATATATATATATATATATAAGTTCATTTCTATACTTGATTTTTATCTTATTCTAAATTTTCAAGAGTAATAGATATTACCTGGGTCAAAAATAAAACTTGATTTAGACTTGGTTTACCGAATCGAACTTTTTACTCGACTTTTTTTTTTACGGAGATATGAAATACATTGAGTTTTCGCCTTGGTTTAGACTTAACTGGCTTACTTAGTCACGATTTAAGACGAAAAAGTTGAAATCAAGTCGAAATTGACTTGGTTTAGACTTATTTGACTTAAATTTTAAGACGAAAAAGTCCAAACTAAGGTGGAATAATTTTTATATATTAATGTGAAAGTAAGGCGAATAAATAACTTTTTTCACAATTTAAAATTAAGATGAATGACTATCGTGCTCGAAGTAAAGACGAAAAAGTTTAAACTAAGACCAAAAAATACAAGTAAGTTGAAATAAATTGAAACTAAGACGAAAAAAGTTCAAAAAGTTGAAAAAAATTTAATTTAAGTAAAAAAAGTCAAGATCTTATCGAAAAATCGTCGGCAAATCGAGAGCTTCAAAAGAAAATAAGGCGAAGCGAGCTTGAATCAAGTTTTATTTTTGACCCGGGTATTAAAGATTTAAATAACATATTGTATTTTATTTTATTTCAATGCAATTGTTGTTTTTTCAATTGTACATAAGTCCATTAATTTTCAGCATAGTATTTTAAATCTTTAAATTTGATTTCAAAACTTTAATAAACTTACAATTATCAAAAACTAATTAAGGTTTTAAAAAAATTGTTTAGCACTGTATTTTTAAAATTTTTCGAGTTTAAATCCAACTCAAAATCTTGATTAATAACATAGAACATATATTTTTTAGTAAGTGATGTTGTATTTTCATTGAAGTTTATGCTTTAATTTCTTTAATTATGAGAATCACTCGATATCTATGTAACATTAATAAATTAAAGTAACAATTATTATTGAAAATTTAACGATTAATTGAGCACGCCGAAAGCGTGCGAAGTTTGATCGTAATTATACTACGAGCCTCGTTCGAAGAGATTAATAATAATAATAGTATATTTATAACCATGTAGTTACCCCAATGGTCATTGGAGTGCACAACTTGTTCAGAGAAAGTAAAACCATCGGTCCACTTAACTCTGTTACTTCCTCTATACTTCATATTTTAGAGTTAAGCAAACCCACCGGGTTTAAAAATTTGGACAACACCACTTCCTTTTTCTCCAGGGATGGGATTTTACAGATCCTCTGTAAGGGCGGGACCTTAATTTCTTCGAACGAGGCTCGTAGTATAATTACGATCAAACTTCGCACGCCTTCGGCGTGCTCAATTAATCGTTAAATTATACTACGAACCTCATTCTCGAGATTAATAATAATAATAGTATATTTATAACCATGTAGCGGTTTAGAGATTTGGCCAAATTTTAAGATTTAAGCATTAGAAAATTCTTTATTCTTGTCTTACAATCTAATTGTTAACTTATTCAAATACAGCTCTTGCAAAACTCTGGTTGCTGGCCGCTATTAGCCTATTATAAACTTTAGCGAACATTTCCGAACCTTTGGACCAACCCGCAGTCTTCTTTATCGAATCTAAATTAACACCCTTAATGAACGCTGCCGACGTTGCAGCATGACGCGTAGAATGTCCCGAGAACACTGTGGTGTCTATTCCGCTCTCAGCTAACGCAGCCTTTATCCACCTGCTAATAGTCTGACTAGTTACCGCCTTGTGAGGCTTTCTAGTCGAAATGAAGAGATTCTCCAGCTTCCCTCTTGCTATTTGCGTCTTTTTCACGTAGTAGTTTAGGCTCGAAGCCACGCACAATTCCGGTTTTTGTTTGAAAAAAGAAACCACCAGTAACGGTTGTAAACGCCCGGGTCCTGAAGTTTTCACTAGGTCTGGGATTTTAATCTCCAACGCGTTCTTCCGAACTGTTATGTTCTTTACCTGTATGCTAGCTAAAGTTTGGGCCCGATGGGATGTACACAAGGCTAGTAGCGTCACTAGCTTCTGTGAGATCTTGCTCAAGGATAAGCCTTCCAGTGGATATGCTTTAGCCAGGTGCTCAAGCACTTTTGCAACATCCCACGTGGTTGCGTATTTGGGTGTTGGCGGCTTCAGACGAAACGCTCCTTTCATCAGTCTCGATACTAGCGGGTCTGCTCCAATCTTCTCCTCTGCTATCAGAGAAACCGCCGATCTCAAGGTATTTAGTCTAGAGTACGAAGCTCCTTCCCTCTGCTTCTCTGCTAAAAAACGAAGTAAGTTCTGGCTGTTCGGCTCCAAAAGGTCCAGATTGTTCCTCGCACAAAACTCACTCCATTGCTGAAGAGCCGACTGGTACTGCTTTACCGTAGAATCTGCTAGTGATGCGATCAAAATGTCTATCGCCTCTTCTGGTGAGCCCTTTTTAATAACGGCTTGCCTGACAATCGCCCTGCAATCAATTCTAGAGATGCTGCTCGAGGATGATGTTTTGTCCTACAAGGATACAGCAATAAATTGTTACCAGGTCTTAGATATATCGGTTCTTCTGCTAAGAGCTCCAGGAAAAACGGATACCAAGCTTGGTTAGGCCAGTTAGGAACGATCACAATTCCCGAAGACTCTTCTAATTTAATTTTATTGAGAACCCTGAGAATTAGCGCGAAGGGTGGGAAGGCATAAAATTCGACATCTCTCCAACTAATTGTGAGTGCATCTATCTCTGTCGCATTCATATCTGGGAATCGCGAACAAAAATTCGCGAATTTTTTATTAGCGTTTATTGCAAACAAATCTATCGCTGGGACTCCAAACTTTTTCACAACCCTTTCATAGGCAAATCTAGCTAATTCCTACTCGGTATCATCATTAGCTAGCCTCGACAGCCCGCCCGCCTCTACATTTTCTTCGGATGGTATGCATGAGGCAAGGAAGAAATTGCCTCTTGATTCTGCCCATTGCCAGATTTCGCGCGTTAGTTTGTTAAACTTCGGGTGCTTAGTCCCTCCCATTTTGTTAACATACGCTATCGCGGTCGTATTATCGATCCTCAAAAGGATCTGCTTCCCCACTATGTCCGCAGCTAACACCTCCAGCGCTAACTTCACCGCAAATAATTCCTTATAATTAATATGCCATATTTTTTGTTCCTCACTCCAAAAGCCATGGATGTAAAGATCGTCTTAGTGAAGTCTACAGATTTGATTTTACTAAAGCCTAAACGGATCTTTTCTTCCCACCATATTAGGTCTGGAACTAAACCATTCGGTACTACTACTGCCGCTTCATAATCAAAATGATTTCTTTCCAGGCTAACGATTTTAAATCTCTCTAAAGGTCGTAAGTATAACCAGCCGTACTCTACACCAGGGCACGCTGCTACTAGCTTAACTATTAACTCCTACAGTTCTCTGATTGAATGTCTTTGCCCAGCCGTAAAGGTCTTTATCAGCTTACTCAGGTGAGCTTTCTTTTCACTCGTCAGCTCTACTGATTACTTGATAGAATCTATAGTAAAACCTAAGAAGTCACATCTTGTCGTAGGAGTCAATCTGCTTTTCTTTTCATTAGTCAGGAACCCCAAAGACTCTAAAAGTTTAACCGTAGCGTTGACATTCTCAGAGCATTTCTCAGGTGAGCTCTCAATGCATAAAATGTCATCGAGATGAATTACTGACTTATAACCCCTTAATCTGAATAATTTTATTACCGATTTCAAGATTTTCGTGAAGGTATACGAACTAGTGCATAAACCGAATACCAGGCATGTAAACTGATAAATTTTTCCATTGAACCTAAATCTTAGATATTTTCTAGACCCCGGATGGACTGCAACCAGGTAATACGCGTCTTCCATGTCGAGCGACGCAAAGAAAACATTTTCTAGCGCTAGTCCCCGAGCGGTTCTTAGGTCCTCCATCTTAAAATGAGAGGTATCCATGAACTCATTCAGATTCTTAAGATTAAGAATAAACCTATCCGAGCCATCTCTTTTGGGTACCAAGAAGTACGACGATAGAAATTGCCCCTCTTCTGGTTGGCATTCCTCGATCGCGCCTTTAGCCCACAATTTCTGAACTGCCCTTTCAAATCTCTGGGCCTCGTGATCCTCAATAATCACTCTAGGCTCGTGTAACTGAACTACCTGACTATTAAAGATTAACCTATAACCCTTAATGCAACCTAGTATAAACTCGTTATCCGTAATTTCCCTCCAAGCTCCGTAGAAACGCTTTAAGCGTCCCGCAACCTTACTTACTGTATTTACTGAGTATTGAGTTTGAAATTCCTCACTGGAGGACCCATGTTCTTCGAAGGCTGTTGATTCTGCTTGAATTGAGGCTTCTGGTGGTAACGGAAGGGTAAACGAGGACAACCTTGGCTCCTATTGCCCTGTTGGTATGGACCGGACCTGCGTCCCACCGGGCAAGAGGAGTTTAAAAACTTGCTTTGACCTGCTGCACTTTGGTTCAGTACACGGGCCACTGATACCACCTTCTCCGCTGTTTTGACCGACATAATGTTCTCAACTAAATCTTTACCGAAGAGATATTCGTCTGCCTTTGCTTTATCCAGGATATCTTTTGTCGCCTTATCAAAGCACGGTATAATAGTTGCTTTTCGCGATAGCGATTGCTGATGGAAAGCATCAGCAAGAATTTTAGTCGCTTCAAATAACTTTTCAAATGCCTCATCTACATCGAGGCTTTCTGTATTTGTAATTAATGTCGATGCTACAGAGCCGACGGCCATCATAGCTGATCCAATTGCGTTCTGAGTTAACATGCGAAAAGTGTCTCTCTTCTTCGCGTTGGCTGATAACTTGGACTCAATTGCTAAGTTAATTTTTGAAGCCTCAAACCCTTCAGGTCTCCTGTATTTCGCCAACAGTTTGTCTCTGTCCTCAGAACTCAACCCCTTCTCGGTCCAGAATTTCAAGCGATTCTTTATTTTAGGATGTAGCTCTAGATTAAGACCTTTTTCCTCGGACGGGTCCTCTCCGAGAATGCTAATCATTTCCTCCGTCATGCACAGCTCACCCTCTTCTAACTCCTCTGTCCCATTATTCTCTTTACCTACAGGTGAAAAAAAGAACAGGATAATGTCAGGTACACTATCATGACTATAGATGTCGATAATGTTCTCGACATACTATAAGATTTTCTATGACTTGTCGAAAAACAAGCGCAGAAAATTAAAGATTTTATAAACAATAACAATAACAATAGTCTATTATTATTATTATTATTATTATTATTATTATTATTATTATTATTATTATTATTATTATTATTATTATCCTGTATGTATTTATATATATACACCTTCCTTTTTTTTTGTTGTTTTTTGTTTACACTCTACAAGTGAATTCCAAGGCCCTCTTACCACTCGTGTAAGCGCAAGCCCGGCTCCGCCATTTCAACTTGTGCCTACTGACACTCATGTCACACTGCACACGTATGTATACTAACGTACATATATGTATATGTATGGAATGGCCGACTTACCGCTCGTGTAAGCGCGGGCCTCGTGGTGTCATTTTATTGATGACCTTTTTATTAAAGATTCATAATACATTCAATATTTACCTTCATCAGACTCGCTTAAAAATTCCGTTTCTAAAGGACCAGTCTTTTGGCTTGCAGACGGGTCTGCTGGACTGTCTGAATTCATCATGGCGTCGGTTGCATCATTCGCCGTTGCCGTCTGATTCTCCTCAGAATTTCTTACTGATTGTTTCAGCTTTTTTGCTATCACCTCGATAGAAAGCTTGGTCGGATTACCTTCACATTTATGCATGCCTGCCACGTTTGTCTTGATTTGTTTTACCTTTACTTTAAATTACAATAAAGAATTTTTGTCACCGTGAAAAAACTTTAGTGTTCACTCTAGTGCACAACAAAGAGATATGAAGTACAGAGGGAGTAACAGAGGTTAGTGGACCGATGGTTTTACTTTCTCTGAACAAGTTGTGCACTCTAGTGACCATTGGAGTAACTACATGGTTATAAATATACTATTATTATTATTAATCTCGAGAACGAGGCTCGTAGTATAATTGTAAAATTTTGAACAGTAACTTCGATTAATATGGAATATACATTTTTTCAGGGCATTTATACGCACAATGTCAATATTAGAAAAAATTCTGCTATGCTGTCTTGCACTATTTCTTATTTTTATGAATTGTAATGATGCTATACAATTAATGCTGTTACTAGGATTCGTTGGATTTGTAATTCTAGTATCTTAAATATTATAGTATTCAATATCATACGATCCAAGATATAATAATTATTTTCATTTAATAAAAACAGTATAATATGCAAATACATCATAAAAGTATAAAATATTACGTTTTATAACTTTGATGAGAATACCTAATGAAATTAAATATAAATAACAATAATTATGAATTGAGAAATACAAGTTTACGTATATTAAAAAAAATTATTATTTGCAGTGTGATTGAACGGTAAATGGCTATTGAAAATATTTATTGCATATTTCACTATATTATCAATAATAATTACTTTAATTTGTAATACAAGAGATTTTACTCGTTGAAGCATTACGGGGTCACTATCACACCGGGAGCACGAGCTTATGTCTACATAATAATTAGCTATCTAGTACGAGGTGCAGAAATAGACCGAAACTCTTTTTTTTTATTGCCTTGGTTCTAAGATGTCTATTTTCTGTATAATGATATCATTTATTTTCTATTCAATGATATTCGTGAGAAAATTGGTGAATAGATTGTTTTTTGTAGTGACCTAGAATAGTAAATTAAATCATGTAAATCTTCAATCATGTTAATTGAGAATAAAAGATTAACGCAATGGTTATATCCTGTAGTCTGTATACAATTGTTTCAATTATACGTATATATAAATTATTGAATAATAATGAATAGTAAATTCGCTAATGAAGTTACTTAACTTATTTTTGGTATGCTTTGTAAGTAACAGAAAAAATTTTAATCGAGAGTAAAATACATTTCTATTCAAAGTGTGAGATGTTTTCTGTAACTTAATTGAAATCTATAATTCTGAGCAAAATTTTTTCAAAGAATTTTATTTGAGTATCTTTATCAATGAAAAAATCTGAAAAATGGTTGACCATGTAGGCTAACCTCAAAACTTCCCTCTGTGTATACTGAAAAAACGATATATTTATAGTTATGTTCTTTAATAGGGGAGACCGGGGTGTTACGACCCCCTGGGGCACGGCGGCCTCCCTTAAAAATTTGGTAAAATTTTTTTTTTTCATTTTCGGTCAAATCATGTTATCTTCGATGTTTTAATGATATTTTAGGCTGATCCGCGATATCTGGGGCATAATGGACCACCTAAAAAAAAAATTTGCTACAGAAAAATTATTCTTTTTCCTAGCAGCCGAGGCAGCCGTTCCGCACGCGCGTGGCTCGGGCGATCACCGAAGTTAAGTAGCATCGAGCATGATCACTACTTAACTAGGTGACCGTTTAGCCATGCGTCGGGCTCGAACGAAGGTCTCTGATCGCTAGGCGCGGGATGAAGATCCAGTGATCGGTAAAATGGGAATTTTATCGATCACTGGAGCTTCAACCAAACCGAAACTCTACTGGCTAGGTTTTCTCTGTGGTTTTCCTAGCCACTGCACCTCCATTGCACACGGTAGGTTGCAGGGCATCACCGTAATGATGCAGTACAGTATAAGGACAAGTCGAGCCACAGCCGCACAATGAAGGCAGAAGGAGAAGTAAAGCAGTTTGCGATATAAAGGCAACCCATACAGGAGCTGCCAGAGTTGAACGAAGGGCCCCTTACTTGGCTCAGCACTGGGGAACCTAGCTTTGGCACACCTATATTGGCCCAAGCTTGGCTCAAGATTGGGTACACAGTTCTGGCCGTTACAATGATTACCCGGGCTTGGGCCAAGACTGGATAACCTAGCCTTGGCCGTTACAATGATTACCCGGGATTGGGCCAGGACTGGGTAACCTAGTCTTGGCCGTTACAATGATTACCCGAGCTTGGGCCAATACTGGGTGCCCCTGCCTTGGACGTCCAATGGCAATCCAGACTTGGGCCAAGGTAGGATTACCTAAGTTTGGCTATACCCATGGTTCAATAAGTAGATCATATAAATGTATCAATTCAACTTTAGTATGTTTGTCCAGTTGCTACCGTTCGGACTTAGCAATCAGAAGGACGGCAGTTCGCGCCCAGAGCCCAGCAAAATTTTCACCGAGTTTTTTTCACATCAATTACCTCCCTTAGATAGTTTAAACGTTAATGATCATGAATTCTACGAGATTAATAATAATTATAATGTTTTTTAAATTAAATTTATTCGTTCCCTTGATGCATGGGCCAGGTCTGGCCACCAAGCATGGCCCAGATCTGGCAACCAAGCATTGGCCAGGTTAGGTAACCAAGCATGGTCCAGATCTGGCAACCAAGCATAGGCCAGGTTTGGTAACCAAGCATGGGCTAGGTCTGGCAACCAGGCTTGGCCCGAGATTATCATCCCAGACTTTTACCGGAACTGGGCCAAGCCTGGGCTAAGCCTGGGCCCGTAGTACTTTCCTCTATGGGAAGAAGTGTAAAAGGCCGTAATTGCGGCTATGCACTAGAAAACAATTAAAATTAAAAAATTATTCTTTTTCCTAAACTAAAATGGGTTTGAAAAATTTATTGATTAAAGCTCTTTTCGGCCAATAGATTATAATGTGGTTAAAATAAAAAAATAAAAATTTCAATAAAACTGGTTAAATCCGCTCAGTAATTTTTTTTTCAATAAATTTGAAGTCCATGGGTTTACCCATACAAAGTTTGGAAATCGGCCCTATATCGGGCCATTACTGGGCCAAGAATGTCGATTAATGGCTTAGCAATCGCAATTTTTATTGGCCGATAAACGGCTTATAGCCGGGATGATAACGTCGGCCCATTAACGGCACTTGACTATCGGCCGATTAATGGTAACCAGAAATCAGCCAAGCAAGCAAATCAATTAAATTTAAAAAAAATTCCATTTTTATTATTCTGAAAGAATTCATGATCATCACGTCTTATTGAGAAGGTTTGCATGTTTGGGTTCCCACTTATTAAATTGGACTTACTAAATATAACGTTGAAACTATTTAAGTGGGGTAAATGGTGTGAAAAAAACTCGGTGAAAATTCTGCTGGAATCTGGGCGCGAACTGTCGTCCTTCTGATTGCTGGGTCTGAACGCTGGCTACTGGACGAACTTACTAATGTTGAGTTGATGAAGGTAAATATTCTTGATTCAAGAAAAATTTTTTGGAAACCTAAATTTTCTCAGTTAGTAGAAAAAAAAGTAGAAATCTTCTCCGACCAAGACACATTTTTTTTTATCAAGACAAATTCTCTTGGCTCAAGAAAATCTTGACTTGGTTCCCGAAAACCTTCGTCTTCCAAAATATTTTCTTGACTCAAGATAATTTTTTTTTCTATGTATCCCTGGACTCCGGAGAGCTAAAGAGCGAAGGGAAGACTACGTTTAACACGCGTAGTAAGGATTGTTGTCCATCCGTTACGTTACAATAGAATAGATTACTCAAGTATATAATCTATTTGTATTAAATACTCTAAAATTTTGTCACTGTTTAAATAATGACTATATATATTTATATCAATAATATATCTTTAATATAAATAAGATCTTATTAAAAAGCATCAACTCCATCAATATATTTAAGATAAAGAAATTGATTTTTCAGTGTACAAGCTCAAAGAACTCTAAAACGTTATTATTGGTAAATTTCGAGCTCAAAAAACGGTTGGACTAAAAAAATATGTGTCACTGAAAAAAAGTATACTTTTTTTTTACTGATATATATGTCAATTGATATAACTTATTTTTTTTCTCACGTTTACATTAATAATTTTTTCGCAGAAAAATAAATTTTTTGTTGAACATTGCAAACGAAAATTAGAAAAGAAAATGCCACAAATTAAATAACAAAAAAGTAAAAAGGATAATTATGCATAAAAAAATTTTTGAAATCGGTTGACCCTGCAGGCCAGCCCCGAAACTTCCGGCTGTTTAAAGCTCCTTGAGCTCGAAAACATTGCCAATATATGTTCGATCTCTTTGAATTCGATAATACCTTCGAATACTCTTATATTTTCGAGCACATCGAAAAAAATGAAAAAAAAATATTTTTTCTTTGTATTCTGTACGTACGTACGTACAGACATACACTCAGACATCATCTTGAAAATAGTTAAAATAGCTTCCTAGGACCTCAAAACGTCGAGATCTGTTCAAAACTCGGTTTTCGAAAATCAAACCGAAACCAATAATTTCCCGAATTTTTGGAAATGTTCAATTTTCTTAGCGGGAAGTTAAAAAACAATTTTCATTCATTCTTTCGTTGCCCATACCTTTCGAACAGATTATCCGATTGAGACGTTCTTGGCAGCAATCGAAAGCTTCGATCGTGGTCCCTTGTAGGAAAAAATTTTTTACGAAGGAACCTGTCTTGGCACAACATTGGGCTACCGACCTCTATTGGCTAGTCTTGGCCCAAGAGTTTGCCAATCCTTAACTCCCGAGCTTCGGTTTGTTAATCTTGGCCCAAGAGTTTGCCAATCCTTAACTCCCGAGCTTCGGTTTGTTAATCTTGGCCCAAGAGTTTGCCAATCCTCAACTACCGAGCCGCGGTTTGCTAGTCTTGGCCCAAGAGTTTGCCAATCCTCAACTCCCGAGCCTCGGTTTGTTAATCTTGGCCCAAGAGTTTGCCAACCCTCGACTACCGAGCCTTAGGCTGCTAGTCTTGGCTCAAGATTCGGCCAATCTTCGACTACCAAGTCTTGGGCTGCTGTCTTGGCCCAAGAATTTGCCAATCCTCGACTACCAAGTCTTGGTTTTATAGTTGCCGGCTACGAGCCAATTTTCTATCAAATTTGTTCGAGTTCGCTAATAATTATATTTTTATTTGAGTTCAAATAACTTTAAGCAGTAAATATCATGATTTTATATTATTTAAAAATTACACATATCATATAATTATAAGACAGCTAAATACCAAATAGTACTTAAAATCCTCCGGCTTCTATGAATAGTTTCACAGCCTAGTGGATACGAGACTTGCCTAGCATCCATGAAGGACCTGGTTCGAGACCCAGCAAATGCAAAAAAAAAAAATTATTCCCATCGGTTTACTCGATTTCTCGATGTCCAAATTTACATCCATATCTTACCATTACGCACATGATTACCGATATAATTTTTTTTTTTTCAATTTATTTTTAATAAGTATATAGCTGCATTATTATTTATCAAAAGCATTGGTACAATACTGACATTCAATATTGCACAGAAAAAAAAAATCTTGACTCAAGAAAATTTTTCTTTAACAAATAAATTTTTCAGCAGGTGGAATAAAAACCGAAAATTTCTTGAACGAAGTGAAATAATTTTTTCAATGTAAAAATCTTGAATTAAGAAAAAAATTCTTAAGCCAATAAATATTTCATACTTGGTCCAATAATAGAATTACTTGTTTTAAAAACTTGCATTCCTTAGTATAATAAACAATTTTCTTAACCTAAGTATGTTACTTACTTAAACCAAGAAATAAAAATATTTAGTTCAAGAAAGTTATACCCCGGGGAAAAAAGTTTAGATCTGACCACATATAATTATATCTGATCAGATCTGACAAAGTAAATCTGGCCAGATCTTTAAATTGTCTTTATCTGACGAGATCTGCCCAGATCTGATCAGATATAATTATATGTGGTCAGATCTAAACCTTTTTCCCCGGGGATCCCTATTAAAAAAAATATTAAATTGTGAAAAAAAAATAAGATAATATCAATTCAATTCGAAATGAAATCTGATATATTAGGAACGTTATTTAGAGGAATTATAAATGATTATGATTAATGAAAAAATCCCGGTGACTGCTGAGCTCGAATCTGCATCATTCCGATTCAAAGTCTTTGATGCTATCCACTGTGCTGACCCACGTGTGTAATTGCGTGAGTGTAAATAACTAGATATTAACAATTTTGAATAATAATACAATGTTATATCTGAGCAGATATAATGAGATCTGATTATGTCAAATGTTGTATTTAGTTCAGATATAGTTATATCTGATCGGATCTTACGAGATATACGCAGATCTGACTAGATATAATCATGTCTGACATTGTATCTAGCCCAGATCTAATTATCTCTGATTAGATCTGACCGGATATAAGCGGTGGTTGGCCAGATACAATGAGATCTGATTATGTCTAAATATTAGATCTGATCAGATATAAATAAATCTACCCAGATATAATTTTATACGATCAGATATAATTATATCTGGTCAGATCTTAATCATTTTCCCCGGGTACACTTAATTAAAGAACTATGATGATTTGAAACAATAAAGGGTACGAACTCGAATTAAAAATAATGGGAGTTGGTTTAAAAAAAATTTGAACTCTAGGTTTTAGTATACTTTCTCTGACTAATCACACGAAAAATCTCAAACCAAGATTACTCGAGTATCAAGCCAAGAAAGCGTTCTCTTGGATTCACTCATAGGTGCTCCCTCCTTCGCACCCTAAAGAATGAATCCTCCTCTCTTTCTCACACTAGCGCAGCAAATGGATTTTTAGTCCACATTTTTATTTTAAATAAATTAAAAGTTAAATAACTAAATTATATTATTATAATAAATTAATTAATTAATGTAATTTAACAATATTGAATAATTTCTCAATTTTTTTTATAATTTAGTTTGTTCTAATTAAAAACTTTTTTATTTTTGTCGAAATTAATTTATGAACGATTCATATGATCCGTTCAGTATTTTGGTAAAATATCAGCACTAACATTTTTCTAAATTATTGGCGATAATATTTTTAATATAAATTCTGTGTTTAGGATTTAAAAATGTGACTGACCATAAGCCCAGTGTGGCTCAGTATATGTTGACAAAGTAAACGCAGCCTAGCAAAGGCTGGGATGGCTTAGTTGGTAAAACTCTCGCGTGACGCCGAATCGATCTGGGTTATTCGATTCCTTCGTTAAGCGATAATTGTTTTTTCTCAATTTGTTTAAATATTTAACATATTGCGAAACTTGCCAATCCCTTTATAAATGCTTCTGATAAAGTATTTATTTGCTTTACAGCATTGTTTATAATATTTAAACAAAAAAAAAAATTGTTTCAACAAAAAAATGATAAAAAGAAAGAAAATTTTTTTTGCTCGATAAATTTATTTGATCAATTAAAGAAATTATTTTCTTGGCTGAAAAATTTTTTTTTGTTTGCGACAAAAAAAAAATTTCTTGGCTCAAGAAAGTTTATTCTTGGTTTAAAAAATTATTTTTCTTAATACAAAAACTTTTTTGTTTTAGCTCAAGACATTATTTCTTGACTCAAAAACGTAACAATCTTCAGCCAAGAAAAAAATTTGTTAAATTGAAAAAAAAATGTTCTCGAACCAAAAAAAAATTTTTTTGGACTAAGAAAGTTTTTTCTTGGTTTAAAGAATTTATGTTTCAGACTAAGAAAATTATGTCTTCCGCAAAGGGAATAATTTCTTGATCCAAATAATTTTTTACTTCAATAAAGTAAGAAATTTCGCTTGGTTTAAGAAAAAAATTTCGAAGACATTTTATTTCTTGGTTCAAGATTTCTTTTTTTTTTGTGTGGTACAATATTAAGATGCAGTCTCGGCCCAATACTGGCACTCGATATTGGGCCAATACTTAGATGCAGCCTCGGCACAATACTGGTACTTGATATTGGGCCAGGATAAAGTTTCAGGCCTGGCATGAAGTTATCATCCCGATACTCAAACGAGCTTGGGCCAGGCTTGAATTTCTAGCTTGGCCCAGAATTAGCAAGTATTGGACCAAGCCTCAACCAAGCCTGGGCCCGTCGTCATTTCCTACAAGAGTTCTAGAGCTGAATAGATTTCCGAATTAATCGATTTGACAGTTTTCAAGATATTCAGAAAAAACAAAAATTTTTCTTTTCGTATATCTCAAATACTTCAGAATCTATTTAATTCAATGATCTAAAATTTTCTGGAAATCTAAGTTCAAAAGAACTCTTTCGAATGCCGTAAGAACCATCTAGATCGGTTCATTCATTAATAAGATATAAGAGATTTACATTCACACACACACGCACACACATACATGCATACACACATACAGACATTCCTCTGAAATTTTCAGAAAAGCATTCTAGCACTTTCAAACGTTGACATCTGATGAAATCTCGATTTTTGAATATCGGAATGAAACCAATACTTATTCCGATTTTTCGAAAATCGTCGATTTTCTTAGCGGGAACTTAAAAATTTTATTTTTTATTGAACTTTGGAGGCTTATAACTCTTTTGGTGTTATAGTTACAAGCATGGCTATCTACGACACTTTGGTAGGGAATTTCATTTCCTATAAGAGTACACTGAAAAAAAAATATTGCTGTACCCATGCAGGAGCTGCCAGAGTTGAACGACGGGGCCCTACTTGGCCCAGCACTGGGGAACCTAGTTTTGGCACACCTATATTGGCCCATGCTTGGCTCAAGATTGGGCACTCAGTCTTGGCCATTACAATGATTACCCGGGCTTGGGCCAAGACTGGATAACCTAGCCTTGGCCATCCAATGGCAAGCCAGACTTGGGCCAAGACTGGGAAACCTAGCCTTGGCCATTCAATGGCAAGTCAGACCTGGGCTAAGGTAGGATTACCCAAGTTTGGCTATACCTACGGTTTGATAAGTAGATCATATAATTGTATCAGTTTAACATTAGTAGGTTCGTCCAGTAGCTAACGTTCGGACCGTCGTACTTTCCTCTCTGGGTAATAGTAATACCGTTAGGTTATAGCAGTCATCTAAAGTTTGGAAAATCGTAGATTGTTAATATAGCAATACTTTATTTGCATAAAGGCTAGATTGCTATTTTACCCATACAATGTTTTATTAAATCAACTATGTATGTAGATGGTTGCTACGGCAATACGTATTGCTATATTAACAATACGTATTGGTATATTTACAATCCGGATTGCTGTATTAACCATATGGATTACTTTATTAACAATTGCGATTGCTATGATAGCAATCTATAGGAATCGTTAAAACAGCAATACCAAGTATGGGGAACATAACCAAAGAATATGGTTAAATTGACAATACTTTTATTTAAAATTGAAGATAGTCAATGCAGCAATCTAGTATTGCCAAGTTAAAGATACATTTTGTTATGACAACTATCTGCCATTAGCAATACTTCAGATTGTTACGATAACCACATTTTTTTTTCAGTGTATGGAAATCAAAATTGGAAAAAAAAAATTTTTTCTTTTATGTTTTAACGAAAATTAGAAAAAAAATTTTTAACTTCCCGCTAAGAAAATTATTAATTTTCAAAAATTCGGGAAGTTATTGGTTTCACCCCGATTTTCGAAAATCGAGTTTTCATCAGATGTCGACGTTTTGAGGTCCTAGGAAGCTATTCTGACTATTTTCAGAAGGGTGTCCGAGTGTCTGTATGTGTGTGTGTGTGTGTGTGTGTGCGTGTGTGTATGGATGTAAACTCTTAATATCTGTTTAATGAACTGACCAATTAAAATGTTTGAGGTGGCAATTAAATGACTTTGTTGACCGTCAACTTTTCTGAAAATTTCAAATCGATCGATCAAATAGACTGTAAGATATGGAAGAAAAACAAAAAAAAAAATTTTTTTTTCAGTTTTTTTCACATTTTTCAGAAATGGCTCCATCGATCAATTCCAAAATCTATTCAGCACAAGAATTCAATAAAACGCGTCGATTGCCGCCTCAACCATCTCAATCGGTTTATTCGTTTGAGAGAAATCGATCGAGAAAGAAATGGTGAAAAACTGTTTTCTTCGATTATCTTCGAAGCGACTCATTCGATTAATTCCAAAATTTGATCAGCTCTAGAACTCAATAAAACGCGTCGATTGCCGCCTCAACAATCTTAATTGGTTAATTTGTTCGTAAGATATCGTGGGAGAAAGAAATGCTAAAAAACGGTTTCTTCCGAAAGCAATGGCATACAATAGTATTTTCAAGGAGCTTGAAAACAGCGGGAAGTTTTAGGGCTCGCCCGCAGGGTCAACCGATAGACAGATTTTTTACGTAGATATTAGTAATAACAATAGTACAAGTTACAATATGTCTGCTTACACCGGTAATAGCCTACATTTGATAGAATTAATCCTTGATTCGTGTTTTGTCACCTACTAACCTAGTAATAGCTTACACATGTACAGTAAAAGTAAATTTCACCAACTTTTAATAAATTATGAATCTAATGATCTGTAGATTAACAGAATTAAGTTTATATCTTAGAAGTAAGTAATAATAATTATCATGTCTTGGACATCTATAATATTTGTAAATAAATTAACTTACATTTTTTTTCTTTAGTATAATTGATTAAAATTACATCATTAATATTTTATGTCAAGGAAAATTGATTATTTATAATGACAAAATTTTTTATTAATATTCAGAATGAGAAACTGTGTATTAAATAAATAAAGAAATATAATATTATAAATAAATAGACAAATAGTATATTAATAATTTTTATAATTGAAATCATCATTTGATAAGTTGTTTTAAATAAAATAGTAATGTATTAATGTATGCTGATCATACTTATTTAAAATGCATTCAGAAAAGATATGTCCAGATGTCAAGATTCAAAGTAGTGTTGGCCTTGTGGTTTGAGCGCCAATGGAGTCTTGATCATACGCTTTCACTACTTTCGCTTACACGTGATTTTAAAGATGTTTAGTATTTATCTCCTTCAACGAATTATTCCTTATGCTTAATCATTTTGTTGAAAACTCGTACATAGACGATCTCTTCTTTTTTAGACAGAGTTTGACCCTCTGGACTTTCAGAAAATTTCATAAAACCAGAAATTTCGTACTTAATTTAGTATGTCTATAAATCAAGTTATTGAATTAACTTTTTTTATATTTTTTCTCAGATACCGTATGATTAATGAAGATCAGAAAATATTTTTATTTGTTGCCACCTAATTTTTATGTTTTTTTTTTTTTTTATTTCTTATTCAAATTTAAATTTTGTTTCATAGATTACTATTTTGTAAATAAGTTTACTTTAATAAAAAATATAATATCATTTAATATTGTTTTTAAATAATATTTATGATTTTGCATAATATTTAAACTGCGGCGGGATGCGAAAGAATAACTGACTAAACACGATAACTCAGCTATAGACAAATAACGAACAGAATTTCATTTTCATGTTAATTAAAAAAATATTTATATCAATATATTGTAAATAAATGATTTTTTAAATATATGTTTAAATTAAAATTCATCATAATACTATGAGTATATTTACAAGTTAAGAGAAAAGATGACAAGATGAAGTTGAAATTCGGTATTTATTAAATTTGAGTGTCTGATTATGGGAGAGGTTTTGGAATGCAAATACTTCAGCCAGTTGGCATTTGATGAGACTGCCAACTTTCAAAACTTTTTTTTTTTACATATTTTTTTCCATCTCTCAAACTATGATATTACATTGAAACTAAGATTACAACAAACTGTAAAAATAAATGTCAAACACTCGTCATTTTAAACGAAATTTAATTTTTTATTAGTTACTTTTTAAACGCAATTGAAAGAATTAAATGTTTTAATATTTTTTAATTAATTATTTCACATTAATGTCTGATATTCTTAACTTTAAATTTTATTACAAGCATATTAGTCATAACTTCATGATATTAATATTTGATACTTATTGTCAATAATTTAATTATCTCTTGATGAAGAGATAAAGTAAAAATATTTATCATAATTAAGGAACAATTTTTTAAATTTCGATAATTAAAAAAAAAATATCTTTTTCATATTATTTTTCCGAAATGAAAAAATAGTTTATATAACTGAGTGACTAAGTGATAATAATGTAAAATTTATCAATTCAATAAAAAATTATATGATTTACAAACTTATTGTATCCATACATTCACTTACATTCGTTAAATATACTTAATAACTGCCGCAGTTCATTTCAACGGTGGGAACAATTTTACCTCCAGTTTCTTGACATCCTTCACCCATCTATTATTATTTTGATACCACCATTTTTCTTAACCTTGATCTTAATTCAATGCTTAAGAGAACGTATACCATTGATTGTTTTTTTAACTTTTTTTTTATTCCGCACTTATGACCTCGACTATACATCAAAATTCTATAAAAGTCGTAAACAGTAAATAAAATTTATTATGAAATCTTTTTACATCTTACTTTGATTGTTTTTATTTGAATATTTGTAGGAAAGAGGGGCAAAATATGCTTACATTTACATTATATATAAGATCTTTTTTCTTGAAGGGCCTATTTTGCCTCACTCTCGCTTATATGATGTTAAGTATAAAGGATAAAATAATATAGGTAAAATAAAATATTTATTACATTAAATTAATTAATTTTGACATCATTTTATTGCAGAATTTGTATTTGATATTCAGTTATAATTGCAAAACACATATCACTTAGTTAAAATTATATATACCACATTATGGTAAAGTATAAATTATATATTTATATAATTATTTAATAGAATCTTTAAAAACAAATGTAAGGATATTTTTGTAAAAAGATTTGACGAAATGCTCAGGAGTTGAAAGATTACAAAAATCAATGAAAATTTAATAATTTTACAGGCAATATATAAAAAACTGAATTGAAATAGTAGTTTGGGAGAATGAAATATATAAACGTGGCTATAATACACACTTCTTTACTGACAGTTTTATTTATATATTGATAAAATACTACCAGAAAAGTAATAAGCTATTTTTGTTCTTTCTTTTTATCTATCAATTTTCCGTTTTATTATTAATTAAAATAATATTATCAATTATGAAGTTCATCACATTAACTTCATAGTTACCACTCCAACTTTCGAAAAAGCAATAGTTTTTTAATTTTTAGTTTACATAAAAAAAAAAGTATGAAAATTTATCCTAATAAAATTTTGTGCACTCGATCACGTAGATCACATTAAATTGTTTTTTTTTAGTATTTAAAAAAAAAACTATATTCACAGCACGGATTTTAACATTATCATAATTAATATTTAAATCACGTGCAGTTTAAGTCATGACAAGTAAATTAAATATTTATATAGTGGGATTTAAAAAAAACCGTCGCCAGTTGGGTCATTCAACCAGGGATAATTATTAGGACACCTAACGCAAGATTGAAGATTTATTGTTTCACCGGGTACTTCTTTTGATGTAAGTTTACAAGTATGAGGAACCCAACATGCTGGTGGCCCATCAACAACACACTTTTCTTTCCATGGTTCAAAGTTTTTGGATTCAGTGATAGTACGTGGATTTTGAATCCATTGAATTACTTGTGTCATCGTAACAAAGTAAACATCATTATGATTGGCAAGAATTTCGTCGATCCAGTAAAGAAAAGCATCAAGATATTCTGGATTATTTTTTAACCATGCGGCATGGAAATAAAGACCAAGTGGTGCACGATTTTGATCATAATGACGATCAAAATTATGATTTAAAAAGTTGTAAAATTGATCACCACTTAAAATATTGCTACATGAATCAACCATAGCACATCCAGGTAAATATTCATCATTTTGTGGATCTTCTCTTCTGTCAAGTTCGTTCATAACCATTTCCCATACGGCATGAGACCTAGAATATAAATTATAGTAATAATAATAATAATAATAATAATAATAATAATAATAATAATAAATAAATTTTTCTGTTGTTAACGTAATTTATTAAGTATAAAGAAAGTTAAATGTCAGTTATTCACCTGGTTGGACAATGTTGAAGGTTTCCGTGACATCTATGCGGCATTCTAAAGTACATAGTATACGGCCATAGAGGTGGATTATTGAGGGCTGCAGTAATTGTCGAGTCATACAGAAAAGCTTGTTCTTCCATCATGGTAAATTGATTATTTCCACCAACACGTAAATAAGGTGCGCGTACACCAACAACACTATTGTCTGTTAAATTTGCATATTTTTCTGCAATTATTCTCATACCAGCCATTTCTTTTGCCCATTCATCAACAGTTGCATCAGACCAAAATCGTTCATCATCATTGTGTCTAAGAAAATAAATTAAAAAAGAAAAAAAAAATAAGAAGAAATAATTAATTAGTGAAGTATATATTTATCTTAAATTTTTATAATTTTTTAAATTAAATATTTACTTACGAAATAGAATGTACAGCTATTTCATGGCCTTTTCTATGCATTTCTTGAACTGCTGAATAATTTGTATATTTATGCGAGACAAAGAATGTAGCCTTGATATCACAACCATTTGGATTTTTACGTTTTCCACTGAAAATTTCTTTATACAGTCCAATATTATTATTATTTATTGCATCATCAAAAGTTATTGTTATCATTTGTGGTACATCTTTTGAGGGCAGATCACCGGGGATAGTAGTACCGTCTTCAGAACAAAAACAATCTGGTAAAACACAAACTGCTGGATCACAAGGTGGTGCCCTGTTTGGATCGTTATCCATATCTGAAAAAAATAAAAATAAAATAAATATTGAATATTTATTTATTTTATTAAAAAATTCAAAATGATTATTTACTAACCACAACTGTTTTCATCAGATCCATCAGAACAATCTTTTTCTCCATTACAAAACAGCCCTCGTTCAATACAAGATGTATCAGCACATGCCAAAAAACCATCTTGACAAAGTGGTTCTTCAGTTACAAGTAAAGGTTTAGCTTTACGTTCCTTATTTTTAAGCTTACAATTATTAACAGCATCTTTCCAATCGCAAGTTTGTTTGTCAATGTCAAAATAAAGACCGGCTGGACAACGTATGGCTTGCAAACCTGAACTTGTACACTGGATTACATCTCGACAATTGTCACCTTCGCCGGCAACAAGTCGAAACCACTCGCCTGCATCTTTATCCTTGCATATTTCACTTTCAAAGCTTTCTTCTTTTTTTGTGTCATCTTGACGTTTTACACGTACATTTGATCCGTCTGTGAAGAGTAATAAATTTTGTTTTTTCAGTATTTTATGAATTTTTTCATTTCATGTTATTTTTTATTATATAAATTAAATTAAAATAATATATTTTCTTAAACATAAATTTGTCACATATGTTTGAATTTTATTTTTTTTTTGCTACACAAGCCTTTGAGTTATATGTTATGGAGAGGCGGCGAAAGTTTCTCCCACTCTCAGTAAGATAGTCTGAAGCGGCAGTGACGTCAAGTTAACAAGAGAGAAAGAGAGATTCAGCCCTGGGCTTTCACGTTCTAATCTCTTATGTAACTTTCGTTGCGCTTATGTACTCGTTAATAAATTAAATATAAAAATAATTATTATTTATAAATTAATAAGTAAGTGTAAATAAAATATCTAAATAATCTTTTATTAATAAAAATGTATAATAACTAGAAATTAAAAGTGGACGATGATTTAAATAGTGAGAGAACCGGTTTTTATATTTAATACCATCGATATGTTGATTATCATAAAATCCATGTTCAGAGAAATTTAGTATAAATTAACTTAAACGGTTAAAAATGTAATCGTAAAGAAATTTTTACCTTTCTCCAATAACAAAATAATAATTTTTTTAATGCAACAATTATTATTAGACCAATAAAAAAATATGTAAATTTATAAAATTGATAATAAGAAAAATATTAATTATTTATTTTTTAAAATATTAAGCAATTATTATACAGTCTTTTGAATAATTCAGTTATTGAAATAAAAAAAAGCTAAATAAATAACTTACGTGTTACAGCAAGTGTCGTGACAAATAGAAAAATCACAATCGAGGACTTCATGATCCTCGATAGTTTTTTAAATCGCGCGACAGTAAATGTTGCGCACTTTTAATTAAAAAAAAAAAAAACTTTTAATTATATACTTTACAATAAGACGTTTACGGATAACGTGTCATATGTTTCTTTTCTCTCTGGTTGACACTTCCACTTGCTCTTTTATGGATCCACGATGACCGGTAACGGTGTTGGTGGTGGTAATTAAAGAAGAAAGATAGTAATAAAAAAAGGTGAGAGAAAGGATATAAAAATGTTTTTGAAATTCACTGATTATAATATATATTTATTAATAACCACCGTTAAAGAACATGGAATAAAATAATTAATTTAACAAAAAAATTATATTTTTCGATGACACTTTAGAGTGGGGCGCGGACCTTGGATCATAGGTACCGCTTATAAACTGGCTGAGCCGCGCCACTCACTGGGCTTTATATTGCCACCACTACCTTCATAAGTATAAGGGGTCCCAGAGAACGAGGTGTTCATGTGTCCCCTCTCGATCAGGTTAACATCTATGACATTCTGCGACAGCTCTATTATTAAAAATATTAAATAGACCCAACTGTTTTTAATCCCTATTATTTATTAAACTATTATTCTATTTCTCAATTCAATTTATATAGGTTAAAGATATATATATATATATATATATATATATGTATATAATTCGGAATTTATACAATCTACTTGGTCCTCAGTACTACTGTATTCTTTTAGTTAAGATACCGAGAAAGGTCTGATGGGGGCCTCAATGTCGCGACGCTTGTTCCTCGCAGTGATTCAATAATTCAATCTTGCTATAATAGAGTCTCTTCGAAATTGGCGTGTTATAATCACTCGTTTGGAATATATTTTTTATCTCATTATTATATTGTTGGTAATAAATGGTGATTTATTTTCTTAATAATTTTCGTCATAAACTTTTAAAATGATACTTAATATTTTTTTTTCTAGTATAAAATTCCCTATACATATTTGCAAAGCTAATGATTGTTTATTTAATTTAAAAATTATAATATTTTAGTGAAAAAATTATTTTAGATTTTGAATGATTTTTTATGATTGACAATTTAAATAAATGAGGAAATTTTTATTGCTACATGAGCCTTTGAGTTTTGAACTCTCGACTTACTTTCTCGAACTTTAGATCACAAATGATTGAAGATTCTAAAGGTAACGATAAAGAAATGATTTGATCATTTTATTCGAAATACAAGCGACATTTACTTTCACAATAAAAATACATCGGTTAAGACCTTTCATAATAACCATTGTCGATCATTTGTTTTATGATTAAATTCATTTCATAGATACTGATTTATTTTTAAGAATTTTACATAATCATTTTGATTTTTAATATTAATACACTGTAAAAAGTCGGGAGTGAATCCAGATTTAATTTCAATCCGAATTCACTCCGCCACTCGGAGTTCAAGAGTTTTAGAAAACAATCACTCCGCATGCAGAGTGAATTGGGAGTTTCTTTAGCGGAGTGATTTCAGAGTGACGCGGATTTTATTTCACTCCCAATTCACTCCGGTCCGGAGTTTTAACATTTAAATAAATTTACATTAATGTTACGTCCTGGTTGATGATTTGGCGCTGGCGTGGTTGAGCGGTTGATTTAAAATAGACGTAATGAAACTTACATATAATTATAAATAATAATTTGTATAGGTTGAACAGCCACCATTTGGTGGTTGAAATAAACTGGTTGTTTGGATATAATATATTATTTTATATATATCTGAATCCGATTTATTCAATTGTAAAAGAATAGCTATGAATAATATGTAGATATACAATTTAATCAATTTATAAATTTGTTTACGTACTCTTAACAATAACTTCAAAAGGGTGAGAACGAAGTTGAGTTTTTAATATTGAGCCTGACTGCTCTCTATGATTTTATGTTTCAGACTGATTTCTCTTGATCGAGAAAAACTAGAGTAAGTCTCTTATCGATACGAGGCGCTTGGGCATCAGGCCCGCGCATCGTTCGATGTAGAGGGGTGGATTGTGATAAGCAATATTCTCGAATGATCCATTCTCCGTTCTCACGCTTTCTCCGTTTTTGTTATTAACAAATGAGTCACTTATCTATGAACAAAAGTTATCTTAGAACAAAATAGATGTTTGTGCAGCTGCACGTCTCGAGGATTTACTCGAGGCGTCAGCGTTTATTTGTACATAACAAATATTAAGTGGAAAATAACTTTATCAATATGTTTTAAATATTCTAAATAATATTATACTATTTTATATTCTATTACTTTATATTAGTATATTATATTATATTATTATATTGAATTATATTATTATATTATATTATTATATTAAATTATGTTCTATAATATAGGGTGACTTATTAATTATGTCACTTGTTAAATTATCAATATGCATCTTAATTAATTAGTTAGGTCTCAGATCGGTCTCTCAATAATTAGTGTTTAAAAATAATCAGAGACATCTGCCGAGCAGGCTGGGACGTAACACCTCCCCACCCGGTAGACAAGCGCCCCGCTTGTTTTGGGCCTTAGCTCTTGTTGGAAAAGTAGTTTATTTTCTTTATTGTTTATTTGTAACTCTATTTTACCCATCTTCGAGTTTAAGGAATCTAAGTACCGACCTGTGACCTATGACTCGACGTCTGCCTTTTTAGTGGCGACATTAAAAATCCATTTTCCTTCTAATCCGTCTGTTTGTATACCATAGTAAACATTTTTATGGATTTTTAATGGCGATGTTCTTTTTTTTTCTAATCCTATTTGTCTGAAGATTAAGATAAATTGTGCGTCACGTATGCCGCATCTGTGGCCAGAAAATTATCTAAAAATTTATATTTTTTTGTAACAAAAAAAAATTTAATATATTCCTAAAATTATTTACCGTTTTTTTTTCTTTATTTAATTTCATTTTTTTCTTTATTTTTTTATTTTTTTTTTTTTTATTAAATTATTTTAATAGTAGACTATATACGTATATAAAAAATGATTTTACGAATAGGACGAATTACTAAAATTTTCGTGTAAAATTATTAATATTATCTTTTTCAAAAAAAATTTAAGATATAATGTTTGTAAGAAGTTTATGCTAAGGAGAAAAGAAAAATTAAAAAATTTTAAACTATTAATTGAATATGATTTCTTTCCGGTCTTCTTGTTGTAATTATTTTTATGATTTTTATTTTCCTTTAACTCTTTTAAATATATTACTTTATCGTAGTGTATGAAAATTCCTTCATTTCTTTCTTTTTCTTTCTATTATTTAGTTTTTTTTCTTATTTATTACTTTTCACTTTTTTTGAATTTTTAGTATTGTTTTCTGAATTTGTTTATTAATGTTAATAAGTATTACTATATTATTGCAAGGATGTATCTATATTATATCTAAATATTTGTATATATTTAATTCTTAATATTACTTACGACTTTTCTGCCTTTATGTGCTAATTTTGGATATTTGCATATAATTTTTTTTTGTTTTCCTGCATTTTGCATATTTTCTAATTTTTTTTTTTTTTTTTTTTTTTGTTTTGCTTAAAATTCTATATACATTTGCATCAAAATTATCTATCAAATAACATATAAAAAAAAACTTAATCTACAAATTCTTAATTTTATATTAAAATTCTATTTGAGTCTATATATTGCTAAAAATGATTGTTTTTCTGTCCCTTTTTTTTTTTCTTATTTTGATTTTTCATGAAAATTTATAGTTAGAAAGCTTATTTAAAAAAAATTTCTTAGCATTATTACTCAATTCCAATTAATAGCAGATATTTTTGATACTCTTATTCCTATTAAAAAAATTTGTGTATATAAAGGAAATTTATTCATTTATTATAAAAACTATTGACATGATGTTTGAGAAAAAAAAAGTGATTCTAAAATTTATTTATTATTTAAATAATCAAAAAAAATTGTGTCAGGTCTGTTTGTGTTAATTTGTGTGGGAGAGCAAAAAGAATAGAGAAGAACAGAAAAGAAAGAAATATGAGAGGTACAGATTTTAATGTGTCTACAAAAAGACGCATGTGTATGGGAGGAAAGAAACTATTTATTTATAAGCTATTTTGGCTCTATCACAATGAATGATTTTTCTTTTTCCCGGTTTATATTCGATTTCTATATCATTTTTATCAGGAAATATTTCTGTAACTTTATACGGACCTAAATAATTATCATCAAATTTACCATCTCTCTGATTCTTTACTAAGAATATATTTTGACCTATTTTGAAATTTACTGGATTAATTTTTTTATCATACCGTACTTTGGATCTTTGCTTTGAATTTTCTAAATTTTGTCTTGCTTCTTTTCGTGATTCTAATAATCTAGTTGCAAGTTCCTTAACAAAATCTGCGTATGTAGGAATCTCGTCTAGATAGGAAAATTCCGATGGTAATCGTGCTTCTTTACCAAAAACTAATCTGTACGGCGTGAATTTTGTACCTTCATGTACACTCGTGTTGTAAGCAAAAGTGGCATGAGGCAGCCATTTATCCCAATCATCGTGACTTGTAAAATGTTTAATATAGTCAGTTAAAACTTGATGGCTTCTCTCGAGAGAACCATTTGATTGAGGATGAAAAGCTGTTGTCTTAATTTGTTTCATTTTGAAAATTTTGGCTACGCAACCCATTACTTTGCCTATAAAAGCTTGACCTTGGTCTGTTAAAATTACTTTCGGGCAACCGTGTTTTAATATAAAATTCTCGACTAATGCTATCGCGATATCTTTGGCCGTCATGGACACTAAAGGTATTGCAAAACAATATTTTGAAAGATCATCTTGCATTGTTAAAATATATGAATATCCGTTAGCTGAAGTTTTATTCGGTACTACTATATCTAATGCTAATTTATCCCATACTTCTGCGGATGTGTCTGTAATGACCATCGGCTGTTTTGTTTTTATCCTAACTAATTTCTTTTTCTGGCAACTAATGCATTTCCTAACGAAATCTTCAACATGCTTTTTGATATTATCCCAAAAATATTTTTGTCTAATTCTATTATAAGTTTTAGTTACTCCTTTATGTCCTGCTATTGAAGTTTCGTGATTTTCGGCTATTATTTTTTTTCTTTCCTCTACTGGAGGTATTATTATTTCATCTTTGCAAATAATTATTTTTAAATCACTACCTTTGAAAATTTTAGCAATAATATTTTTAATTTTTGTCCAAATGGTTTTTGATAAATTGCTTCTACCTTGAGAAATACTAACTGATTTTATTTTTGATTTTTCCATATATAACTTTAAATTTTTGAAAGTTTTACAATAATCTTTTTCCGTTGGTGTATCTCGACTATCACTTTGAGTTACTAACGCAAGTACTTTCTTTTTAGATGTTCCCATTTTGATTACTTGACCTGTTTTATAATTAGTTAAAGGGCTTAATTTTAAATATCCTGACACTAAAAACTGTTTTCCGATTTCGCTTGGTACGGTACCATCGGCGTTAATGAAACATAAATAACAATTTTTCTGCATTTCTAAGTTATCTCTTGTTTCGTGTACGTTCTCGTTACTGTAGTCATTTGAAGTGTTTGAAATTATAGATATATTACCGTCAGAGTCTATTTCCTCGTTAGATAAATTGTCGTTTGCTATTATGATCGCATTGTCGTTTGATTTGTTTTGATTTCCGTCTGAATTTAATTGTGTCGAATTTTGTCGTATGTCTATTTCATTATCAGATGAGTTTATCTGTTCGATTTGGTCAAAATTTTGGTCATTAAATGAATTTATTTGTTCTATCTGTTCGAAATTTTGGTCGTCAGCTGAATTTATCTGTTGATCGAAGTTCAGGTCGTTGAATGAATTTATTCGTTCAGGCGATTTTGAATTTCGATCAACAGGTGAATTTAGTGTAGGGTTTTGTGATGTAGTTTGTTGTGAATTTACTGGGCTTGTATTTTCGTTTATTATTGACAATCTATCATTAGTTCGTTTATTATTTAAATTTTGTTGACGTTTAATTGCTTTTAGAGTAACCATTATGTCTGGTAATTTGGGTTGTGAATTTTTATTATTTGGCTTTTTCGTTTTATTTTTAAAATTATTCGCAAGGTGTTGTATTTTATTTGGAATCTGTTTTTGTGTATGTGTATGTTCGTCATAGTCTGTACAGCATGAACATGTTTTGATTTTACGTTTTCTAGTCGATCTACGTAGTTCCGGTGTAATTTTATTAGTATGTGTTTGTTCTACATCAGTACCGTGAGGTCTGTTCTTGTCTGCGTCTGTTAAATTTGGGTTTATTTTTGTAGTATTTGTTTTTGTCTTTTCTGTATTTTTATTGGCTATTTTTTTCTGTGTTATTGTGTTAGATTTTATGGTTGTTGTTTCGTCAGGTGATTCTACTGTCATGGGTTCAATTACAAAAGAATTTTCTCCTATGTCGTTAGTTGACATGTTTATGTTGTTTTCTGGTTCGTTATGAACTACCGCATAGACGTCCATAATTTTTGGATAATCGCCTCCTTCGTCAGAAGACCAAGGGATTGCACCTCCCATGTCTTTTTTATTTACGGATTTGGGTTTGATAGGAGTTCTTGGAGTGATAGGGATTGTTTCGATAGGTGATTCAGTACTAATGTCATTTGAATTTTCTGAATATATTTTTGAATAAGTCATTTCTGTCTCGTCAGTGTTTGATTCGTCGTCAGAAGTTTCTGGAATAATTATTTTTTCAATTTTCTTACTTTGTTTATTTATTTTTCTACGTGAACGTATTGTAGGAGAGGGTGTAAACTCTGCCATTTTAGTTGTCCTTTTGATTTGAGAAGGATTAAATTTATTTTTATTAATTTTTGCATTTTTCGTATCAGTCTGTATTTTTGGATTTGGATGTGCAGATGTTCGTACGTTGGGTGATAATGATAATGGAGTATTCGTGATTTTTCCACTTTCAGGTGTCTGTGGATTTGGAGACTGAGGTGATGGTGTTAAATTACGTGAATTTTTATGTTTTGGAGAGTTTATAGAATTATTAGAAATATAAGACAAATCGAAATCTGTCATATCAGATTCGTCACTTAAATACGAAGGGTTGTCTTTAATGAGTTTTTTTCTCAGAGTTACAGCATCATACATGTCTCCTGATGACGACGATCCGTCAGAATAATCAGGAAGAGTAATTGATTTATCTGGTTCTGGATTTGATACGACTTTGCATTTAGAATTTTTATTTAATTTTGCATTTTCGTTAGAGTTCCGTTTGCGGTTTGAACTTTCGTTAGAATTTACTTTATTTTTATTATCTTTATTTTGATTTTTAGAATTAAAGTTTTTATTTATCGAATTTGAATTTAGTTCTTGAGGATTATTTGTTTCCAAGTTTGTAAATATTTTATTATTTTTATTTTTACTTAAATCATCTTCGCTTAATGATTCAGTACTCGAAAATTTTTTGTATGGATTATATCGTCTGAGCTCAGATTTTTTCTTTTTTAAATTTTTATTTTTACCGATATATCCGTTTTTATTATTTTTAATTTTAACTAACCGTTGGTCGATAGGGTGATCAATCCTATTGCCATCGCTAGTGGGTTTGACGACTGGGTCTGTAGTATTATTACTGACTGGCCCAACCGCTTGAGTTTTTGGCTCAAGTATTTGACGTTTTTCGACCGAATCTTCTAGACCGACCGCTTGAGTATTTTGCTCAAGATTTTGAATTTTCGAATTTATTTTTCTAACTCCGTCGATTGAGTTAGTCGCAATTTTATTTTTATCGCGAATTATTTTATTACTTGGAGTAATTTCCTCTGAACTTGAAGTATTATTTTTGTTAAAGTTTGTAGATAATTTATTTTTATCATTATTCGAGCTAATTGACTCTGAACTAGTTTTGTATTTAGGTTTCTTTTTAAAGACTTTACCATCGTCTGAAGGATCTGAAGTCCTCAACCTAGCAATTCCGGGTTTTCCAGGTCGCCATTTAATCTTAATTGGATAAACTTCGCGGTTTTCGATTATTGGGTTACGCGATAAAGCGTCCGCGTTTGTGTTTATTTTTCCCGCCTTATATAACACGGTATATTCGAACTCTTTAAGCCGTTCTCTCCATCTCATTACACGCGATGTTGGGTCATTCATATTATTTACCCATACTAGCGGTCTGTGATCGGTGACAAGAGTAAACTCTCTGCCATAGAGATACGGTCTAAATGTTTTCATACCAAATAAGGCTGCGACCATCTCTTTTTCGGTGGTCGAATAATTTTTTTCGTGTTTGTTGAGCACACGAGAAGCTGCTGCAACAATTGTGTCCTCGCCAATTTTGCCTTGTGAGAGAATTGCTCCAACTGCATAGCCCGAAGCATCGGTCGTTAAAATAAAAGGTTTCGAAAAATCTGGATACTGCAATATCGGAGCTGTACATAGTTTATCGCGCAAGGTTTCAAAAGCTACCTGATGTTCAGGCGCCCATGAAAATCTTGCGTTTTTGCTTGTAAGATCAGATAAGCACTTAGAGATCTTTGCGAAATCCTTGATAAATCGCCGATAGTAACCAGCAAGTCCAAGAAATTCTCTCACTTGTGTTGTGTTTTTAGGTGTTTTGAAACATTTGATCGCTTTAATTTTATCGGGATCAGGCTTGACACCGTCGGCAGATATAAGATGGCCTAAATAAATTACTTCTTTTTTTAAGAATTCACATTTATCGGCTTGTAGAGTTAAATTTGCACTACGTAAACGTTCGGCTAATTTTTCGAATTTAGTGTTATGTTCTTCTAGAGAACGTGCGTAAATGACTATATCGTCTAAGTAAACAAAGAGATCCGCTCCTTGTAACCCGCGTAATACTAAATCCATTAACCTTTGGAACGTTGCTGGAGCATTTTTAAGTCCAAATGGCATTCTATTAAATTGATAATGACCATGAGGAGTTGTAAATGCTGTTTTGTGCTTATCTTTAGGATCTACTTTTAATTGATGAAAACCCGATTTTAAATCAAATACTGAAAAATAAATCGCACCACCTAATTGATCAAGAATATCATTTATCAACGGTAGTGGATATGCATCTTTAACAGTTTTATCATTTAATTTGCGATAATCTATAACTAAACGCCATCTTTTATTGCCTTTTGAATCAGCCTTTTTAGGTACTATCCATAGAGGGGAATTATAGGGGGAGGTCGAAGGTTCTATTATGTCCATCAACATTAATTCTGTAATTTGTTTTTGAATTTCGTCTTTTTGTGCAGGTGGGTGTCTGTATTGTCGAGTATTTACGGGAACGTCATCGGTAGTGGGTATAGTATGAGTCGCAGTATCTGTAGCGCGCAGTGGTTCTCCCGGAATGTGGAGTAGGTCAGCGTATTTCTCTACTAGAGAAACTATTGCTTTACGCTCTTCCTCATTCAGATGTTTTAAACGCAAGAGTTTGAGCACTTCTTCAGTACGATTTCCCCGCGTCCGAGTACTATTATCGTATCTATCTGTGTCGTCTTGCGTCAAGTTAGTGTCCTCGTCTTCGCTTGTCCCGAATGGGTACAGAGGAATTACGGGTACTTTTATTTTTACATCTTTGTCAAGAGTATTTATTGCGTACAAATAAGCGATTCCGTTATTATTACTTACTAAAGCTTCGCCCGCGTAAATACCGTTTTCAAATTCGATACGAAGTGTATAACCCTCTTCAAGTTTACTATCTACTCGAACAAACATTGCCGTTTTCGTTCGAGCTTTTAAAACGAAATATTCTCCTTCTGTTAATGATATTTGTAGATTATTTAAATGTTGAAATGTTACCGTATTGTCTACTAAATTTATTATTCCGCCGTGTTCTCGTAAAAATTCCATGCCAAGTATGCCCGTATAATCTAAAGGAAATTCATCTGGTATTACATGAAAATAAGTATCTTTATTAAAAATTTCTATCTTTATTCTACCCAAAGTGATAGCTTCAGAGACACCATTTAATTTATAACAATATGATTCATCGATTAATTTTTTATATTTTACTTCCCCGTATTTCATTAAATTTAAATTACATCCGGTGTCTACTAAAATTTTCCCATAGCTAGATATTATATCTTTGGATCTGAACATAATTGACGTAGGTTTATAATCAATTGACATGGCACCCACGGAATAAGTTTCTGTCGGTATTCTTAGTTTTTGTTTAAATTTAGGCGCTGAATTGCTACGTTTCCCATCAGAGCGCCGACTCGAGGGAACGCTTGATCGTTTCCCGTACCTGTACTCGGTTTTGCATTTAAACCGTCGCGTTTTCCTTCATTATAAATTTTTTTACGACAATTATTTACTGAATGACCGTTCATTTTACAATAATCACATTGAAGAATATTTTTGTTTAAAATTTGATTAGATTCAATACTCTTTCTTTGAATTAAAATTCTACATTCCTCGATATTATGATTGTTTCTTTTGCAAAAATTACAAAACTTATTTGGGTCGTTTCGATTTTGATTATTAACCTGTTCCGATTTTTCACGACTGTTTCTGTTATAATTTTTATTAAATTGCTGATAAGGATTCAAATTTCGAATTTGGTGATTATTTTGGTTAATTGTGTTGTGTGGGTTTGGATCTTGGATTGCGAAACAGATTTTATTTGAATTATTATCGAATGGCTTGAAAAGTTTATTTATATTTTTTATTTGCTGTAATTTTTGTTCTGCTTTAATTGCTGCAGTAGCGGCTGTAGCAAGATCCGCAAATTCGTCATTGTGTAAAAATAAAGCAAGTCTTGGTTCTAAACCCGAAATAAATGCTTGTACCGCGGTTTCTTTAGCCAAAACTATTTTTTCATCTTTACTATTACCGCCTGTATCCGCGATTTCTGAGCAAGTGTCCTGTAAATGTTTATTCACTCTATGGTAAAAGTCCATTACGCGTTCGCTCGATTTTTGCTCTAAGTCATTAAATTCTTTTAGCCAAACTGAAACTTGTTTGCTAAGTCTAAAATTCAAATTTAAAAATGCAATAAATTCGTCTATTGTTTTTACGTTTGACCCGCTTACTCTAATTAAAGGTTCGCCTTTACATTTTGATTTTAATATTCTAACGAGCGCGTCCTCGTTTATTTCTCTTAGATATTCTTTCGCGTCTTTGCATGCCTGTATGAATGATTCTACTGGATAACTTATACCATCAAAGTCTGGTATAGTTTTGAAAAATTCTTTGTAATCAAATTTGTTATTTGCAGTTAAATTATTCGTCAAATTAAGATTGGGAGGTAATTGGTGTGAAGTACCCACGGGTGGATTTCTTTCGAAATGTATTTTTAATTGTTGAGCAATAGCTGCTTGACAATTTTCTTCAAATTTATTTTTCATTTCAAGTTTTTCTGCTAGTAATTGTTGAATTTGAGTTTTTAACGCTGTAACTTCATTTTGGGTTTCCGTAAGGGAAACTTCCATTTCTTCAAGACTCATTTTTATTTATGTAAATATTTTGACAGACAGAAAAAAATTTTAACAATATAATTGACTTACTACTTAGTTGTTTACAGGTTTGAATTTCAGATGAATCGGTAATTGTAGTCGATACGGAGATCTTCGTTGCCGTCGGAAGGTTGATGAAAACACGTTGAGCAGGAATGTGCGATGACTGTAGATTTCTCAGCTGTAGTTGATGTTGAACTGCGTCCGTCGGGCGTCGTGAATGATATTCGTAGTTTTATTTTATTTTAAATTTTAATTCTTCATTAACTTCACTCACTTGAATTTTATTATGAATTTTATTTTCAATTCACAAAAAAAAATTTTTTTTTATTATTTTTTTTTTCTTGATATATCTGATTTTTATAAATTTATATACTTTTTTTTATCTAGTTATTATTTTATTTAAGAGCAGAAAAAAAAATTTAATTTCAGACCTTGAATAATAAAAAAAATTCAATTTTTAATTTAAATGTTCGACGTAAAAGAAAATTTTGTTATTTTATTTTAATTATTTTTGAATTTTTTACTTCAATTATTTAGATTTTTATTATTATTTATTTCACTCACTTCAATTCTCACTTAACTTTTCACTTTTGATTCACAATTTTGCTTCTTTTTATTTAGGAAAAAAAAATTTCCGATGTCGGCAAAAAAAATTGGTAATATTTTTTTTTGTGTTGCTCAATTTCACTTTGAGAACTTGATGTTAATTTTGTAAAAAAAAATTTTCGGATTTTTGAGATTTTACCAGTCTATTCAGGGGCTGTTCGAATCCGTCGCTGCCACCAATTTTAATTATATATAAGTTGTTACGTCCTGGTTGATGATTTGGCGCTGGCGTGGTTGAGCGGTTGATTTAAAATAGACGTAATGAAACTTACATATAATTATAAATAATAATTTGTATAGGTTGAACAGCCACCATTTGGTGGTTGAAATAAACTGGTTGTTTGGATATAATATATTATTTTATATATATCTGAATCCGATTTATTCAATTGTAAAAGAATAGCTATGAATAATATATAGATATACAATTTAATCAATTTATAAATTTGTTTACGTACTCTTAACAATAACTTCAAAAGGGTGAGAACGAAGTTGAGTTTTTAATATTGAGCCTGACTGCTCTCTATGATTTTATGTTTCAGACTGATTTCTCTTGATCGAGAAAAACTAGAGTAAGTCTCTTATCGATACGAGGCGCTTGGGCATCAGGCCCGCGCATCGTTCGATGTAGAGGGGTGGATTGTGATAAGCAATATTCTCGAATGATCCATTCTCCGTTCTCACGCTTTCTCCGTTTTTGTTATTAACAAATGAGTCACTTATCTATGAACAAAAGTTATCTTAGAACAAAATAGATGTTTGTGCAGCTGCACGTCTCGAGGATTTACTCGAGGCGTCAGCGTTTATTTGTACATAACAAATATTAAGTGGAAAATAACTTTATCAATATGTTTTAAATATTCTAAATAATATTATACTATTTTATATTCTATTACTTTATATTAGTATATTATATTATATTATTATATTGAATTATATTATTATATTATATTATTATATTAAATTATGTTCTATAATATAGGGTGACTTATTAATTATGTCACTTGTTAAATTATCAATATGCATCTTAATTAATTAGTTAGGTCTCAGATCGGTCTCTCAATAATTAGTGTTTAAAAATAATCAGAGACATCTGCCGAGCAGGCTGGGACGTAACATTAATTTAAATTGAATTGTTGGGATGGACCCTGAGGTTAAGAAAGAAGAGCTGTCTTTATATATCTTCATATACGTCTTCTCGCTGGAACATCTGGCTCAAGTTGGGCCAGTTTAAGGAGACCAAAGAGGCGTTATTGAAGAAACACCCCCGCATAGGTGTTTCTCGTTTGGAGGCTCCAATACTCAATCCGAAGATTACTTCTTTACTGAATGACGTGGCGCTAAGGAGAGGCAAATACCTTAGCACCATTTAAAATCTTCTCGGTTCAGTTCTCTCAGCTATAGGGAAGGTTGTCGACTCACTTTTAAATTCCAATCAGTTGTTAAATCATAAATAAGACAGAGGACCTCTGAGAGGCCTCACAACTGCTGACAGAGCTACCCCGATGTCAGACTGTAGCTAGAAGTTGTATTATACCTAATCTTAATAAATACGTAGCGGAACTACTAGAAAATACCGAAGCTAACTCATTGCTATTTAGCGACAAGTTTAACAAAAAGATCAAGAAAGCTAAGCCAATGGAAAAGATCAGCCAGAAAATTAAGAGTCAAGCTTCTACTAAAAAACTAACATTGTCTTTAAACTTCAAGAACTCGGCTGCATCGAGGGCGGTAACGCAATCGAGCTACGACCCGAAATACCAGCAGAAATCTCATTACCAACTCACTCAGAGAACACATCGGACGAAGGTATCTCGTCACCAGGGCGATCAACAGAGTTCCAAATTCTACAAGGAGAAATAAACTCTATACCGGTAAATAAAACAGCCGGTCGTTTAAAATATTTCTTGAGTAGGTGGGCCACAATTACTCAAGACGAATTTATTCTGAATTATATCAGAGGGCACAAGCTCTCTATTCTAGAGTCAATACTACAACAAGAAGCCCCTCCTATGCGTAAATGGTCAGAAAAAGAACAAGCCAATATTCAATTAGAAATCGATAGACTCCTAGAGAGCGGTGCGATCGAACCATGCAAACTGGTAGCGGGGCAATTTTTATTCGATATCTTCTTTGTCCCAAAATCAGACGGTGGCAACAGATTTATTATTAACTTGAAAAATTTTAATAAATTTCTTAGCGTAGAGCATTTTAAAATGGAAGACATTGGGATGGCTTGTAGACTTTTATCTCCAAAAGCTTTTATGGGTACTATCGATGTTAAAGATATTTACTTCCTGGTCCCGGTACATAAAAACCATCGAAAATATTTTCGATTTTTATTTCGGAGTAGTCTATACGAGTTTACATGTCTTCCATTTGGGTTGAACCAGGCTTCATACATCTTCATGAAGATTATGAAGCCTGTAGAAAACTTTTTAAGATCCTATACAGTTTCTTATCGGTTATTTACTCGGATGATATCCTCTGCTTCGGAAATAACTTTGAGTCATGTAAGAGAAATTTATACCCGAGTAGAATCCTGGCTAATGAAGATGAGTTTAGAGCCAATGACTAGCTCAGTGTTACTAGCTAGCAGATTTAGCTAATAACGAGCTCACGGTTGGCTAATTTTTTTTTTAAGAATATTTTTAGCTCACCGATATCTCGTGAGTGAACAATATTTATTATTTACAGATGGCGCTGTACAAGAAGGAAATCTTGACTCGGCATTATCACTATAAGCTAATAGCTGGCCATTATCTATTATTTACAGATGTACGAGAATGAAATTCTGACTCATTATTATATCATAGTTGGCTCGGAATAATTATTTATAGGTGGCGTAGTTTTTAAGTCAAAAGACGACTCACTACGAGCTGATAGCTGGTCATTATTATTTACGGGTGGTGCTATATGAAAAGAATTTGCTAAGTCGTTATTGATTCTTAACCAGGTAATATTTTTTGTTCAATGTAACCAATTTATAATCAGCTTAATAAGCATCAACTATATGAAAACTATAGATCAATCTAACCTCAAATAAGTATAGATGGCGCAACATAAAAATGTAATTGTAATTCAGTATTATATCCCATGGTTTTCCAACAAAAATTAGTTACAGATAGAGCTGTACGAAAAATAAATTTTAGCTAATCAGTATCTCATAGTTATCTCATTGCTAATAGTTATAGATGACGCTACATAAAAATATAACTTTAACTCATCAGCATCTCATGGTTATCTCGTCACGAATAGTTACAGATAACGCAAGATAAAATTATAACGGTAACTCATCAGCATCTCATGGTTGGCCAGTTAACATAAGTTACAGATGGAGCTGTAAAAAAAATAAAATTGACCTCATCAGTATCTCATAACTATATCATCACTAATAGTTACAGATAGCACTACATCAAAATATAATGTGGACTTAATATTAACTTTATCCACTAATTTAAATAATTACAAGTGAACATATATAGAAAAATATAATCTTTATTTAATAAACAATATTCAAATACGTATTATAACAATTTGGTTTCTTTAGTATTTTTGTATGTATATTTGTTGCCAGAGCTGTAGCGTGAATCGTCCTTGGGTATGTTGATATCCTGTTGGTGCTGGTTTGTGGTTTTTAGGATTTGACTGTAGAGTGACGTGTCAGTCGCTCTGGTTTTAATTCCAGTCTCTAGGAGCGTGACTGAGGGCTTAGATCCACCACAATAACTGTAACTCATCAGCATCTCATGGTTGTCCAGTTCATATTAGTTACAGATGGAGCTGTATAAAAAATAAGGTAATTATTTGGAAGTGGGGTCAACAGGTATTTCGACAAGCAAAAATCCAAAACCTGGCAAATGGCTTAGGGACCACGTTTAATCCCAAGCATTTGTCGGCGGATTGAAGTTGTTTCAGCTTAATTCGTTGTTATATAAGCTTTGATACACACTTGGTATATAATTAAGGTATAAATTATGCTTAATTTCGAATTTATCTTTGAGATTTTTCAGTTCCGTGCTACACTGCACTATTTGACATATTTTTCTTATCATTCTATGTATTGACTCTTAAGTCAACCACCAAAACTTAAGGTATACGCCTATTTGCCATAATGTTTGTAGTTTCGTCCTAAGTACGTTAACGGACTCGTCAGTAAGGCTATGTTACCGCACTCTTGCCTTAGACTACATCTCTTACTAGTACGGGCCGGCGTAAAACAGTGTTGTGGGTTTCTGCCAGACACTATACTAGCGAGGGAAGGCAGATACCATCCAAACTACTTGCAACAAAATGTTATGTGAGCTGTTGTACACATTAAAATACTGAAATAACAAAAATATGCTGATTTTCACTATTACAAGAGTTCAAAAATTATTTGTAACTCTTAGATCGACCTTTCTATCACCACCGTCCATCTTACGGTATTATATAAAATTACTTATATTTATTAGAAAAATTTATTTTTGAAAATTCACATGATTTTGTGTTATTTTTGACATTTTTTCACACTTTAATTGCAAGGTTCAGATAGATATCTGGAGTTAGAGACATAAACTCATACAGAAAATTTAATCCGCCGTGTAGCTGAACAGGTGGAAAAAGTTTAATTATGGATCTTTAAGGTGTAAGCACTTGGAATTCTGAAAAATGTGGTTGACCCTGATTCCAAACAATTACCTTAAACTTTTTCCACGTGTTCAGCTACACGGCGGATTAAATTTTCTGTATGAGTTTATGTCTCTAACTCCAGATATCTATCTGAACCTTGCAATTAAAGT
>OZ024714.1:7817825-7845198 GCA_964016945.1 Microplitis deprimator | reverse complement strand
ATTTTTTTTTTTTTCTTAATTTCAACCGCTAATGAGTACCAAATTGACAAAAACAATGAAAAAAACGATAATTGTTTTCATTTCGATAGTCATAACAAAATTAAAGGAACAAAACTTGTTCCTTTAATTGTTTTGGAAAATTTTGATCAATCCACCCCGAAAAAACGGCTCAATGGATCAATTTTAAAAATTACAGGGTTATTGAGGGTACATTAAGCTAAAAAATTCCCTGGCAACATTATTTTTTTTAACAATATTTACAAAGTAGCGGTTGATTTACTGTTTAGCCAAAAAAAGTCACTTTTTTGTACTCACTTCATAGGGATGTTAAGGATAAAAAAAATTTTTTTTCATAAAAATTGATGAAAGGGTCTTGTAGGGAATTTATTCAAGTTTTCAACGCCACCCTCAAATTTACTGTACGCTCATTAGTACCTGAAATATGGACGATCAAACTCAAAAGGATCATTTTCCGTTTGAAGGCTGATATCTCAGCGACAAGTTATCGTACGAATCTCCAAAAAAATGGAAATTAAAGCTGATTAAATTTGCTATCCGACCTATGCATTGGTTTAGCTGAACGATTTTTTTCGCAGCCCGTGGACTCTCTCAATGAAAAGGAAAAATCTAGAAAATTTTTTTTTCGCGGTATTTCTCATGTTTGCGCAATGGCTGGAGGTCTAAAAAAAAATTGATAAAAATGAGTTGAAACTAGAGATTTCAAGCTACAAAATGCTTTTTTTTTGTTTTTCGATACGATTATTTTTCACAAAGTTACAGCCTTTCAAAAATCACTAAAAAATTTCTAAAATTTTTCTGTTCCTTTAATTTATGGCATGAGTGTATATATCTATATATATATATATTATTATTAAATTATTAATTTTCAATTTTTTAAATTTATTATGAATTATTAAATATTAAATTTAGAAAATTATAAACATCTATAATAAATAAACAAATTTAATAAAAATTCTTTGACTAAAATAAAAAGTAAATATTACATTGAGAAAATAATAAATAAGTTAAAAGTGAAAACATTTGAATTCAATTATCTAATTTATTATTAAAATGTTGAATAATCAATAATAAATATTTAGAATTAAGAATCTTATAATATTTAGTATAAATCGGGTTTCTAATTAGCAAATTGTCTAACTTAATATTTTTTATTAGGTGATTCTGTGCAATTTTCAGATAGCAATGGTCAAAAAAAATATTATTCGAGTGACCTAGACAAAAATATTATGCATATACTAAATATGGAATTGAGTTTTAGATGAAAAACAAATTTTTAAATTACTTCTTTTTCGCATAAATGGAGGATTTTCTGAAACAGAGTTAGACAATTTGCTAATTAGAACGTCGATATATATATATTATTTTTATATACATATATTATATATATATATATATATATATATATATATATTATTTTTATATACATATATTATATATATATATATATATATATATATATATATATATATATATATATATATATATTTTAATGATGCCAAAGAAGTATAACTTCTTACGCGCGTACATAAGTACACGCACCCATTTATTTATTTTTTTTTTTCAAAATTGACGAGTTATCATGAACTCATATTTTTTAGCTAACCATTAGCTACTTTTCATATCTTGACATTAGCTCATATTTTTTAGCCAGCGATTAGCTATTTCTATAATTGCACTCTTACACCTCATTGTTCTAGTCTAGCTATTGGATATAAGTTTAAATCTATTCACTGTCTTGTTCTGATCAGTCAGCCATCGCCTAAAATGGCGTTACATAGTGAGGTTATGGTTGGCCAATTCTATGAGGCAGTGATCAGGTATGACTCAAATCTGTTAGCTACGGGCTGGCCAACTATGAGTTTCAATTCTACTTGGGTAGACTTAACAGTCGCAATGCTCGAGTTTCTCGGGTTTGTCTTGAACTTACAAAAAAGTAGTTTAATTCGAAACACCTGCAAGTTTCTGGGTTTTATTTTGAATTCGGCAAATCTTTATCTGAGCTTGACCCCCAAGAAGCGTGAAATCTTAAGCAAGGTGGTCCAGTCGCTTCAGAAAAAGAATTCCCGTAAGATTCGTGACTTTGCTAAATTGATAGGTAGCTTAGTAGCTGTTTGTCCAGCAGTGGACTATGGTACCCTCTACTGTAGATCACTAGAGACAGCACAAATACAAGCTCTTGATGTCAATAACAATAACTTTGAAGCACGTATGGTGCTTCCAGACTCTATCTCACAAATTCTCGAGTGGTGGCAACAAAAGTTATCATTCGCATCTAGAAAAATAAGGTCTGGGAATTACGCCAGAGAAATTTTTTCTGACGCTTCACCAACAGGCTGGGGCGCTTTTCGTGAGGGAAATTGCGCTCACGGTCCATGAAAACGAGAAGAACAGTCTACATATCAACACACTCGAAATAATGGCGGCTCGTATAGCTCTAAGGTGCTTCGCCTCGGATCTATCTAAATGCAAAATACTTCTTAGAGTAGATGATTCAACAGCAATAGCTGACATTAGTAAACTAGGGGGTACGTACTACTCAAATCTCCATAATCTTGCTATAGACATTTGGAGGTGGTGTAAAGAGAGACCGATCTGGGTTCACGCTGCTTACATTCCCCCACATGATTATACTCCGAAGCAGATCATGAACCGCGTATTATCAATGGCGATACCGAATGGGAGTTGGCAGATTATGCTTACAAAGATATAGTTAAGCGGTTTGACCAACCATTAATAGATCACTTTGCGTCGCGAGCGAATGCAAATTATGCGGCTCATCGCGCATGGGAGCGGGATCCAGATGCAGTAGCGATCGATGCACTTACTATCAAATGAAGTCATCCTCTGGCAACAAGTGCAACTGCAGTCCTGGAGTTCTTAACATACAAGTTTAATTCTCGGGCGTCATATGGGACTCTGAATTCAACAAAATCTGCAATCTCGCTCCTAGCCTATGAAGACCTATTGGGAAATGTTTACATATCCCGATTTTTTAAAGTTGTGTTCAAGTTAAGACCATGCGAACCGAAATATAAATCCATATGGGATACAGCGCTAGTCTTGGACAAACTTGCAGAACTACACCCACTCGAATCTCTGGATCTTCAAGTTCTTACAAACAAGACAATCTTGATCTTAGATCTTTGTACCTCATACAGTTCCCAAACTTTCTCTCTCATCTCTATCGACAACTTGGCAACTACATTCACAGGAATTGAGATTACAATTTCGGATCAAATTAAAACCTCTAGACCTGAAATCTTCCAGCCTCTGCTAGTTCTGCCATTCTTCAAGAAAAAGCCTGAGCATTTTAAAACAAGTGTAATCATAAAACAGTTGAACATCTGACGAAAGATGGTCGACGGGTGAAAATTAACAACTTTTATTATTTATTATTATTTTTTTTTATTTATTTACAAATCCACCATGTATGTAGGCGTTGCCTGTCACATGGTATACAATATTTACTCAGCTCATTTTTTTCCTATTACCCAGTTTTTTGTGCAGCTGTGTCCCGACTTGTGCTAATACTGTACTGCATCATTAGGGTGATGCCCTACTACCTCCCCTTGCAATGGAGGTGCAGTGGTGTAGGAAAACCAGGGAGAGAACCTAGCCAGTACAGTTCGGTTTGGGTGAGGCTCTAGTGATCAATAAAATTCCCATTTTACCGACTCGATCCTTATCCCGCGCATAACGGTCAAATACCTCCGCTTGAGCTCAATGCGTGGCCAAGAGGTCACCCAACCAAGCAGCGATCATGCTCGATGCTGCTTAACTTGGGTGATCGCCCGAGCCATACGAGACCCCGAGCCATACGAGACTGTCTCTGCCGTCTTTAACAACTATTATTTTTTTTATTATAAGACCAGATAATTATTCTCAATTAAATATATCGTACGCCGTGGCGGTTTTGAATCACGGTGGAAATACTGTGAAAACACAGTGGAATCTTGGTAGATCCACCGTGGTTACACGATGGGTTTGTGCCATTTTACAACTGTGTATACACGGTGTACCCACCGTAGTCGAACCGGATAACCATCGTGATTAGACGGTGTACCTATCATGGTTCCATGATGTATCCACAAATTTTATTACCGGAAAAAAAAAATTCCGCTGACTTGTAGGCTCGATCCCAAGACCTTTGAATTTAAAGTCTGATCTGTTACACACTGTGCCGAATATCACCTTTGAAAGATGAGGTTGATTGTATTTATTTGGATAAAATTGAACTTAGGAAAGTTAGAGACATCAAATAAATGATTGTTTTCTTATTTGTGTTATATTCAATTATATTATTGTTTATACGGTAACGAGACCAATAGTGGTATACCCACTAATAACGAGACAATAAATACTTGTTTTGGTCAATTATATGAATGGGAAGTTGAAATTTTCCAAACTTAAATAAAAATTTTATAAGGTAATATCTCGGTTTTTTAAAACTAAATTCATTATTGAAACTTCGAAATTCCCTTAACTGCCCCGCTAATGGTCTTGTTAGCCTATCTCCAAAAATTTTTAAAAAGTATGTAAATTTTATAACATTTATGAATACGGTAAATTAAAAAATTTCATCGACTTGATAAGAATTATGAATCATTGTATAATCAGTTTTTTCGAATAATATTATCGAATGGTTACTGTTCATAACCAACTGAGTGTAGTTAAAGACTGTGTATAGCTTACTGTAATTTTGAACAGCAACCGTTCGAGTGTAGCACACGAATAAAGTATTGCACCAAAATGCGCCGTGAGCAGCACATGAGTAGTTACAGTATTACTCCCGAACCAGTCGGATCTAGCACCGTACTCAGTCTGGTGTGCCACCCAAACGACAACAACGGTAGCACCGTAATCAGTATTGTTTTACACACGACTAGTAACGGTGCTGCCATTCAGGTGCTGCATCAGACTGAATACAGTGTTAGATACGACTAGTTCGTGTGCGCACCAGAGCCAGTCGTGTTCTTGCCTTTTTGTTTCTTGCACAGGATTCAGTCATGTGCTGCACAGGAATCAGTCGTGTTTCAATTTTTCGTGTAGGAAGAGTACAGAGCGAAGTAAGCAAAATATGCACTTGTAGTAAATTAAAACAAGTCTGAAAATATTTGGAAGATGGAAATTGGAAGGTACAGTGTTCGAGTTAAGGCTATGAGGAGGGCGTGCAATTTTTGCTCAAGATACAAAGCACTAGCGATACAAGATAGTTTAAGAAGTATCTGATGAAGGACATTAGTTAAATATGCAGCAAGATGCCATCGGAGTGGAGTGCAGCGGTTCGGTCACATCTAGTCCTGCCGAAAGATACACTGAGAGAAAACTTTACTAACATTTGATAAATTGATTCATCAATATTCGACTGTATTCATTAAATACTATTCTATATATATCAAATATCGATCGTCCCATCGACTAAATATTAATAAATTGATATTAACATTTGATAGTTCGTTGATAAATATTTAGTAGGTTTATTAATATTAAACTGATTGATATGTGAGATTTGTATATTGGCAGGGAGCCTAGTATATGGTGGGGACAACTGAATCGATCGCAGCGCTTGCTGTGGGTATAATTTAGTTGAATCATGCTCTCGTTGAAATTAAACACGTGAAAATTAAGTTTAAAAATGGTTCATAATAGTTATTGTGTCGTTTATGTTTGCCTTTGCTTATCGTTTGAGGTTAAAACAATATTTTATAATTTATTGATTCAAATCCGGTTTGGATAATGATTTTTATCATTACCTAAAAATTATTTTTTTTAAAAACATTTGGAATTAGTACTTTCTTAGTTACGATTCAAAAGCAAATTATCATGAGTTAAAATAAAATTACTTACTTCAATTTTGTTAAAAATCTCAATTTACTATTTTACTATTTTTTAAACTTTTATTATTGTCGTTGTCATGTATGATTTGTTTTGATTTTAACGGTTAACTTTATTCTATTCTAAAATAATAGTATTTATTATTTATCAAAATTTTTTATACTAACTTTCTTTATCGAAATAAATTTAATTTAACTTTCTCTATCAAAAATACAATTGCACTTTTTTATTTATATCATTATAAATTTTAATATTTTGATTTCATAACGAATTTTTATTTTTCACACTGATTTTATATAGGTGCTTTTTCATGCTGATGCTTGACGCTGCTTTTGAGCGTCAAGTTCGGTCACGTGATAAGAATTTAACAAGTGCGCCGCCCAGAAAAAATGTAGCGATAAATTATAGCGATTAGCGTCAAATTTAAGCGACAAATAATACACGAGTATCGGAAATCGATGTATCAATGTCAAGTCTTTCATATACACACAAAGTCGACGTATTATCTTTGTACCTTATAATTGATATTTACCTCAAAACTCATTGTAAGTATTTCACCCGATAACCGGAATTTCTGATCAGAAAGTTGGTGTACATGAGTTGCGACCAACTTGACGATAAGTTGTCGACAACTTTCAGCTTTTGTAACTGATGACTGCAAATGGTCTCCAAGCCTTCCAGAAATTTGGCGACAATCTACTGCGGCAATCTGCCGAAAACTTTCTGAGAAACTTGTCGTCGACTTGCAGTCAACGGTTACAAAAACTGAAAACTGTCGACAACTTTCTTAGAAAGTTGCCATCAACTTATGGAAATGTCAACTTGGTGACAGGTTGCGGCAGTAGATTGTCGCCAAGTTGCAGCCAACTTGGCTATCAGGAGTCAAAGAATCAAAGTAACAGTCGATATTATAACTGGTAAAGTAAAACAAAAACCTATCTGATACTTCTCAATACTTATTTTGGCACTCGCTACATTTATGAAATCACAAAGTAACAGATTGTTGTTTTGAAAAGATCGATGATTATCGATGCGATTGTTTGAGTGACTTTGACGCTTATATAACCCGGCAAGAAAAGCTAAACTAAATTTAGCTTTATCGTTACATTTTTTCTGAGTGGTGCACATGTTAAATTCTCATCACGTGACCGAATTTGACGCTAAAAAGCAGCGTCAAGCGTCAGCATGAAAAAGCACCTTATATCTTTTATAATTCTCGAGCATGATTTTTTGTAACCATCAGACGTCGTTTTCGTCGCGCTCCCTGCCAATAGTATTAATGAGTGTGGTGACGTTGTACCCTCTAACCTAACATATTGCCTTATATACACGTTACAACTAATAAATTGTTTTTATGCTTGTTGAAATAATTAAACAAAATCTGTCTACCGGTTGACCCTGCTGGCCAGACCCAAAACTTCTCGCTGTTTTCGAGCTCCTTGAGCTCGAAATTACCGTTATGAAAACATTCTCGAGCTCTTCGAGCTCGAAAATACTTTTATGCGCCGTTGTTTTCGAAAAAAAAAAAAAACGTTTTTTTACCATTTATTTCTTCAACGATATCTCTTGAACGAAGTAACCGATTGAGATGGTTAAGACGGCGATTTTCGAGTCAACTGGATCAAATGATCTGAAATTATCAGGAAAGTTGATGGCCAACAAGCTCTTTCGATTGCCACCTTAACCCTTTAACGGTGAAGTCAGAAAAAATAGTACGCACGGTGCCAAAACGGGGATAGCCTACAGCGTGCGCTCGCAGTCCCCACTACCGCAGTTTATGAGATTCAGGCTCAGTCATTACCAAAACTCACTCATGTAGCGGGTCCCTTTAGTACCCTTTTATTGGCTATTTTAATGTTTTCAACGATTTTATTTTATTAATTATTTTCAATATCATAAATTATTTCAAGTTTTAAAAGAAATTTAAATTCAACTTTTTTTTTTTTTTTTAATAATGAATTTCTCATAATTTCTTTTCTTTTTAAATTCTTATTTTTACGTACGGCACTGCTTGCCAGAGCTCACGGATACACACTAACGCAGATACGCACCACCCGCTTGACAGGCCACAACGTGGGGGAAACGCCCAGAAGCGTTAAAGGGTTAACCATCCAAATTAGTTCATTAGTTAAAAAGTTATAGACCGTTCACACACACACACACACACACACACACACACACACACACACACACACACACACACACACACACACACAGGAATCATTTTGAATAGCTTCCTAGGACTTCAAAACGTCGACTTCTGATGAAAACTCGATTTTCGAAAATTGGGGTGAAAACAATAACTCCCCCTCGAAAATCATCGATTTCCTTAGCGGGAAGTTAAAAAAAAAAAAAGTGTTATGAAAGAATTATTAAAAAAGTGGGACTTGCTAAATTCCACCTAACCTATATTTTAACCAAAAGAACTGTTCACATATCACGATAGTATATAATATATATAGAGTCGTTAAGTAGAGATCAGCCATACTTATTAATATTCGATAAATCGCTGATCAATAATTGATAAACTGTTTATTAATATTTTATAAATACGTTTGCTAATATTTAATAAGCCGTTTATTAATATTTAATAAACTGTGTATTAATATTTGGTAATGACTTACTTGGGAACAATCTAGGTAAACCGGTTATCAAATATTGATAAATTTTATTAATATTAGATAAATTCTTTTCTCAGTGTACATCAACAATTAGATTGCACTAAGAAAGATTCGAAAAATCTAATTGTATTGAATCATTTCAAATCTTCTAGCGATGCAGAAATAAAATTATTATTTGTCAATTCAAAAAGATTCGAAAAATCTTATCCTATTGAATCTTTTCGAATCGACAAATAATAATTTAATTTTTGCATTGCGGGGATATTTGAAAAGATTTCCGAATTAAAAAAAAAAAAACGATTCGAATCAATTCTGAACGATTCAAAAAAATTTTTTTAATCGTTTTGAATCGATTTAATCTACATCGTTTTTAAACAGCAAATGAAAATGAATCGTTTTCAATCGACGTACCCGAAAAGATTAAAAACGAATCAATTTTTTAAATATTTCCAAATGCTTTTGAATCGACAAATAATAGTTGAATTTCTGGTTCGTCAAGACGATTTAAAAAGATTTAATCCGATATAATTTTTTAAATTGTTTTGAATCGAGAACTATAGTAAACTAATTTCTTATTCGTATGTAGATTCAAAATAATTTACAATGATTTGATGATTTAGATAGCCTTCAATACTCTTGAATCGACAAATAATCGTTGAATCTCTGATTCATTTAAGGGTAATACGGTTAGAAAAATCTAATCGTATTGAATCTTTTTGAATAGAAAAATTCTAAACATTATTAGTTGATTCAAAATACTTTAGAACGATTCGAAAAATCGAATCGTATTGACTCTAACAAATAATAATTACAATTTGTCATAAAGTAATATAGGATATACTATATTACTACCAAAAACGGCACTTATCACTCTGTCAAATGACAGAAGAGTACTCGTGTCAGAATTGCTTCTAAATTTGGAATATAAAAGTTCTGAAATAAGTTTCTTATCAGGGACACTACGATTGGTAGGCGCGATCTCGTGGCAAGCACCGAACTACTCCCACTGCTGCAGCCTAGTACCGGTGACTCTCTTTTTTCCTCTCTATGAATCTTTTCTCCCAAAAAGATTTTCTTTTGGTTTAAGCAACTTTTTTTCTTAGTTGAATCATACGACATTTATACGTTTAACGCCCCCATGAAAAAAATTAATGTACAATATTTATGTTAAAATATAAAAAATACATAAAGATGTATAAAACATACATGTTTAATCGCTAACTTTTAGCCGATTATCGTATATATTTTAGATATTTTAGATGTAATTAAAATTATAAAAAAACTTATCGCCATAATGATATTAAATACCCTAGCAGACCTGATTTACCGTAAATTTGCGGTAATTTTACCGCAAATCTACCGCAATATTCGGGTGGATTTACCGTAATTTACGGAAAATGGGTAAACCACGGTAGGTTTACCGTAAATCGTGGTGGGTTCACCGTAAACTACGGTATTTTTACCCTGGAATACGGTAAATCTGCCGTAAAAATTCGGGTGGATTACCGAATTACCGTAATTTACGGCGAATTACCGTATTACTGTTTTTACGGTGGATTACCGTACATTACGGTAAAATCGCGGTAAACCCACCGTAATTTGGGTCCGTTAGGGTATATATCAACAATATATTTCAAATGTACACAAAAAAAAAGATTTATTGGTGCAAAAAATTTTTAGTCTCTCCAAAAAAATTTTTACTTAGACTAAGAAATTTTTTGCACCATAAATTGAAAGCAAAAATTTTTTTGGAGCAAGAAAATATTTTTTTTTATTGAGAAAGAAATTCTTGCGCTAAGAAATCATATTTTTCCGGTATAAAAAATATACTTATGAAAATATTAAAAACATATACCCAGTGAACACATGACCTTAATTTGACGTCATACGTAGGTCATAGAAATGTCACGGCATCTTATATAAATTTGATGTCAATCTGACGTTCTACATGACTTTAGTATGATGTAAAAACTTGTAACACCATATTGATGTAAGCATGACTCTTGTATGACGTCACAGTTATGACTTATGTATTACGTACGCTTGACATAAAGTCTAAATCTCACTGTTACGTCGTAATAAAGTCATTATCGTACATCATAATGACGTAATTTAAAAATCATACATTTATGTCAGTAGCAAAGTCACGGTTATACGTAATATGGATGTCACTTTTAAATCATTTCTTTACATCAGCGGCAAGTCAGTATTTTACGCAATACTGATGTAATTTTTGAGTCATAGTTTTTTATCATCTATTTATAAAATTAAAACAATCATAGAATGAATTTTCAAAAATGTGTAAATAACATCTGAAAATCAAATATTTTTGGAGCCAAAGTAGTTGATATCACAACAAAAAACTACAAAATTTGATGAAACTTTATAACATTTTATATAATTATCATCGAGGCCGACAAATATTGTTTTTATAAAATTTCATATAAGTTTATGGAGTTATTTTAAATTTCATAAAAATCCATCACAAAAACTTATGAACTCTGTCTCTTCCGGCATTTTACTCAAAATACATTAATTAAGCACTAGACTCGAACGTTCGTGATGTGGACCAGTGAGCAACGTTCAGGACTACCAGCCAAGAAAAGCCATGTTCGAAACCCAGCAGACGCCTAGGATTTTTTCATTATTTAGTGGTATTAAATCTTGTTTCTGAATTTGTAATGCATTCGCGCGGTAATAATCAAACCAAAAATGCGGTATTTAAATTTTTTTTTTTTTTTTTTCAAAAATATTTTTTCCGGATTGATAATTTTGACATCACCCATATGTCATATTGACGTCATAGAATGTCACACAGATATCACATTTACGTCATGTTCACGTCATTAGTTTTACATCATGATCTTACGTAAAAAAGTGTCAAATAATGATCCAAAACTGACATATCTTACGTAAACGATGACATAGCGTAACGTCACTCAGACGTAAAATTTACGTCAATGTGTTTACTGGGTATATAGTTTTAATTTGATCAACATCATAGAAAAAAAAAAATTATATAAAACAAAAAAGGCCATTCGGCAGCCGAAATGGAAGGTAGATTTTTCAATTAATTGATATAAAAAAATAGTTTTATACATACATATCTTGTTAGTGTATAGTCATGATATGAAATTAGACTCGTTTTCTAGGAGTGAGGGTAAAAAAAGACAACGATTATTATTGATAGAGAACTTCAGATAGTTGATTTGACATAACATTATACAGGTAATGTACCAAACTAACCTTCACATAAATAAAGTATTGAAAATTTAATTAGTATGAGATCATAATTGTAATCGCTGTTACCATTACAAGCCCAGTTAAAATAAAAATAATTCTTTCAAAATATAAAATAGCTGTGAAATTAACAGGTTATTTTGTTAACAATAAAATACACGTGATAAAATTGTATTATAATGGGAAATTCATAAGTTATGTGGAATGAAAACCATATTTTCAACGGTTTTGATTTCATTAAAAAGTTCAAGGGTATCAAATTATTGGAAGAAATAGTCAAAACATAAAGCTTAAGGTCATTAATGCGAGATTATTAGTCAAGCTTTTAGATACTTTTTACGGAATTTGTGTATGAATATTAGTTTTGAAGTTATATGAGCTTTAGCGTTGATTAAAAACTGATTTTTACGAAAAATCATGAAAATTTCAAACAGCCATAATTTCAAAACTATTCGAGGGATTCAGCCCATCTTCGAACCTGATCAAGATAATCGCCTATAGAATAATTGTAAAAAATTTCATCAAGATCCGATAAGAACTGTGGGTGCTATTGTAATGACAAGACAAGTGATAATCATGGGGAGTAGAGGTACGTTTGATACACCATAAATAATAAAAGAAATACTTTTAATATATAAAATAGCAGTGAAATTTACAGGTTATTTTGTGCACAATGAAATACAACTGACGAAACTGGATTATAATGGGACAAGCATAAGTTATGTGGAATGAAAACCATATTTTCAACATTTTTTGATTCCATTAAAATTTTCAAGGCTATGAAATTATTGGAAGAAATGGTCAAAATATAAAGTTTGAGGTCATAAATTAAAGCTCATTAGTCACGCTTAAAAATACTTTTTGCAGAAATTATCTATGAGTTGTAGTTTTAAAGTTATATGGACTTGAAAGTCATTAAAAATTGATTTTTTCGAAAAATCGTTGAAATTTCAGACAGCCATAACTTCTAAACTAATCGACCGAATCAGCCCATCTTCGAACTTAACCGTGGTAATCACACATAGAATAAGTGTAGGAAATTTCATTAAGATCGGATGAGAATTGTAGACGCAATCGTGTCCTCAAAAGTCGGTTCTATTACATAAATATATATATATATATATATATATATATATATATATATATCAATTTTTCAACGAGTGGTATTTTTGAACTCTACTCAACTAATTATGATAGTTTATGACGAAATCCCTTGTAAAATCGACCATGAGGACAAATACAATAGTTAGATTTTTAAAAAAATCTACCTAATAATCTTTAGAATTCCATAATTATATTTTTTGTATATTCGAAATTTTATGGCAATATATTTTTTTTATATCATCATATTGATATTTTTTTTTATAATTTGTAACACATATACAATATATTTTAATTACATTTTCATACATACATTTTTTTATATTCTAAGATATATTTTTAATTTTCACTCATGCCAAAAATTGAAGGAAAAGAAAATTTTTAGATTTTTTTTTAGTAATGTTTGCAAAGCTGTAACTGTGTGAAAAAAAATCGTTTGAAGATTATGAAAAAGCATCTAAAAGCTTGAAATCTCTCATTTCGATCGGTTTAGCTGAAAAAATTTTCCACGACTTGTAAACTCTTTAAAGAAAAAAAAAAAAAAAAATTGGAAGATTTTTGTCTCGCGGTATTTCCCATGATTGCGCGATAGTCGTAACTCTAAATAAAGTTTGATAAAAATATATTGAAACTAGAGATTTCAGGCTTTTAAATGCTTTTTTTTAAATCTCGATGAGAGTTTTTTTTACAATGTTATAGCTTTGTAAAAATCACTTAAGAAATTCTATAATTTTTCTGTTCCTTTAATTTTTGCACGAGTTTATTTAAATTACATTTAAAATATATGAAATATATACAAAAATTGGCGAAAAGTTAGCTATTAAAAATATACTTTTTATACACTAATAGAAAAACTATCTTGATTCAAGAAAAATTTTTCTTAAAAATGTGGTTCTTGTTTTAAAATTTTTAATTGTTTTAATTCAAAAAATAAGTCTTTAAACCAAAAAATTGAAATTCTCGGATGAAGAAAAAAACTTCTTCGTTTGAGAATTTTATTCTTCGATGAAGCCTTTTTGGTTTTGAAACAAAATTCTGACATATTTCGCTTAAGAATTTCTTGCTCTTGGATCAAGATAGGCAAAATGTAGGTTTAAGACATTACCGACTTGTTTCGAGAACGGCGCGATTTTAAAATCAAGATATTAATTTACTCAGCTTGAAAAAAATTTTTTTTTTTATTTTAAAAATAACAAATTTTAAAGTGATTTTTTAGGACTACATTCATTTACTTCAGATATGTTAAAGTAGAAATTTATTTTAAAAAAATTTTTTTTTTTCACTACTTTAAAAACATCTTCCATCAAAGAATCATTACCTGAACCAAAAATTTAAAGTTCTTAAAATAATAATACGATATTTTTAGTTGAAGAGACCCTGATAGCCAGTCATTGCTCTACAAGTGTTGTAGAGCAACACTTTCGGCTAACTTAACGAGAGAGTTTCTGGCAAACCTTGGCTCTACAATACTTTCCTTTAAGTTGGCTTCAGAATACGGCAGTAGCTTAAATGTAACTTGCCAGAAAAACTTGCCGTCAATTTGAAGTGAAACTTTCAATCAACTTAACGTCATTGTCTGACAGTAATACTTGTAGTCAAATTAAATTCAACTTAACAGACAATTTACTGTCAACTTAAAGGTAACCTGCTTGCTCTCCAACACTTTCCTTTAAGTTACCTTTAAAATACGGCAGTAGCTTGTAGTTAACTTATGGTTAGGGTGGCTATCAGGGGACAAGTGGTCTTTCTTGAAGAATTCAATAGTATCGATTGAAGATAATATAGTTTCGGGTCAAGACACGAGAGTTATCGATCAAAGATACAAAATCTTTAGATCCAAGAAAATCTAAATCAAGACAAGAATTTCTTGAAGCAAGACAATTGGTTTTCTTCAAAAATAAATTCTTGGCTCAAGAAAATATTTCTTGAGTCAATATAAAATTTCTATCAGTGTACATATGTAAGATATATTTTTTATATTTTTTTACTAAATTTTTTTCATGGGGCGAATAGTGCTAGTTCCAAGAAATTTAAATTTCTTTAAACCAAAAAATGCATTATTGCCACACAAAACCAAAACATCTTTCTTCTTGAAACAAGTAAAAATTTTTCTATTAAGTATCAAACATATGGACTTAAGGACAAAAAATTTTGACAAGTTAAAAATTTACTTGGTGCAAGAAAATTTTGATTTTGCGAATCGTTAAAAAGTATAATTTCAAAAGTATTCGTAACAATTCGAAAAATTAAATCGTTCTGAATTTTTTCAAGTCTCTTTATGGAAGCACAAGTTCAACTATAATTTGATGATTCACAAGTATTTAAAACAATTAAAAAAAAACCAGTCGTTTCTAATCATTTCGCATCTTCATACAAACAAAAAATACAATATTATTTGTCGATTCAAAAGTATTCAAAACAATTCGAAATACTGAGTTGTTTTTAATTGTTCTAAATCACCGTATGGGTCAGAAATTCAGTTATTATTTGTCGATTCAAAAGTATATCAAACAATTAGAAAAAAAGAAGTCGTTTCTAATCATTTCGAATCTCCATACAAAACGAAGATACAATATTATTTGTTGATTCAAAAGTATTCAAAACAATTTGAAAAACTGGACCGTTTTCAATTGTTCTAAATCTTCTTATAAATCAGAAATTCAACTATTATATGTCGATTCAAAAGTATTTAAAACTATTCGAAATATCAAATCGTTTTGAATTGTTTTGAATCTACCTACCGATCAGAAATTAGTTTACTATTTGTCGATTAAAATGTATTCAAAACAATTTAAAAAATTAAATTGGATTGAATCTTTTTAAATCGCCTCGACGAACCAAAAATTCAATTATTTTTTATCGATTCAAAAGTATTTGGAAATATTTGAAAAACTAAATTGTTTTAAATCTTTTTTAATCTTTTTCTCTACGTCGATTCAAAACGATTCATTTTCATTCGCACTTAAAAAACGATGTCGATTAAGTCGATTCGAAAGTATTTAAAACGATTAAAAAATTTTTTTCTTTAAGAAGTTGTTTTAACACACTATTAACGCCATCTGTAGGGATATTAACTATTTAGACGTGAGCAAAAGATCGATATCGACGATTGATGGAAAAATCGCCAGGACTAAAATTAGTTAGCTAATTGTAGTAGTATGAACTAATTATTTACCACAAAATGTTTGATCAACCCGGGAAAAAATGTTTTTATAAAATTTTATACTGAAAATGGCCTGGTAAAATTTTATAAAGGTTTGTACAATTTTATAAAATTATATTAAATTTCACTGTAAAGTCTTGAAAAATTGTGTAAAATTTTAGACAATTTTATAAAATTTTATTCAATTTTATAAACCTAAGAAAAAATGTTTTTATAAAATTTTATAAAATTTTATAAAGTAAGATCTAAGTGAGGAAATTAAAAATTAAATGTAATTTTATAAATTTTTATAAAATTGAATAAAATTTTTCAAGACTTTACAGTGAAATTTTATACAGTTTTATATAATTATACACGGAACGAAAATTATGGTAACAGTTCCAAGTACGTTTATGAAATATCATCCCATACCGTTATGGTAATGATTACTTGGGATTATGGGATATAGACCCATACTTTCTGGGGAAAGTTCCCATAAGTATGGGAACAATTCCTATCATTATGGTAACAGTTCCCATACCGCATGGGAAAGAATCATGGTAATGATTACCATACTCATAGGAATAGTTCCCATAAGCAAATAGGAACCAATCCTATAACCACATTGTAACGGTCCCTATGCGTATATGGGAATAAACCCTATATATTATGGTAACTATTCCGATAATATTATGGTAACTATTCCGATAATATTATGGTAATTGTTACCATAATATTATGGTAATGGTTACCATAATATTATGGGAATGGTTACCATAATATTATGGGAATGGTTACCATGATATTATGAGAATGGTTACCATAATATTATAGGAATGGTTACCATGATATTATGGGAATGGTTACCATAATATTATGGGAATGGTTACCATAATATTATGGGAATGGTTACCATAATATTATGGGAATGGTTACCATAATATTATGGGAATGGTTACCATAATATTATGGGAATGGTTACCATGATATTATGGGAATCGTTACCATAATATTTAGAAATTATGATAATTTTTTTTTTTTTTGTAATAAGCGTTTTTTTTTTTTGTATATTTAATCTTTTTGTTAAACTATATTACAATAAAATATTATTGTTGGTCAGATAAAAATTAATTTGTAAATAATAACAATAAATAACTTCATAATAATTTAAACTGCAAAATTCTAAGTATAAAAAAATCGTTTTTATTTTTAAGTACTTTATGAGTCTTGAAGTAGCAGAAATTTTAGATATTTTTTTATTTTCTATTGACATCGTACGAAGTATCAGGTAAAATTTATTTTAAAATCTCCACATCTAAATTTTTAGAGTTTTTGTAAGAATGAAAATTATTTTTGTTATAATGAATTCAATTTGTTGATTCAGTATAAGTTTAAGATTAATGTATTATAGAGAAACTAATAAAATTAAAGCCTATCAAAATTTTAAATTTGGTTCTCGACACGAAAAATATTTGGGCTTGCATTTCAATAGAATATTTTAAAATTTGTAAGCTAAGTAACTTAGTAACTTTAAATAATAAGCGTTATATCCCTAAAAGATGGATTTAATAAAGTTTAAATTGAATTAAAAATTTTTGTATTAACTTATACTAGATATATCTTATTATATAAGATAATATATCTTAAATAAATAATAAAATATTCATACTTTAACTATATTTATTAATCATTTTTATATCATACAGCAAAAGCTGTTTCGTTAGTCACACGAAGACAGGATTGACTTCCATTCCTATAATATTATGGGAATTATTCCCATAATATTATGGTAATCGCTACCATAATATTATGGTAACCATTCCCATAATATTATGGTAACCATTACCATAATATTATGGTAACCATTACCATAATATTATGGTAACCATTACCATAATATTATGGTAACCATTCCCATAATATTATGGTAACGATTACCATAATATTATAGTAACCATTCCAATACCATATAGGAATGATTACCATCATATTATAGTAACCATTCCAATACCATATAGGAATTATACTCATAATTAAAGGAATGATTACCATAATATATATGGGTGCCGTTCCTATAATCAACATTTCAAAAAAACCGGTTACCATGTATTATGGGAACCATTCCCATAATATATTGTAACTGTTACCATAATTTTCTCTCCATATATAAATGTTTATAAAACTTTATAAAATTTTATAAAATTTTACAAGGCCATTTTCAGTATAAAATTTTATAAAAACATTTTTTCCTGGAAGGATTTAATCAAATTTGCCAACTTTTTAATCGATTGATGTTTGGAAATATATATATTGTATTTCATACTTTATATAATAAAACTAATTGTCTGAAAAGTATGTAGTCTCCTTCAATAGGAGCTATTATTTTAAATTTTAAGAGGCCTTTCATCGCAAAATGCAAATTTCCATTATTTAAATAACAGAACAAGTTTGAGCGTTTTTCAAGCCCGTTCAATATCATAAGTCGACAATGGTTTTACTCATAAATCTGAAGGTATCTTTTTGTAAAGAGGTAATTGCTCTTACAGTGATATCAAATCACAAAAGCTGTATATATACAAAGATACTATTTAGAATCGAACCATATAGTTAGCCAACTGTTGCATTTTTTTACCATCACTTTCCTTTCTATTTATTTTCATTTTGTTATATTTAAAAAAAAATTATCCCATGCAGGAGCTGCCAGAATTGAACGACGGGGTCCTACTTGGCCCAGTACTAAGGAACCTAGCTTTGGCACACCTATATTGGCCCATGCTTTGCTCAAGATTGGGTACTTAGTTCTGGCCATCCCAATTATTACCCGAGCTTGGGCCAAGAATGGGTAGCCTAGCCTTGGCCATTCAATGGCGACCCAGGCTTAGGCCAGGAATGGGAAAGCTAGTCTTGACCGTTACAATGATTACCCGGGCTTGGGCCAAGAGTGGGTTCCCTGTCTCAGCCATCCAATGGCAAGCCAGACTTGGGCCAAGACTGGGTAACCTAGCCTTGGCCATTTAATGGCAACGCAGACTTGAGCCAAGGTAGGATTACCCAAGTTTGGCTATACCTATGGTTTAATAAGAAGATCATATAAAAGTATCAGTTCAACATTAGTAGATTCGTCCAGTCGCTAACGTTTAGACCCAGCAATCAGAAGGACGGCAATTCTCACCTAGAGCCCATCAGAATTTTCACCGAGTTTTTTTCACATCATTTACCTCCCTTAGTAGTTTCAACGTTAATGATCATGAACTCTGCGAGGTTAATAATAATAATATTTTTTTGTAATTAAAATTTATTTATTTTGTCGATGTATGGGTCAGGTCCAGCAACCAGGACTGGTCCTGTGTTATCATTCCAGGCTTCTACCAAGGCTGGGCCCGTCGTATTTTCTTCTCTGGATATAGAGATGTTTTAAAAATCTAGTTGTTTTCGTTTGAAAATTAAGATTCCGGGACCTTGTCTGATCTATTCTCATCACAAAAAAATTCATAAAATATAAACAATTAATTTTTATTTTATGTGCGTATAGCCTGAGCAATAAATATAACTTGTACACGGAGTGAAAGTTATAGAAACAGTTTCTTTGTAACTACGGGAATAAATCTCATACTACTGTAAAAATGGATTATAGATATATATGGGAATATATAGATTATAGGTATATACATGTTATGGAGGAAGGTAAGACGTTCTAATTTGCATGTTTGCCACCCTTGATTCCGGCTCAGGTAGGTAAATATAATCGCGGGTTTGAATATTCTACTCACTTCCCTTATAAGATAAAAATTATTAATTTATCATTATTTAAAGCCGTTTGTGATTTTTAAAGTTTTGTAATTTACGTTGTTGCATGTTTAAGTTAGATAATATAATGACATGAGAGGTACTAAAATAAATATTTTATGCTGCGTGCACGAAAAAAAAAAATTGTTAAAATCTACTCGAACTATTAATACTTTTCATTGTTTCAAATATTACTGCGGCGCTCGGGTACGATTTTGTTGTATATTATTAAGTATAAGATAAAAATGTATGAGTGATCTGTTAAAATATACTTATGCTAAAAAAAACAGTACAGGGTAATCATATAGTTGTTAAAATTTCCAATAGTAATAATTATCATTTTGAATTGTATAGTTTCATTGGATGATATTTTTTAGACTGACTATTGTTACGTTCTGGCTTTAATTATATTTAAATGAAAATTCCAGAATTTTGTTTTTGAAGTCTCGAATAATTTATTCGCTATGGTAGGCGAATAAACGGTTCGACACTTCTTAGAATTGTAAATCAATTAATAAATCGTTACTTTGTTGGCGAAATTATTTCTTTTCATCGTCAACAATGTAACGGAAATCTCTTGCGATAAGAGAATCGCCGTGGCTCGCGGATAGTCTAAGCAGATGACGATGCATGAGATCTGGGCCACGACGATTCTCTCATAGGAAACACGGAGAAAAAGAGTTTCGTCATTATAACAAAAGACGGGATAAAGAAAAATTTTGTTATAGTAACAGACACACTTAGCTTACGGTAACAAATCGATTTGTTGTGACAACAAATGGAATCGTGTCGTAGTTGAGAAGTCGATTTCTTAGGACACCACAAGATTTGTTACAGCAACAAATCATATTTTGCTGTCATAGCGAATAATATTTGTTGTAGCAGCGAACTTATCTTTGTAATCATAGCAAAGTGAATTCGTTATCATAGCAAACTAAATTTGTAAAAAAAAAATTATCTGTTAAAGTAATGACATTATACATCATATAGACATAAGAATTTAAAGTCACGTTAACCCAAAAATTCAGGTGTTTCGGAGAAAAAATGTCACGGGTACGAACTTAAATAAATTATTTAAGGCTCCGAGAACTTGAACATTTGAGTCCTGAACGTTCTGGTTATGTGTCACTAATTCATCCGAGGATTGATGTCGTTAGCTTATAGATTTTAGGTAGGAAAAAATGAAATAGAAGTTTATGGACAGAATTTTACGCTTTTTTAGAAATTTCAGGTCTGCTGTGTGAGTCCGCAACGTCCCCAGATGCTTCAGAGTAGGTTAGTCACGGGCGCAAGCTACAATAAATTAGTCGGGGCCTTAGGAAGTAGGATATAGGTATTATTTGAGTTCTGAACGTTCCAGTTGTTGATCTCCAACTGGTCCAAGCGTTTTGAAGCTCATAGCTCATAGGTATAGAAAGTTATAAATTAAATAGAAGATTGAGGATAGTAATTTATGCCTTTTTAGGAATGTTAGGTCTGCTGTGTGAGTCTGCAACGTCCCCAGATGCTTCAGAGTAGGAAAGTCACGGGCGCAAGCTACAATAAATTAGTCGGGGCCTTAAAAAGTAGGATATTGGCATTATTTAAGTTCTGAACGTTCCAGTTGTCGATCTCCAACTGGTCCAAGCGTTTTAAAATACTCTAATCAATTTTAATTCCAGAAATTTTTTATATGGTATTTAGATATGTAATGAATAATGCGTATAAATGCGTTTTATACCTGGTCGAAATTGTAAATTAAAAAGTAGTAATGCGGTATAAATTTCTCCTTGATGATTAATATACACGAATACGTACGTTATTCAATAAACAACGAGCGTTGCCATGGAGAAAATATAAGCAAAACTTTTATTTATTTATTTATTTATTATTATTATTATCACTTTTTTTTTATTATTATTTATCTTTATTATTATTATTATCTTATGCTATACTTTTAGCTGACACTCACACAAGAAATATCTTAATTTATATGTCTCATATGACAGGAAGCGTGTCACAGGTCTGAAGTACGTTGTTACTATTTATATTTGAATGAGAGTAACCCATACTTCTTTGAAGTCAGAGACAACCGATGACGTGAATGCAATTTATTAATACATAAAAATTTTTTAACTTATCTAATGAAGGAAATAAATAATTGTTTTAATGTTATCCTACAGCTTCGATGGAATATTGTTTTTAATACATATTTGCGATAGCTTCTAATCTTTTAATAAAATGATTAATTTTTTCTTAATAATTGAATTAATCGGATGTCTAAAATTTTCACATAATTATTACAAAACATTTCCAGTATTTACTACAACAAGTCGTATGTGTTATTCTAACAAATCAGTTTTGCTACAGTTACAAACCATTACTTAGCGTAACAAATGGTTTGTTAGTATTACAAAAATATTGTAACTTTAGCAAAAGTTTCGTTGTTCGTATTACAAACCTGGAATTTGTTACCGTAAGTAATCTTAGCTTATGGTTACAAAATATTTTTGTCAGTACTAAAAATGAAGTGTGTTACTTTAACAAACCAGTTTTTTTACTGTAACACAACAGTTTTGTTATAGTAACAAACCATTGATAAACATAACAAGCGATTTGCTACCATTACAAAATCATTGTAACTACAACGAATGTTTCGTTATCCGTATACTAAGGCAGATATTTGTTACCGTAAGTTATCTTATCTTGGGGTGACGAAATTTTTTTTTCCGTGAAACCTGAGATGCAACGTTGACATTTTGATGAATGTATAATACCAACGAAGAACAGCACCAAGTCAGGCTGATCGTAAGACCTCAAAGAGCACGAAACTCTGTACTAATTAACTGCCTGATTCTCCTGTCTCCAGGTTCAGAGGAATAAAACCTAAAATTTAACCTGAATACAAATTCGCTTACTAGCTGTTCCACCCTTCCTTTGCTCAGAGCGCTAAACAGCAGTTCGGGTTCCTTCACCACCTATCATATCACCCTTTATGCTTCGTGGCTCCCAAGTGGACCTCACCCCGCCATTTTGTGTCTCAAAACATCATGGCATCCGCAAAAACTTGGAGATAAGAGAACACTAGGTGATGGATGAGGGCAAGTATGTATAATGACATGTCTGAAAATCTTAGTGCTTATAAGTGAAGGAAACCCTTATGGGTATGGGGAGAAATTGCGTCCCACCACTAATCCTATGCAATCTGAAGACCAACACAGGGAATTGGTACCATGGGGGACCCATTCCAAGCCCCACCTCGACCAGAGTCTTTCTATTTCCCGACAGGGCGAGGTATCGGCTTCCCGTCAAACGGAGGTGGACTTAACGGTCCCGTTTATACGTTAATTTTTTTTTTTATGCTTCGTGGCCGCTGATGCAGAAGGTCAGGATGTGCAGTACAGCTTAGTCGCGGGATTCAAGGTGTCATCACGAATTTCACCAAAGTTCGCCTAAGAATTAAATCTGAGGAAGTTTTTGTTGAGCCGTCGAGCTCATATGTTGTTGAGCCTTCGAGCTCATGTGTTGTTGAGCTTTTGAGCTCGTGTATTGTTGAAACTTCGAGCTCTTGTGTTGTTGAGCCTTTGAGCTCTGGTGGTTTGATCGACCAATTGGAATTGTTTTCCCATACGAAGGAACCGAGTCTTCGGAGTTCGTCTTGTTCGAACCCAGAGAAGGCATAAAGGGTATATTTGGGCCAAGTTATAGGGCCCATAATCTTCATTATGGTAAGTCCATAAAAATTTATTTCATAAGAGAAAAGAAGGTCAACAGCTGACGCACCTGGGATCTATAGATACCTTAACGACGTCAACCTGGTCATTTTAAAATTATTCTGTCTCATAATGCAGTAGTCAGAATGTAACACTATAGTCAAAATTAAAACCATAAATTTTAAAATTTCAAACAACAAAAATCTTCAAGTTGATATATCGATACTGCCATTCTAATATGCCCTATCGCACAAAATTTGACATTTTTATTTTTTTTTTTTAAATGGAATCATTGTAACAATGTGCAGCTTATGTAAAAATTTTAGAGTTCAAATTGTTTTTTTAGTATTTTTAAATAAATATTCTAATATGTCGTACCCTACACGCAAACTTTCGCGCATTCTAATATGTCGTATCCCACATTCGTATAGGTTTAGTTACGCTTAACATTTTTGATTTGAAGCTGATTTTATGGAAGCAATTAACGACATGAGTAAGAAGGTAATGATGCATAATTTTTTACTCTTCTTACAGCATATAACTCAAAATTATTTATTCACTACAAGTGCCTGTATTTTATGAAAACATGAAAATAAATTTGTAGGTTATACCAATGTAAACATAATACAAATAATTTTTCTTTGCCGACCGCGAAACGTTTTTATCGTCTCCTGAAAAATTTCCCAAACGTGGGATAGGGCATATTAGAATGGCAGTATCGATATATAATTTCATGAGCGATCGTTATTTTATTTTATGCAATCATAGTAATAATTTTTGTTCTTAACCCTCATTTTCATTATTTCAAGTAATAAAAATATATTTTTTTTCGTTCGATTTTATATTAATACTGTTCAGTCACGAGCTTAATTAAATTAAATAAGCTTCGTGCATTTCCGCTACGTCCGGGAGCTTCCGAACTCGCTACTGTCTGCAAAGAGAGTATAGTGCCGGGTCACTCGCTATCTGGGCCCGACACATACAAAGTCTCCCTCATGACTGTCAAGACGCTATGAGAACCCGCTACAAGCCGGCCAATCAGATAAATCGTCTTATATTAGCCGGCCAATGATAGAACTCGCATTATACCGAGAGATCGGCTGCCAATGAGGAAAATTCGTCATCAACTACTTCCTGTTGGCGCGCTTTCAAGCCAATGGGAAAATTCGTCTGGTGGAGCGAGGCTGCCACGTCACCATCAAGCGTTCACGACGACGCTACGACACTCTCACCATCATCTATTCTACAACGTGCTTTGCTACTTGCAGCCTCGTGTTTTCAAATCGCTATACTTACAGTAATTAATCTTTGTGATAAACGCTAATAATATTACGTTAAATTCTCTCAATATTTAGACAGTACAATAAGGCTGCTATTTACTAAGAGTAAATTAACTGATCTCCGCGTCTAATTATTTTTATAAACAATTACCGCATTGTTAAACGCTATTGACCACGTGTCAAATTTATTATTCGTGATTCTTTTGTTTAGTTTGCATTCGCTATCACGTTATTACTTAGTCGCATTCGCTTTAACAATTAAGTTCTTACAATTTTAAGTGTATATAGTGTGAAGAAATAGTTAATTTATTTATTAATAAAAATTGTGTAATTTTTAATTGTTTGAATTCCTCACGCCTAAACCAGATCCACTTTGTTTATTCGCTCATTTTACAAATACACATTTATTTATTTTGAATTATTTATTTCCGGCTTTTACCGTTGCTCTCGTAGTACAAGGTTCTATTCGGGTTTCTGATTTCACGCCCTCCCTCTCCCTTTTGACATTGTCTGTCTTCCCATCGTCGTGCATCTAATCGATTGCATCCTTGTCTGTATTATGAATAACTGATTTACTCGGTACAGTATATAGATTAGATTGGGCCAAAAAAATCGACTATTTTTTTTCTCTTTCGATACTGTGAAAATATTAATCCTGGTGACCAAAAAAAATTATTGTGCAATTTTGAGCCCTTAATATTGATATTAACAGGTGTATCGTTACGACTTTGAGTTTTTTGAAAGAAATTTCATTTCTTACCCAAAACTCGTAAATTACCTTTCTGAAAAATTTAATCAATGTATATTTTTGAAGGAAATTAAATTCCCTACAAAAAATCTATCTCAGTAAATTGTCATAAAACGAGCCGTTTTCTTGTAACCGTGTCTTACACATTGATTTGTTTTTAAAATTCTTTGTTTCTACTTTGGATTTTTGTAACTACTAGAAATATTAAAATTTTTTTTAGTCAAGATATATATTCTTGAAGGAAATTTAATGCTCTACAAAAAAGGTTTCTTAACATCTTTTGCTAAATTCAATCCTTCGAAAGTTATCCACACTGTTAAAAATTTCTAGTGGAATTTTACCAAACATATATAGCAGCCAGATCGTGTAATGGTCGATCGGTTACACGATGTGTTTAAAATTTTTAGACAGTTCATGAAATGCAATTAGGCCTTAGACAGATCGTGTAATATTCCAGAATGACATGAAATCTCTATACTGTTAAAAATTTCTGTAGTAAATTTACAACAAATGTGTAGGAAGTTTTAAGGCATAACAATTTAGTAATAATACCATTCAGTTTTGTAAATTTACTATACGACTTATTCCAACTCCATTTAGGAAAATTACAAAATATTTGTTGAAATTTACTAAACACCTACCGAAAATTTGTTTAGTAATATTACAATACAAATGTTGTAATTTTACTAAACAATTTGTATTGAAAATAGTTTATAATTTCAGTAAGCTGTATTATAAATTTACTAGACAATTTATTTTAACAGAGTTTACAAAAATTACAGCATATTATTCATTGTATTATTACTAAACATCTATCGAACATTCGTTTAGTAATATTAAAATACAAATGTAATTTTACTAAATAATTTGTATTGAATATAGTATGTAATTTCAGTAAGCTGTATTGTAAATTTACTTGACAATTTATTTTAACCAAGTTCCCGGGTAAAAAAAATATATATAATTATATAGAACTATATTTAATTAAATTCCTATACAATGTATTAAATAAATTGTAAATTTTTGTTCATATAGTAGAAGCTTTATACTTTTTATTACAATATTCTTTTTTTTTTGTAAGTCCAAGTTTAATTTCTAAGAAAAATTATTCATGGAAGCATTGATAATAAATATTTTTGTCATTATGTAATATAGAATATACTATATTACCACCAAAAAAGGAACTTATCACTCTGTCAAATAACAGAGGAGTACTCGTGCCAAAATTGCTTCCAACATTTGAATATAACACTTTTGAAATAAGTTTCTTACCACGGACACTACAACTGGTGGGCGCGATCTCGTGGCGAGCATCGAACTACTTCAGCTGCTGCTTATAGCACCGGTGACCTCTCTCCTACATATATACATATATAACTTTACTCCCAAGTTATTTTTCTCTTAGTTTAAGCATTTTTTTTTTTTGGTTGAAGCATACAAAAATTTTCGCCTTTAAAAAATAGCACTTATTCCGAGAAAATTTATTGTCTTCAAACAAAATAATATAATATTGCTTCAAAAAACTAACACACCTTTCTTAAAAAAATATATATTTAGAAAAAAAAACTTACAAGTAAAAATTTTTTTGTTTAAGCGTAAAAATATGTTGACTTGCGGAAAAAAAAATTTTGATTCAAGATATTTATTTACTAGGTGCAAGAAAATTTTAATTTTCTGAATCGTTAAAAAAAATTTTTTGTATCAAGATTAATTTTCTTGGTTCAAGTGAACTGTATTACTTTGTGAAAAATAAAATGTAGGAAGGAAAATAATTTACATAAAAGACTCTATCACATTTTAAGATAAGTGATAGTTTCGCCGAAAGTCAAATAATCCTAAAATTTACTATGAATCCAACTGTGACCTTGAATAACTTTCAAACAATTGTAAGACCTTTTTTGTAGAGC
>OZ024714.1:7796191-7817625 GCA_964016945.1 Microplitis deprimator | reverse complement strand
TTGTCTTTAAATTCTGATATTTTAATGTTTCATTTTATTTAAATTAAATTTTCTTATTTTAATATTTTATTTTATTTAATTTGAATGTTAATAGTTTCTTTTAAATTTTAAATATTTTATTTAAATTCTAATATGTTAATGTTTAATTTTATTTAATTTAAATTATCATATTTTAATATTTTATTATATTATAATTTTTTTGTTTGTGTCGCTTTCTATTTTAAATGGTTTTACTATCTTAATGGAAACCTTTTTTTCTTGTTTGTTTAACTACTCACTTGTCCAAACACCATAATTTGTTTTTAAATGTTTTGTTCAATTTGGAAACATTCAAAAACTCATTACAGATATGTATTATTTACTTTAGGTCTTATTTAGAGTGTGCTGGCGATAAGAAAGTGCGTCAGCAGCCACTCTGACCCTGGGTGAGGATTAAAATTCCTTTTCACCCAATATTATATTAAAATATAGATTAGGTGTTTGAACAAGTTTCCTAATGTCAACCAAAATTTTAAGTAAAACATAAAATGTAAGATTTAAATAAAATAAAATAAAATGAAATAATATATAAACAAACGAAAAATAGTCTGGACGTAACAATTTTATGTCTTCCGTTAAGTAAATATTTGCATGATTCAAGAAAAGTTATTTTATCAAGTGAAGATTATAATTTATTCAAATCAAAATTAAAATTTTCTCATTCCAATAGACCGTTGTCTTGAGTCGATAATGTAGTTTTCTCAAACTGAGAGTAAATGTTCTTCTGCCACGCAAAAAAAGTTCTTGGTTTGAGATGTTGATATATATTCTGACAATTTACTATACTCACCAACCAGGACAGAAAAATATCTTGTTTTGATAGTTTTTTTTACTTGGTTAGAAACAAAATAAATTTGACTTAAAATAAATATTCTTAAACCAAGATTATTTAACTTGAATTAAAATTTAATTATTCTTGATACAATATTTTTATAATATTAGTCGAAGAAAATGTTCTCGGATTAAAAAAACCCAATTACTCAGCCCAAGAATAAAAAAATGAAGGCAAAAATTATCTTGGGCCAAGTCAACCTTTTTTTCTGTGCACATAAAGATAGTAAAACACCAACTCATCTTGGTAGGTTTCCTAACACGTGTTGTTAGATTACTCAAATTGTATTGTATATTGTATTGACAACACACTGATTTGTAATTTTACTCATATTTTGTTTTGTAAAATATTTGTAATACTACAAAAATTTTTAACAGTGTAAATTTTTCAGACAGTTCATGAAATGGCTAAAAGTTGTTTTGCCGATTGTGTAATATTTTTAAAGCAAATAAATATCTTAAACAAGTCAAATTACGCGCTTAACGACACACAGTTTCATGCGCGTTCACCATAAAAAGTTGCGCATAGTGATGACATAGGCTTGGAAAAACTTCTTTCTCTGAGAGAAGGTGTGAAAAATTGCAGTGGAGAGCAAGGATTTTTTCAATGCGCGTGCAGAGTTTCTGACGAGCAATGTACTACAAAAAGGTGTGCGTGCAAGAAAGCTGACGTTTTGTGCAACAGTAGATGTCACCCGAGATTACCATGTGTAAATAAATAAAAATAGTTGAATGATTTTAAATTTTAAGTTTTGTAAATAAATAATCTTATCTTTTTAACTTCCCGCTAAGAAAATCGAAGATTTTCAAAAATTTCGGGAAGTTATTGTTTTCACCCCGATTTGCGAAAATCGAAATTCCAACAGATATCGACGTTTTGAGGTTCTAGGAAACTATTTTGACTAAATTCAAGATGATGTCCGAGTGTATGTATGCATGTATGTATGTAGGTATGTACGTATGTAAATATTCTGTAACTTTTGAACGGATGAACCGATTTTGATCGTCAAGGTGTCATTCGACGCGGCTTGTTAAATACGATAAGCACTGAGAATTTGAGCTTAATCAGTAGGGTACGTTTGGAGATATTTGAAAAACAAAATTTTTCCAAAAATGTTTTTTTTTAATAACTTTTAATTCGCTCGATGGATTTATTCCAAAATCTAATCAGCTCTAAAATTTTATAAGCCGCGTCGAATGCCACCTCAGCCATCATAATCGGTTCATTCGTTCAAGAGAAACCGTTAACGAAAGAATTAAAAAAAAATTTTTTTTTAGTTTTTTTGAAATTTCTCAAAAACGACTCGATAAATCAATTTTAAAATTTGATCAGCTCTGGAACTCAATAAAACGTGTCGATTGCCACCTCAGCCGTTGCAATCGGTGAATTCGTTCGAGAGATATCGTTGGAGAAAAATGGTAAAAAACGTTATTTTTCAAAAACAAAGGCACTCAAAAATATTTTCGACAATTTTTTCGAGTTCGAAAACTGCGGGAAATTTTGAGGCTGGCCCGCAGGGTCAACTGACAGACCGATTTTTAACTTCCCGCTAAGAAAATTGCAAATTTTCAAAAATTCGGGAAGTTATTGGTTTCACCCCGATTTGTGAAAATCGAAATTCCAATAGATGTCGACGTTTTGAGGTTCTAGGAAGCTATTCTGACTAAATTCAAGATGATGTCCAAGTGTATGTATGTATGTACGTACGTACGTATGTAAATATCTATAACTTTTGAACGGTTGAACCGATTTTGATCGTCAAGGTGTCATTCGACGCGGTTTGTCAATATCTCGAAGCTGAAAAAAAAATTGAGCTTGATCGGTAGGGCTCGTTCGGATATATTCCAAAAATAAACTTTTTTCAAAAATGTTTTTTTCGGAAAACTTTTTACGGGCTCGATGGATTGATTCCAAAATCAATTGGGCTCTGAAGCTTCATAACCCGCGTCGAATGCCATCTCAACCATTAAAATCGGTTAATTTTTTCAAGAGATACCGTTGTCGAAAGAATTAAAAAAAAAAATTTTTTTTAGTATTTTTGAAATTTCTCAAAAACGATTCGATAAATAAATTTCAAAGTCTGATCAGTTGTAGAACTCAATAAAACGCGTCGATTGCCACCTTAACCATCTCAATCGCTTTATTAGTTCGAGAGATATCGTTTGAGAAAAAATGGTAAAAAACGTTTTTTTTCAAAAACAATGGCATACAAAAGTATTTTTGAGCACGAAGAGCTCGAAAATGTATCCACAACAATTTTTCGAGCTCAAGGAGCTCGAAAACGGCGGGAAGTTTTGAGGCTGGCCCGCAGGGTCAACTTTCAGACCGATTTTTTTAGTTGTCTTCTTTTTAGAAATCCGTTATTCCTAGATATTACACGATCGGCAAAGCAGCTATTAGACTTTTCATCAACTGTATAAAAATTTTAGACACTTCGTGTAACTGATCGACCATTACACGATCTGTCTACGTCATATATGATTATAGCTACGTTAGTTATATATAATTATGAATAAGTCATTTATATTTAATTATAACTAAGATTTTAAATTTAATCCGATATATCAGACTGGATCAGACATGAAAAGGCATGAACAGATATGATCGGGCCTGAGCGTATTTAACGCTTCAAACATGAACAGATATGAACAGGCATGGACAAGTATGATCAGGCCTGATCATGTCTAATTTCAGGCCTGATCATACGTGAACAGGCATTTTCATTTTTTCCCGGGATCTTATTAGCTCGTTTCATAGTAATTTTAAGAGCTAAAAATTTGATGATTTTTGCCTAATTTATATTAAAAATAGGGTGGCCGAATATAGATACAAGAAAATTACCTCTATATGCATTATCGGCCACCTTAGTTTTATTTTTTTCGAGGTTATCAGCATTGATATGCAAAATAGTCAATTTAATTTGTTAATGTCAAAATAAATAAACAAATTGGTTAAGTTATATTTCAAAATAAATATAAATATTTGAAATAGATGTAAATAAATTATACGCATCCGATCAGGTAAAATGTTATCTATAAGTTGGCCGATAATGGGGGTCTAGGCAGGCCGATAGAAAGGGAGAGCTAGGCCAATAGAGGGGACATCAGGAATCGAAGTTATTTTCATTTATTATTTAATATCTAATAAATTTTTTTTTTAATTTGAAGTTAAATATATAAGCTTTAAAGTTCTATCACTGTTTTTTACATGAATTGGTTTTTATATTTTAATCCTCAATTCGAAAAAAATACGCTTAACTGGCCGATAGAGGGGCCACTTACCTTGAATTGAATTGAATTGAATTGAATTTTAACCGGGCACTCAGCTTGTGTTAGCCATTGTACCCGGGCCCATTGAGGACAATTTTTATAGTTATCGGAGAGGATCGCGGTCCTGGTGATCATTGCTATTAGGCCTTGCGTTTTTTGCCAGTCCACCTAACAATGAACTTAGCAAGCCCACTGTCCTTTGGACAACTATATATAATTTAACTATTGTAGATACTATTGTTTGTGAGTTGATAGATGGAGGAGACATAGTTTTTATTTCGGTGATTCCCCGCCCCGAGTCTAAGGAAACACGTCGCGGGACACAGCCGCTGTCAGCAGTCCCCACTAATTCAGGAAGAATCGGGACCTAGCATTAGCTAAGCCCACCGTCGTACTCCCGTCGCTATGAGTCCTAGCTTCCAGCTGCCGTAGCCATCTTACGTCGTGTCCTTGTCATCTGGGGGTCTTGTCATCCGAAATTATGTCTCCTAGGAAGTTAATGTGGGTGTTTTTATGGTCCATCCTACAGAACCCACTGTGTAAGATAAGGCACTTATACAATGGAGGATGCCTGTTATCCAAGAGCAACGTTGGTGGTGGGGGACTCCCTCTATTATTGCTTTGACACGTTGGCTTACACCAAAGCTAGAGGTTCTACGAATGTTTATGGGCCTCTGCCGCCATCAATGCTCGGCCAATACAGGTGTTCTTCTTTGATAAGAAGCCCCACCCGCTAGCCTAGTCATAGAGGCAGCAAAGTCCTGCAGATTCGATCGAGTTTTTGTGTTCCGCTATCATTTCGTAATGAAGTCGGCGCCACTTCCACTCGCTCAAAAAATCGTCGGTATTCCACCACCAGAGAGCTGCCAATGTAATGCACATAAATAGTATTGTGAAAAATAAAATTCATTGGTGCATGCCGGAATCGAACCTGGTCCAACGCTGTGGCCACTTACCTTACTAATAATAATTCATAGCGAAAAAAAATAGTAATTATGGAAGGCCCAATACCGGACCAGGCTTAAAAGTTGCAGAGTGGATAGAAGTTTGCGATAGAAAATTTTCAAGAAAATCGAAGGATACACACAGTTTTAAAAACTCGATTGAAAACTTAAAATTCAAAAATCTTGATTAAAAACACTTCGAATATTTGTTTTGTACTTTTTCCTGTAGAGACCATCTAAAAACGAAAATTTTGAAAAAAAAGAAACATTGATTTTCGACCATATTACGAAAGTTATGATCAAAAAACCATAAAAAGAGCTGTTTTTGTGAAAATTTGATATTTTTTGAACGATTGATCAAAAAAATCTCAAAATTTATCATGGATCATCTTTTGAGATGTATTAAGAAATACCAATAAATTAAGAAAATCGGAAATAACAATTTTTGAAACCGTCAGATTTGGCGCGGAACGCTCCATATATTATAGGAATTGTTTTTCTATTGATATAGGAACGCCTTCTCTGGCTTATATAAATTGTTCCTATAATATTATGAGAACGGTTCCTATTATCACTTTCTATCTGATTATGACGTTCAAGCTGACATTCGACGCAGTATTTTAACCGCTAACGTTACAAAAATGGTAATGATCCATATTCAGGGCTCCACCTGTTTATATCAAGCAAAAATCCAAAAATGGACATTTCGCTATGAATCAAGTTTCATTTTTCAGCGTTTGTCGGCAGATTGAAGATACCTCTGCTTAATTAGGTGTTTTGTAAGCCACAGTAAGTTATAAGTGTATACCAAAGGTATTAATTATGCTTGATTTAGCTGTTAAGATCATTATTTTTCAGTTCCGTGCCACACTGCACTCAATGACATAATTCTCTTATCATTCTATGCATTAACTCATAAGTCAACCACAAAAATTCAAAGTATACCCTCGCAGATTTGAATCACGGTAGAAACACCGTGGAATTGTAAACACCGTGGATCCACTGTAGTTACACGGTGGGTTTGTTCCATTTTACCACCGTGTATACACAGTGTATCCACCGTGATTCCACGGTGGCTTTGTGCTATTTCACCACCATGGTTCCACGGTGTATCTACCGCGTAATCACAGTGATAAAATGGAACAAACCTACCGTGTTTCCACCGTGATTCGAAACCATAAGATATATTCCTATTTGCCATGATGCTTGTAGTTTCGTCCTGAGTACGTTAACGGACTCGTCAGTAAGTCTATGTTAACGCATTCTTGCCTTAGACTACATCTCATAATAGTACGCGCCGGCGTAAAACTGTGTTGTGGGCTTCAGCTAGACGCTCTGCTTGCAAAGGGAGGCGGATACCGTCCAAACCACGTGCAATAAAATGTTAGGTGAGCTGTTGTACACTTTAAAAGTATTAAAATAACACAAAATATGCCGATTTTCATGATGACAAGAGTTTAAAAATTTATAACTCTTAGTCAACCTTTTTATTACCACCGTCTTTCTTACGGTATTATATAAAATTACTTATATATATTAAAAAAATTTATATTTCTGAAAATTAGCATGATATTATGTTATTTTGATCAATTTTGTACACTTCAATTGCAAGGTTTGGATAGATATCTAGTGTTAAAGACAAAAACACATACAGAAAATTTCATCCGCCGTGTAGCTGAACACGTGGAAAAAAATTTAATTGTAGATATTTAAGGTGTAAGCACTTGGAACTTCGAAAAATGTGTGCAGCCCCACTTATAGACCATTACCAAAAAATGTATATCAATTAGGTCAACAATTTGGATTTTATTAGAAAAAAAAATAGGGGAGCGTGTGGTCACCCCGGTCACCTAACTAATAAACCTTCAAAATTTTTCGAATTATCCTTATTAGATTATAAAACGGACATTATCTTATTCTATGGAATCTAGAGAACCAAGGACACGTTATTAAAAATGAAAGTATAAAAGTAAATACAAGTATTTGATGAATTAAAAAAATTGTAAGTTTGACCGGGGCGACCCGACACGTCGGATCACCCCGGTCATTTGGCGGGTCATCCCGATCACTGTTAATTTCAAATAAAAAATTAAAAATCTAAAGTCGTATTGCTGAAATTTCATCAAATTAAAATTTTATTTAGTCAACTAAAACTTAAGAAGTGAAGAAAAAAATGTAAAATGAATAATTAACAACATTTAACTTTTTTTCCGTTTTCCGTAGTCGCTTACGAGGCATCTATAATTTATTTATTTGTTCATTAATATTGTAACAAAAATGTTACGATGTTGTAGAAGAAAATGCCCCTGATGAACAAAAAAATTTTGAGCTTAAATTTTAAAAAAGCTTACCTTTACTAATTAATTGCTTATTAAATAAGATATTGGTTGATGTTTTTATTAAACAAACACACGAATTGTCAGTCGAAAAAACAAGTGAATGAATTGACCGCTATGACCCCATAACTTTGATCGGTACGACCCCAACTAATTTTTGAGAAAATAAACTGAATTTAAAAAAAGGCCATTCGACAGCCGAAATGGAAGTAGATTTCTCATTATTTGATTATCTCAACCTTTCAAATCAACATTAATGACAAAATAAATTTTTTTTTGACATTCTCTAAAATTCTCAAGGTAATGGAACAAAAAAATAACTGCCAGAAAATTCAAAGTTAAATGCAAAAAATTTAAGAATTGAGATCAGAAAATTAAAACAATTATCAGAATAAGTTGAATAACGGAAATTGAAGTGAAAGAGAATCAAATTACCTACAAAAAACATTCTGTGTTTTTTTACTATAGGATTAATAGTTAATACCAAATTAAAGAAAAGGCCATTCGGCAGCCGAAATGGAGGGTAGATTTTTCAAATTAATCGATATAAAAAGTTAGTTTTATTCATACATATCTTGTGATATATGTTAGTGTGCAGTCATGACATGAAATTAGACTCGTTTTCTAAGAGTGAGGGTAAAAAAAGACAACGATTATTTTCGATAGAGAACTTCAAATAGTTGATTTGACATAACATTATATAGGTAATGTACCAAATTAACCTTCACATAAATAAAGTATCGAAAATTTAATTAGTATGAGATCGTCATTGAAATCGCTGTTACCATGGCAAGACCAGTTATAATTATAGGACGTACAGGTACGATTGAAACATCATAAATAATAAAAGAAATACTTTTAAAATATAATAGCTGGGAAATTTACAGGTTATTTCGTTCACAATAAAATACACGTGCCAAAATTGTATTATAATGGGAAATGCATAAGTTATGTGAAATGAAAAACATATTTTCAACATTTTTTGATTTCATTAAAAATTTCAAGGCTAACAAATTATTGGAAGAAATGGTCAAAACATGAAGCTTAAGGTCATAAGTTAATGCTTATTAGACAAGCTTTCAGATAATTTTTACGGAAATTGTCTATGAATGTTAGTTTTGAAGTTATATAAGCTTTAACAGTGATTTAACACTGATTTTTACGAAAAATCATGAAAATTTCAAACAGCCATAATTTCAAAACTATTCGAACGATTCAGCCCATCTTTGAACTTGATCAAGGTAATCGCCTATATAATAAGTGTGAAAAATTTCATCAAGATCCGATAAGAGCTGTGGAATCTCGGTGAATACACCGTGGAATCACGATGGGTACACCGTGTAACGATCGTGGAATCACCGTGTAACCACCGTGCATACACGGTGGTAAAATGGCACAAAACCACCGTGTAACCACCCCGGATCCACCGTGATTCCACCGTGTTTCCACTCCTAGGGTGTTTCCAGGGTGATTCAAAACCGCCAGGGACATGAAATAAGTGTAAAAATTTTCATTAAGATCGGGTAAGAATTGTAGACGCAATCGTGTCCTCAAAAGTTCGTTCTATTACATAAATATATATATATATATATATATATATATATATATATATATATATATATATATATATATATATATACACACATACATATATAAATTTTTTAACGAGTGGTATTTTTGAACTCGACTCAACTAATTATGATAGTTTATGACGAAATTTCTTGGAAAATCGACCATGAGGACAAATACAATAATTAGATTTTTAAAAAAATCTACCTCAAAATAATTTGAGTTGAAATTTCAATTATGATAGATCTATGTGTCATACTTGAAATCAGTCATTAACACTACCAATGAAACAAAATTGAATTTACACACTTGAATTGTAATATTTAGATTTTATGAGTGCTACACAGCAATAATATGAATTCAATCAGTTTTATGAATTTACTAAATAATACAGAAGTGAGGATTCTATAGAATCTATTAAAAGTAAGAGAACCAATGCAATAGCAGAATTTCATTTAATGAGTGGTAAAATAAGAAATTTCATTGGTCTAGACACATGTATAGGTATGAAAATTAAAACTTGTGTGAAGAGCTTTCAGATGAATTTTATAGAAAGTCGATAAGTTATAACATTCAAAAAATATTGAAGAATGAATAAGTAAGAATATGAATTTTTGACATTTGGAAAATTTTGGAATGCTATGACTTCTAAGCTAATCGACCGATTGAGTCCATTTTTCAACTTGATCAAGGTAGTCACCCACAGAATACGTATACCCAGTTTCAGAGCGATCGGTTTGAAACTGTGGTGATAATCAAAGTGACAACCTGCATAAAATTAGTTTTTATAATATTTTGTAAATTTTTAAAGCCATTATTAAAAGTTACAACCAGTTAAATCAGTAAAAAAATTTTGTTTTGAAAATTTTACAAATTTTCAATTGACCATAACTTCTAACTTCTAAACTTATTTGCCGAATTGGCTCATCTTCGAACTCATCCAAGGTAATCGTCCATAGAATAAGTATACTAAGTTTCATTAAGATATGTGTAGAATTGTGGACGCTATCGTTGAAGAACGGCGCGTTATATCGTATAGATATATATATATATATACATATATAAACTTTTGAACCAAATGTATTGTCTGACTCAGCTCGTCAAGCTGAGTTTAGAGGTAGCAAAATTTTTTGAAAATTCCATCATGAGGACAAATACAACAGTTAGATTTCTATGAAATCTACTAAAAAAGGATTGAAAATTATACTTTTATAAAAATTAAAATGGATTAAGAAATGTCGGTAGATTATATGCATATCAATTATAAACTCTTTTCTTCTAGTAAAATATATAAAAAACCTTATGATAATGTCCTTAATTTTTAGATCAAAAGTCGATCAATTTTTTATTTATTAATTATTATTAATAAGTAATTAATTTTTAACGTTAGGGCTCATTAATTATCTCTAATTCAATGAGTATAAAATAAAATTAAATCCAAAATCTATTATATCAAAATTTGGGTGACCGGGGCGACCCGTTGACCGGGACGACCCCACGCTCCCCTACTTTTTAGCAATTCTTTCGACAACGGTTTTTCTTGAACTAATGAACCGCTTTTTGATGGTTGAGGTGGCATTCTACGCGGCTTATAAAGTTTTAGAGCTGATTAGATTTTGGAATCAATTCATCGAGTACATTACAAGTCATCCGCGAAAAAAATTTTCGAAAAAATTATATTTTTGGAATATCTCCGAATATGCTGTAACGGGGTAAAATTTTGCATTTTTATTTTGAATTCGAAATCGACTCGTGCCAAAAGCTAAAGCCGCCTCCTCCTACAACAACGGTCGATCAAGCAACCACCTACTTATTATTGGGGTCGCTCCCGTCGAGTGTCGACGAAGTTTATTTTTCAGAAGTTGGTAGACTTGCGAGAGAGAGGTACGAGGCACAGAGCCGACAAGCTGTCGGTCTCTTGGTTACTGGCATGCATCGTGGTCGGACGAATTTCCCGATCACCGCAGCCACAACTACTATTATTACTAACTTCTAGCATCTACTTGCTGCTACAAGTTACGCCATTTTATAGCCAAGAGCTCATAAGCCCTCATTTCAGGGAAGCTTAGTTTATTAAGTTTATTTTATAATTAATTGGAATATTGGAGAAATTTTGTGGATTGGACATGGAGATTGGATTGTTGGAGGATTGCTGGAGGTTATTGGAGAGGAGAGGATTGTTGGAGAGAAGGCGGAGATTATTGGACTTTGGAGAGTAGTTAAAGTGAGTGGCGTTGATTGTCGATATTTGTATTTTGTATAATTAAATTCAATCAATCAGTCAAGTCATTTGTATTTATATAATTAATTTAGTCAGTCGAGTCATTGATAAAATATACTCATCGAAAGGGATTGAAAATTTTTTCAATTCTTTTCAATCCATACGGAGATTGTGAAAAGTATTGAATGGAATTGAAATTTCGATCATTTGAATACTTTGTAATTCTTAAAATGGAATTCAAAAGTATTGAAAAGAATTCAATCTTTCATCATTTCAATACCTTCTAATACCAAAGTGGAATTGATAAGTATTTAATGGGATTAAATTTTTTATTATTTCAATTCTTTTCAATTTTGATGTGGAATTCAAAAGTAATGAATTAGTCCTTTGGCTGAAGAAGAGAGCCCGTATACATTTTGTTGGCCAACGCTGGACCAAACTTTTTCTTACTTATTTTGGGCCAAGGATCACGAAAATCAAGTCCATTTTGTTCAAAAGTGGTGCTAACAATTTAATTGTTTAAATCGAAATAACTCCCGAACCGCTGGTTTGTTGGGGCAGTTTATGAAAAACAAAATGTTCAAAATGAAAAAATACACAAAAAGGATATCATAGTGTTTTTTTGTATCTCAAATATTTCGCGAGATATGACGAAAAAACGAGCAGACGCTTGGACCTCTCCCTCTCGAACGAGCAACTGCCTATCGCGCGCTCTCCTTCGGCAGAATCGCGTCAGATGCTTGATAGGCCGGAATTTTTTCAAGTTTTTTACATTGAAAATGAAAGAAAAAAAAAAGGACAAAATGTCGATATCATCAATCGAAGGTACTTTTTCTTAAAATGAATTTATGTCGTATCGTCCAGAGACGATTTTTTTTTTTTGCTTAATAATGTTATAAACAAATGGATTTTTTCAAAGTCCAGTTTGGATAAAAAAAATCGAAAAAATGTCGATACCACCAATCGATAGAATTTTTTTTGAAACGAATTTCTATCGTATCGTTCAGAGACGTTTTTTTTTTGTTAAAAAAAGTTATAAACAAATGGATTTTTCCAAAGTCTGGTTTGGATCACAAAATTGATATAATGACGACGTACAAAAAAAATCCATTTGTTTATAACTTTAGTTAACAAAAAAAAAAAAAGTCTCTGAGCGATACGATAAGAATTCGTTTTGAAAAAAATGCTGTCGATCGGTTGTATCGACATTTTATCAATTTTTTTTATCCAAACTGGACTTTGAAAAAATCCATTTGTTTATAACTTAAATTAACAACAACAAAAAAACGTCTCTGGACGATACGATAGAAATTTGTTTCGAAAAAAATGCTGTCAATCGGTTGTATCGACATTTTGTCGATTTTTTTTTTTTATCTTTGAATTTTAATGTAAAAAACTTAAAAAAAAAAAAACTCGATCTAAAATATAGTACTATTTTGGTATTGAAAAGGATTCAGAAAGATTCAAAAATTTCAATTAATTTGAATTATTTTGAATCCTAGACGTGATATGGAATGTGAAACTATTTTGCCATTGAAAAAGATTCAGGAAGATTCGAAAATGTGAATTGATATTAATTTATTTCAATTCAAGTCATAATTGAAACTATGGAACTATTTTGGTATTGAGAAGGATTCAGAAAAATTAAAAACTCTCAATTAATTTTAATTCTCTTCAATCCTACACTTGATCCAAAATATCGAACTATTTTGGTATTGAGAAGGATTCAAAAAGATTCAAAAATGTCAATTTATTTTGATTCTTTTCAATCCTACATTCGATCCGAAATATCGAACTATTTTGGTATTGAGAAGGATTCAAAAAGATTCAAAAATTTCAATACATTTGAATTCTTTTCAATCCTACTCTCGATCCGAAATATCAAACTATTTTGGTATTGAGATGGATTCAAAAAGATTCAAAAATTTCAATTCATTTGAATTCTTCTCATTCCCACACGTGACCCGAAATGTGAAATTATTTTGTTATTGTAAAGTATTCAGAAAGATTAAAAATATCAATTCTTTTGAATCTTTTTCAATCCCTCACGGTTTTCATGATACGGTTTGAACACTGTATTAAAAGAGTATAAACGTAGTCGATAACAAGTAGTTTTACCGTATTTATACGGTATATTTGTGAAATTTAATAACGGTATTTTTACAGAGCTTATACTGCGTTTGTACGGAGCTTATACGGCATTTCTACCGTATAAATACGTTATTTTTACCGTAATAATACGGTACTTCTACTGTATTAATACGGCATTTCTATAATATTAATACTTTATTTATATAATATTAATACCAAATTTCTACCGTAATAATACGGCATTTGTGCTGTAATAATACCGCATTTCTACCGTAATAATATGGCATTGTTACCGTAATAATAAGGTATTTCTACCGAGTTCACACACCAATTGTACTGATTTAATAAGGTGTTTATACGGAATTATATATATATATATATTTATTGCTTTACAATGTATTATGTCACTCGTATATTTTTAATCATACAGTAGAGACTCTGTAGAATTTTGATTAAAATATTTTTTTTTAAAGTTCTAGTTCAAATTCAGAGATAAATTATTTATGGAAACATTAATAATAAATATTTTTGTCATTGTGTAATATAGGATGTACTATATTACCATCAAAAAAGGTACTTATCACTCTGTCAAATAACGGAGGAGTACCCAGGCCAGAATAGTCACAAGTTTGGAATATAAAACTTCTGAGATCAGTTTCTTACCAGGGACACTACAAGTCGTAGGCGCTATCTAGTGGCAAGCACTGAATTATTCTTGCTGCTGCTGCTTAGCACCAGTGACTTCCCTCTCCTCCATATATATCTTTTCTACCAAGAAATTTTTCTCTCGGTTTGAGCAACTTTTTTTTCTTGGTTGGAGCATACGAAAATTCTTACGTTGAATAAATAGTAATTATTTCAAGAAATTTTATTTTTTTTAAACAAAAAAATGCAATATTGCTGCAATAACCTGGCACGGCTTTCTTCAATAAAATATCTCTTATATTAAGAAATAAAAACTTTTAAAACAAGTAAAAGTTTTTCGATTAAAGCATAAAAATATGTTAACTTGAGGAAAAAAAATTTTGATTCAAGATAAAAATTTCGAAATAATTATTTATTTGGTGTAAGAAAATGTTTGTTTTCCGAATCGTTAAAAAAAAATTATTTGTATCAAGAATATTTTTTTTGGTTCGTTTACTGTATTTTCTGTGTAGTGAAACTAAAATTCAAAAGACGCATGTAGGTTTTCATAACGTACAAATAAAGAACTTTATGAGCTAAAGAAAAACTTTTATGTCAAAATACCCATACTACATAAACACTGCAGTGTTTAAACATCTTTAAATTGAAGAACTTCTATAATTTTTAATCATAAAATAATTGTAGTTATTAATATTGATCCTAAATGTATTTCGAAATTATCTGATGTTCTTGCGAATTATTACTACATAGAAAAAACAGTTAACTCGAATCAAGAAAAAAATTCCTGATTCAAGAAATTTTGTTTTAACGATTCAGAAAACTAAAATCTTCTTGCACCAAGTAAATAATTATCTTGAAATTTTTATCTTGAATCAAAATTTTTTTTCCTCAAGTCAGCATATTTTTGTTTAAATTGAAAAATTTTTACCAGTTTCAAGAGTTTTAATTTTTTAATATGAGAGAAATTTTTTTGAAAAAAATTTTTTTTTGAAAGTGAAAATGAACTGTATTTTTTTATTGAACAATTGAAAGCAAAACATAGTGAAGAGATAAGTCATTTAAGAATGCAAGTAGTAGTAAAACATATTGTATCTGTTATAGAATCTGAAGATTGCTTGTTAATAAAACTAAAAGATATGAAAAGTAATTTTCAGCTTGTAAAAGTGAGACGGCATAAACACCGTATAAATATGGTGCGAACATTGTATGAATACCGTGTAACCACTGTTTAAATGAGGTATAGCGGCCGTATAAATACGGTATAACCGAAATTTAAGTACAGCATAAAAACTATACGAATAAAGTATAATCATCGTATAAATACGGTATAGCGAGAGTGTAAATACGGTATAGTCCCTATAAAAATTTGGTATCAACACAATATATTTACAGTATTCATGCGGTAATAAAATTTCACAAACATACTGCATTTATACCGTGGGTATACCGTAATAATACTTATACCCAAAAAATACCGTAGAAATACCGTTATGGCAATTCCGCGAGGGATTCCTTGGAAGTTTAGGAATTCTCATATTATTTTTGGATTCAATAGAATTGGAAAGTATTACTTTTATTCCCAGATGAAAATCGTGTAGTATAGAAAGTATTCAAAAGTATTCAACTTTTATCTTTTTCAATACTTTTCAATGAGTATGTTTAATCAGGGATATTGTTTTATTAAAAAAGTCGAGTCAGTAATATTTTTGTAAGGTCTAGTCGAGTCAGTAATAATTTTGTATTGTCAAGTCGAGTCAGTTTCATCAGCCATCCAAATTTATTGTTCACGTCCATTTATCATTTGTCAAGGCGACTTCATCTGTAATAAATGCGAGTATAATTTAATTTACATTAATTTACCAATTATTTAATTTACTAAAATATTTTCCTTTATAAGTATAAGTAACAATAAGATCCCTCTCACTCTAATTTTGTGCTGTATCCCTGTGGAAAAGGGTTCCATGCGTTTTGAGCACCTGACAAAATATCCCCGACAAAATATCTCCGGACAAAATATCCCCATGACAAAATATCCCTCGACATAATATATTCCAGACAAAATATCGTCAAGACTAATCATTTCCTGACATAATATCTCTAATATAAATATACTGAAAGAATAAATTTTTGAAATGAAATACTGATTAATGAAATTATTGAATAACACAAAACTTTATTAAACACTATTAACTTCAATTAACAAAAAAATTCAAATAATTACTGATACACCATTTCAAATGATATTATGAATTTGTTTACTATCTAATTAATGACAATATATCTATATAATAATAACAATTTGCCATTTTTAACATTATATCAAAATAAATAATCACATTAATTTTATATTATTAAACTACCTATTTAATTTTCATATTTTTTGATTCTAAATATCACACGTATTATTGCATAAAACCAATACTAATAGATTCATTAATTTCGAAATATTATCTTTAATTTTAAATTTTGAATGCAATAATTTTAGCTATATTTTTCAAATAAATTAATTTATCATTTGAATCATAGTTTTGGACTATATTATGCAATCGTTTGTCATAATCACGATAAGCTTTGCGCTTATTAGAAATATCTAATCCACTATCAATGTGTGCAATTAATTGTTCAGTTTTGGACTGCTCATCTTTTAAACAATTCACAAATAATCCAATAGAAGCATTACATTTAGCAACACGAGTATTAAATCCATTGTGCCATCCTTCTGTTGGATTATTTGACCTCAAAAAATTATCAAGAACAGCCTGATAACAATTCCACATTCCAATTTCAAATTTTGGTTTATTTCTTTTTCGTCTATTATAATACGGCTGGCCAATCCAAACTGACTCAAAATAATTGATCAACTCCTCGAGAACATCACTGTTACGATCATAAAAATCACTCGAAATGATCAATTCGTAACCAGCGACAACATCCTCTGGTGGAATGAATGCCAATGCCATAAGTAATTTTATGTTGGCCGCAAAGTTGACATCAGTATTGTACTGTCTTTGAAGTCCATATAATTGAATATGACGCCAAAGGCATTGATTATAATGAAAATTACAACCAGATATATGAACATCAGGGTATGTTATTTTTAAAGCGTCACGAACTGCCTCTTCGAAGTCTATCATAATAAGTTTAGGTGCAAAATTTGGTATTCTTTCCTTCAATACTTTTAAAAATTTTAAATAAGTACTCTTGGATTTATCAGGTGATAACATATAAACCAGTGGCACAGATTTGCCATTTTTAAAGCCATGAATGGTATATAATTGATAAAAAATCTTGGGTACAGTCTTGAAGGTCCCATCACTTAACCATTGTTGACAATTTGATAAGAAATTTAAATTTTTGACTGTCGTGAATACTAAGAATCTTTTTTTACAATCATTACTGTCGTGTAAAAGAAATAATTCATTATTGTATGTTGTTTTTAATTCTTTAGACAATTTTAGATCACCTAGAGATTCTACACGAGGTTCCTGGGGATTTTCTTTAACTCGAATTCGGTTAATAGTTCGAGACAGTGATGTAGACTTTGGTAATACGGCGGCAACAGGTGATAACACACCACGTAAAGAATTAGATATAATAGTAGCAGGTTTTGTGTCAGATTTTTTAGCTTTTTTCACTATTTTTGCTTTTACTATTTTAGATTTTACTAGAGCAATATTTCCAGGGTGCTCATGGATCGGTATATCACCAACTATATTCCCTAAAAAAAAAAAAAAATAAAAGTTTAAAACTAATAAAATATAAATATACAATTTTTAAATATAAGTCGACACAAAATAGCCAGATTAAAAATAATTACTCATTAAAAAATAAATTTGATCATTAAATAATAATTTACCTGTTTTTTTATCAGTATCCGTATGGATCAGAACATTACATTTAGAATCAGATGCACAACTCCATGAAATATTACTCTTATTTACTTTTTTTTTGTGTATAACATCCCTTCATGTAGTAATAAGGGTTTACCTTTTTGGGATAATACAAATGACAGTGGCATGATACCAAATTATTTAATAATGATTGATTTATAAATAATGGTGAAAAAATTCGTACGCACATGTATCACAAATCAAGACTTTCAGGTTAATGATGAAATAAAATGGCTGAACGTAATGCACATAAAAGTTTACTAGATAACGTAGTTCTCTCTAATAAATATATCAATAATTAGCCACTAGGTGGCATTTCACGAAAATTTTATCGCCAAAATTCAAATAACTATACAATTAATAAATACTTATAAATATATATTGAGGAAGTAATTCACTAAATTTGGATACAATTCAATCCAGGCGTTAAATGTGTGTCACTTGTAACATGAAATCTAAAATTTTTAGGGTTAAAAAAGTAATCATCAGTACATTTTTTTTTTTTTATCTTTCCGGGATATTTCTTTTATAGTTATTATGTCAGGAAATGATTAGTCTTGACGATATTTTGTCTTGAATATATTATGTCGAGGGATATTTTGTCATGGGGATATTTTGTCCGGAGATATTTTGTCGGGGATATTTTGTCGGGGATATTTTGTCAGGTGCTCAAAACGCCTGATACCGTGGAAAAGGTCTTATAAAATCTCATAAAAAAAATTGGCTATGAGAAAACGATCAGTATTTGTCCGCGAAAAATCTCAAAAATTCTTATACAATTATTTTCTCATAGATGTTGCATCAAAAAAATTTTTTTTTTTAAATTCTCATTTAAATGATCAGAATCTATAAAAAACAGAAGCTGTAATTTTGTGATTATAAATATTTATAAGTTTTCGAAAAATGTAAAGTTTACAATTGCGTAGATTTTTGAAATGAATAAGATTGTATGAGACGATTTCTGAAGTAATCATATAAGATTTGATACTGATTAATCAATGTGAGTACAGTAATTTTCCATATAGTAACAAAAAAATTTATGAAATTAATTAAGTTACAGTTTCTTTAATATTGATTAAGGTTTATATGCTAAATTATTGAATTTTTCAGCATGAATTCAAAAAGTTTTTATTATGTATACTCAAGAATATTTTTATGAGTATTTACGCGGAAAATCCTCAGCAATCTATTCCCGAAAAATCTACGAAATTGAGTCAGTTTATTTATTCATCAAAAATTACTCAAGTAAACATTAATATTATATATTAAAGTCATGATGTATTATAGGATATACTATAGTACAATCCAAAAAGGTACTTGTCGCTCTGTCAAATGACAGAAGGGTACTCGAACAAAATCGTATTGAAATTTGGAATATAACACTTCTGAAATAAATGTCTTAACAGGGACACTACAAATTGTAGGCGCGATCTCGTGGCGAGCACCGAACTACTCCCGCTGCTGCTGCCTAGCACCGGTGACTTTCCCCTTCTCCATATCTCCGAACAGTTAAAATATTCAAAGTACAAGAAAAAGTGGTTATATTAGTATTTTTGGTATAAATTCTGATTAAAAAAATAAAGTTAAGCAATTATTTTTAAATGAATCTGATAAAATTAATATTTTATGTGAATGGAAATTATTTATAAAATCTCATAAGTACTCCATAATATTTTATAAGTAATAGCCTTATAACTAAAACTTAAAAAAACTCATAAATCACATAGCTTTTAAATTAAAATTAAATCTTTCAAGTTTTTACAAGTTAATTCGATTATAGATTTTCTTACTAATTCTCATAAAATTTTTATGAGAAAAAGGTCTGCATTTGTCCATGTGATTCCTGATTCAGTCGCATAAAATTTCTAAGAAATACTTGTTAAATATTTTCTCATAAAATATGATAAATATTTAATGATATTCAATAAGACATTATCTCCTAGGATAACTTTTATTAAAACTTATAAATTCTAAAAATTTCGTATAAAAAAATAATCTTATTGAGATTTTGTAAGTATTATAACATCGGAATTCGCCTGATCAATTCTTATTGAAGATACATTAGAATAAACTGTAACAATCTTATAGAAGTGAAAGTACTTATTCAATCTTATAATCGTTGGCGGAATTCGAGTCACAAAATCTCATAAATTGAAAAATCTTTCTCATTCTTTTAAAAATTTAGTACGGAAATCATGATAGGAAAACATTAAAAGCTTTGACTCATAGATTCTCATAAGAATTCATTTGAGAATTTTTTTAAATCTCATAGATATTTTCGAAGCTCATAGATTTTTATAAAAAATATTCAATATCTTATCAGAATTTATGAGAGCTTTTCCACAGGGTATGGCCCAGTACGGGGATTACCCTGTCCTGAGGCTGAGCTAGCTGAGTAAAAGGTCGTAAGACACCTAAAGTCTAACACATGAGTGGGCCCTCACTTAATTAAGGCCACATCATAATTAATTAAATAAGTGGACCCATTACAATGCTGTACCGATTATGCTCAATTTCTTACAGAATGTTGGAATTAATGAGCCGCTTCAAACGCGACCTCAAAAAGCCAAATCGGATATGCTTTTTAAAAAAAAAAGTTATTTGCCATCGGGTCAACCTGACGAGTTCCGTATTCGAACCTTATCAGGATATCCTTATTAAAAAAAAAGTTATTTTCCATCGGGTCAACCTGACGTCTTCCTTCTCAGGACCATATGAGGATATCCTTATCCTACCAAAAACAGATTCTCTGTATAAAATCGCGCCAAGTACACGTTTAAAATTTTTTACAATTAAAAAAAGATTTTTTTTACAAAAAAAATGAATCAAATCGAAAAAATACCAAGTACCTAATATAATTCGAAATCATGGAAAATATTTTCATAGAATTGAAAAAAAAAAATTGAAAAAAAAAATTTCAATGTACTTGGTGTGCGTTATTAAATTTATTCAAGCATAATTAATTTCTAGAATTGATTTCGCATATAAATTATTTTTTAATAAAATTGAATGACATTCTTTTTTTTTCAGTTTATAGGCACACCAAGTACATTGAAATTTTTTTTTTCAATTTTTTTTTTTCAATTCTATGAAAATATTTTCCATGATTTCGAATTATATTAGGTACTTGGTATTTTTTCGATTTGATTCATTTTTTTTGTAAAAAAAATCTTTTTTTAATTGTAAAAAATTTTAAACGTGTACTTGGCGCGATTTTATACAGAGAATCTGTTTTTGGTAGGATTTGTCTTTTTTTTATCGTGTTGATTGTTAATGATTTTAATATACACTATTAGAAATCGACTTCTAGTTTACGACACGTGAGCCTATATTGTTTATAGTATGAATTTGTAGAAACAATAAAATTGTTTGGTAACAATTGTAGTAATTTTGTACTGCTAGATATTATAGCCTGATTGATCAATTTTTATAAGACAAAGAGCTGCAGTTGCTTAACGACAGTTTCCTTTAAAGTTAACGTCAAATATATACATTAACGTCGGACTTTTCTGTTAGTAATTTAAAACATCAAATGGCTTAGTAGTTTTACCTCCCAGCACCTTCTAGCTATTACAACTAGCATATGGTGCTAATTACC
>OZ024714.1:7745978-7795991 GCA_964016945.1 Microplitis deprimator | reverse complement strand
TTCTAGTTTAAGACACGTGAGCCTATATTGTTTATAGTATGAATTTGTAGAAACAATAAAATTGTTTGGTAACAATTGTAGTAATTTTGTACTGCTAGATATTATAGCCTGATTGATCAATTTTTATAAGACAAAGAGCTGCAGTTGCTTAACGACAGTTTCCTCTAAAGTTAACGTCAAATATATACATTAACGTCGGACTTTTCTGTTAGTAATTTAAAACATCAAATGGCTTAGTAGTTTTACCTCCCAGCACCTTCTAGCTATTACAACTAGCATATGGTGCTAACTACCTATCCTCCCTCCCCTCTGAGCCAATGGAATGCTTTTTTTTCTAATTCTCAATGGATAATATATATATATATATATATATATATATATATATATATATATATATATATATATATATTGTAATGAATGTGAAACTGATCTTTTAAAATATTTGAATAATTAAAAAACAAATTCCTTCTTCCCTTGTTTTATAGAAAGGCGACTAGAGTCAGTCAGTCATATATTGACAGCATAACAGCACTTATATATATATATATATATATATATAATTGTGATGAAAATAATGATAAGCAATATTTTGGGAACATGAAGTACTTATTTATTTTGACAGCATAACAGCACTTATATATATATATATATATATATATATATATATATATATATATATATATATATATGTGATGAAAATAATGATAAGCAATATTTTGGGAACATGAAGTACTTATTTATTTATGAACAGTAATCAAAATTATAAAATTAAACAAAATAATCTAATCACATAATTTATATACCAATGTGAACAAAAAGTACGTATTAATATCTTTCAAACTAAAATCCTAATATTTGTCGTACGTAAGTAATTGGGCTCATTTTTCCATCGTTATACTGAAATTTGAAATGAGAACACAAGAAATCGATTTCCAACTGTTATTATTATTTTTTAACCAAGCATCTATCTAGTTGCTGAGTTACTTGATTATTTTTTTCTACTTTCTTGTAGGAATAATATGTAAGCATTCTTAGCATTAGTGGGCCATCGAACTGATTGCACATTCGTATCATCTATTTTGACCCATTTTGAAGTATCCTTAATCATAGCAACATAATGAGTGCAATTATTATTTTCTTCAGAGTAAAATATTGCACTTACGACATTATATGTCTTATTACACAATGATATTTTGGCCTGTGGTACAAATTTTATATATCCTTTCTTCTGAATCATAGCGTTATTTTTTACTAAAGATAAATCTAACTTCACTACTACTACCGATTGCAAGGTATGTAATAAAATTTTTGTGTGTGTTTCTTCAATCTCTTTGCAATTGTTACAAATTTTCAAAGTATCAAACCAATGACCGAAGGATGAACTGAATAATTCTGGTAAATTGTATATTTTTTTCTCATCGGTTATCGAAATACACATAATATCTTCTAGTATTTTGTTTGAATTAGTGTAATTACATTTTTTACATCGATCCATACATACTTGCTCAAATCGTACTAAATTTCTAATATCATGATTATCATTACATATTGTAGAGAATATTGCTACAGGATCAGCCTCTGTATTAGGACACATATGTTTGGACATAGACTTTTTTATGTCACTAGATTTTAAAACATTTTCGTGACTATTGTATACATTAAATAAATTATTTAAGTTTTCGTTATTGAACTGATTTGTTGGATCATGATTCAACGCCGTTCTGAGTATTGTATTATTAAAGACACACTGTATGACTGAATTTAAACCACTAGAAATGAAATCAGAATTTTCGATACCTCGAAATACCAATAACTTTTCACATGATTTTTTTAAAGTTTTTGTTACAATTTCAACAGAATTTTCATCAGCGGCCCAAATTAAATCCCAAACTTTATGCCAGCGTATACTAGAAACTGGAATGGGAGGAAGGTCAGATCTATAAATTTTTCGTAAGCGATTGAATTCTTCGATTGCTAAAAGGTTAGCTTTAACTGAATGAGGATCGAAATTGATTAAATGTAATCCTTCAAGTTCTGTAACCCGAGAAAGAGCTACATATATTTGACCAACATTAAAAATACTATTGCCTGCTTCAATAATAGCATTTTTGAGGCTTAAACCTTGACTCTTATGGATAGTAACTGCATAACTTAAACACAATGGAAACTGTTCTCTTATGACAAAAGCTCTTTCCAGTAATTGAAATTTAACTTTTACCCTCTCAATAGTGTTTACTTTACCTGAACCGAAATCTACATTAACACCTTGTATCTTACTGCCATCTATGGATTTTGAGATTGATATAACTGTACCAATGGCACCATTAACTAGACCAAGCGTGACATCAATATTTCGTCGAAGCATAACTTTTGCACCAATTTTAATTATAATTGTTCCAGCAAGTCCAGCTGATCGACTAGCATCTTCTTCTATTTTAATCAAAGTGTCACATGCTTTCTTTTTTAATGATTTAGGACAATCGATATAATCATGAGCCTTAAGTATAATTTCTTCAGAAGAAATTTTATTCGTCATTACCGAATTTATTAAATCACACTGTTTACAAGTGGGTACCAAGCAAACTGTATCTGACGGTAATTTTTCAATATAATTACATACTTCTTGCAATCTATCATGGTATGACAATGAAGAATCAATTGTAATTTTTCTTTGTTCTAATAATTTGATATCGTCAACTGTCATTGAGCCAACTCGCACTCTAGAGAGTAATTCACCGTAAATTTTATCAGTTTTTTTGTCGCATATTAATGGTTAGTTCTTCATAGCTAAATAACTCACTCCATAAATTCACAGATGTTAACGACCCAATATACTTTTGCGCATCTGCTGACGATAGTGTCATACAACTTGGGTCTTCATGTACAGGAGGAAGTTGGAGTAAGTCTCCGAAAACAACCATGTGTCTTCCTCCAAACCAGTCATCAACATTGAAAATTTCTATTAACCTCAAATTTATGTATATTAAAGTTATATTAGAAATCATTGATATTTCATCAATGATAAATAATGTAACGTCTTTTAACTGATCGCGTAATACTTTAAATGCATTGTCTGATAGTTGTTTATAAGACGGTGTAAAACCGTGTTCAACTGGCAATTGAAATACTCGATGTACAGTGAGGCCATTGATATTAAAAGCTGCAATACCGGTTGGAGCAGTTACAATAATATCTTGATTCATTTCTTCTTTCATCCAACGTTTAATTACATTTATCAGAAAACTTTTTCCGGTACCTCCTTCTCCACTAACATACAATCTAATTTTTGTATCGTTAGACAATACCTTATTTTTAATTTTTTGAAAAACTTTAGTCTGATCAACGTTCATGTTATTGATCATGTCGGTTAAAGTACAATTATTATCTTGTTTTTTTGCTACATCATCTAATTCTTTAGCTATTAAATTAAATTCAGCAGCATTACAATCTGCTGATTTACTTTTTGAATCTTCATCATCATTGTCATCCTTACATTTATTTTCAATTAGGTTTTTTATATAATCTAAACCTTTTTGAAAATCTTCAGTGTATTCATGGTATTCTTTAGCTTGTTCGAGTATATGTTGTTCATATCTAAATGATTCAGCGTAAGTTTCAAATCCATTTTTCAAATCTTCTATATCTCGCCATGGTTGAAATAATAACAACAATGAATAAAAATAATTTTCTGGTTGTTTAGCAATATTATATCTATAATGATTAATTAAATAACCTCGCGTCCTTCGTTTTAAATATAATGATGGACCTATTTCATAATATTCGGTGATTTACTAGAAAAAGAAAGTCGGTATAATTTTCATTCTTACCATTTCATAAGGTAAGCAAATTTATATATAAAAATGTCAACAATTTGACGGTAAAAAAATACAACAATTTTTCAGGTCAAATTAACAATAAATTGACATAAAATTTGTCTGAAAATTGATAACTTTTTTCTAGTCGACTTTTGAAGTGAATTAACTGTCCAATTCAAGTAGTAAATTTACGTGAAATTGTAGAGGAAGTTGCATACGAATTGTTGTAAAAAACGGAAAAGTCTGAAGTTGACGGAGATTTGACGAAAAATTCAAAGAAGCTTTTGTAAGTAAACTTTTGCTAAAGCAAACTGTGCTTAATTGTAGTTAATTTACTGTTAGGGTGGCTATCAGGGTTTTAACTCGAAAATTTAAAGAAAAGATTTGACATCTCGGTGACGTCTAGTACCCATAAAAAATTTAATTTCAACTTTTTGCTCTCTCACAAATAAAATTACATATAAACTTGAAGTCATATATCAGTTTTTATTTTCCGTCAAATTTATAAGCTATTTTACGTATAAGAGAGCTAACAAGTTGAACTAAATACTTTTTATATATACTCTACTTCATTAAGATGTTAAAAGTTTCATTTCAATTTCTATTTCTTAGCCGAAACTGGTTTCCTGGGTTACCACTAAGATTAGAAATCTTGACGCAGCACGAAAATGTGTATACAACTTGCTATACAATTTGACGTAAATTTACTAACCAAATTGGAATGCAAAGCAAATTCACTTCAAAAGTTGTATATTAATTGTCGTCAAAAACTCAAAAGCCCGAAGTTGACGGATATTTGATAAAAAATTCAAGGAAACGGTTACGTCCTCAATGGTCTCAAGTGCCTCCACCTGTCAATCAATTAGTGAACTTGAAAAACATCAATAGCTTGTATACACTCGTTGTCATTAATGCCTGGTCCCCCAAACTATAGATAGAATCTTTACCACACAGGGGGCCAGGCATTAATGACAACGAGTGTACAAGCTGTCGTCAGTAACAAAAAAGCCTAAAGTTGACAGATATTTGACAAAAAATTCAAGGAAACTTTTATTCTAGTTTTGCTGTCAATTTGTCGGAAAATTCCGACAGCAAACTTTAGTAATTTTATTTTCAAATTACCGTCAATTTCAAGCTAAAGTGGCTATAAGGATATTTACTACTATATTTACTATACTAAATACTACTATATTTACTATACTAAATCTTACTGACCCTAATAGCACAGTTTGCTTTGGCAAAACTTTACTTACAAAAGTTTCCTTAAATTTTTCGTCAAATCTCCGTCAACTTCGGACTTTTCCGTTTTTTACGACAATTTGTATGCAACTTCCTCTACATTGCACGTAAATTTACTACCCGAATTAGAATGCAAATTCCCTTCAAAAGTTAACTAGAAAAAAGTTGTCGTCAATTTTCAGGCAAATTGTATGTCAATTTATTGTTAATTTGAACTTGAAAAATTATTAAGCATTGTCTTAGCGTCAAATTGTAGATATTTTTATGTATAAATTTGCTTACCTTTTGAAATAGTAAAAATTACCTTCTGAAATAGTAAAAACGATCAAGCAAAAATTCCCTGTAAATCTTTCTCTCTAACTTTTGCTATCGGGCAGCAAATTTCAGGCAATTTTAATGTCAAATTACAGTCAATTTTGAGCTAAAGTGGCCATTAGGGGATTTTATAAATCAGGACTTAGTTCGGCCAAAGACAGCCAATTACAACATCTGTATCCGTCATCGCTCTAAATTACACGATTTTGATACCACCTAGCGGATTTAACTAACCCTGATAGCCGTCGTAACCGTAATTTAACTACAAGCTACTGCCGTAATTCTAAAGGTAACTTAAAGGAAAGTGTTGGAGAGCCAAGCTTGCCAGAAACTTTTTCGTTAAGTTAGCCGAAAGTGTTTCACGGCAGACCTTACTGAGAAAGCTGTGGCTATCAGGATAGATAGATAGAACTTGAAAAAATAAGAAACAAAAATTTTAGCAACCTACAAATAATATTTTTGTGATATACATGTATGCAAAGTCGGGAAACATTAAAAAAATACAAGTAAACTCTGAATGAATGTCAAATGAATAAAAAAAAAAATTCATCTTAGATATTAAGAAAATTAACAAGGATTTATTCATGTTTATTTAGATCATTGATCGTCATCTCCTGATATGATATCGATAATAATTTAAAATTACGGATTGTTTGAAATTTTATATCAGAATTTGAATTTAACTCATGAAACTATAGTAAAAAATACAGACTGAAGCACTGCTGGTGGTGAATAAATGAATCATAGCTATAAAAAAATTTCAATGTTTTACTGAATCATGGCATTTCTTGTAACTTTTTATTCTCTGGCAGTGCCCTTTTTGCACGAAAAAATTTATAAAATTGTGTGTTTTGGGGGTGCTATAGTATATGCTGGCCTAATTTCATTATTTAAATTATTCTCATAACTAAAATGAATAAAATTTTATAGTTTTAAGACGAACAATCAATGATCTTTCGAATGGAGAAGGAATTTTCTAAAAATTTATTGTTTTAAAAAAGTTTTTAAAAATGAGAGCTAAAAAGAGCCAAAAACCAGTATGTCTCCGGTATAGATACACGGCAGGCTCGCGCCATGACACTTCACACATATACATGTGTTTGAACGTGTACTTGGCGCGAGACACTACCGTGTCTCCTGATTAAAATAAAATTAATATTGAATTAAATAAAATTAAATTCATTAATATTTAATTATAATAAAATACAAAATAATTATTGGGGTATAATGTTATAACAAATTATGCAGCTCAAATACTAATAAATCATAAATATATACTTAAAACTAATAAATATTGTTCATTAACATTTTTTAATTATCAATTAAAATTACTCATACATGTCCTCACACATACAAGCGCCGCGCGCATGTGCCAATTGCAAGCAGACTGCTGTCTCGACGCCGGCATAGTGGTGGAATGCTCGCGTAACGATTTAAATTCAAACTTAAAATTAAATTTTTGTTGAGGGACAAGGTTCATAGCGCTTGTATATTCCCGAATATTCTAGAATGTATTAGCTATACTAATGACCATTACCAGTTTATCTATAGTGGTTAGTTCTTACCAGTACACCATACTAATCGGACATGTATCTTGTACATATACATTGTAATATACTTAACATTAGAACCACAAATATATATCTATTATTTATTAATAACCCGCCAGTCCTTATCATCAGGTTATGGGCCCAGAAAACTCAGGCTGCGCCAGATAAAAATTGAAGTGGGTATTAATTAAATAGAGGAATTAATTAGAAGCACGTGAAAAACGCGTGGGAAGTATCGAGAAGTTTCGATAATGTGCAGTGGCGTGGAATTCGTCATTGTGAGACTAGGCGTAGGAGCTCGAACATTGTTTGGCGGGAAAACCGTTGAGTGACTACCGATCGTGGAACACAGATGAAGGGTATTCTCATGAGTCATGAAACGTGGGAGTATGTCATTGGTGAAAAAACCAAACCAGCGTCTGGACCAGAAGAAATTGAAGCTTGGGTTAAAAAGGACCGAAAGGCTATGGCACATCTTTTGATAGCGTTTGGGACAGATGAAACAGCGGCGTATGATGACTTGGAGACGTCGAAGGAAATCTGGGATAAGATCAAGGCGACGTATGAATCTGGAGGACCGGCGCGAGAAGCGTACTTGCCGAAAAAGCTGACTTTGTCGAGAATGACAGAGGGGGATGATGTGAGGAAACATATCACTGAGTTCATAGAGACAGTGAAAAGACTGCGAGAAGTCAAGCTGGAGATAGCCAATGAGATGTTGGTGAATAGCTTGCCAGAAAGTTACACAGTATTTAAGACATCGATAGAAACACAGAAGGAGTTACCATCACTGGGCGAACTCAGGGTCAAAATTCTGGAATACCAGGAGGAACATGCAGAGCAACATGGCGAGCAAGCACCTCTCACTCAGTCCCCTGGACTTCATTTCCACACACTGATTTAAAATTAATTTTTCCCGCAAAATTTACAATAAATTAATTAATTGAGAAGTTTAATTAATTATTAATTAATTTATTATTTAACCTTTGTTTTCCTTAATAATTATTATCCCCTTTATCACTTTTATTACTAAATTATTTTTCTTTAATTCCGTGACCGTTTTCACTATCACTTTTTCCCAAAATCTTATACCAAAATTCACTCGCTACAATTTTCACCTTTCTATGTATTTAGTTCAGGTACTTTTCATCACAATAATTATTTTTATTTTATACACTAATTTCCTTAATTAATTATGGTTTATTACTTAACTTAATTTTATTTATTTACTATTATTATTGGTGACTTTGACCGCGGACGTTTTATAACTTTTACCGAGACAATTCACTATTAATTTTATTTATAATTATTTGTTTTATTATTTAATTAGAATTAATTAATTTTACTGACTAGAAATTCGTGACTAGATTCGACAGTTTCCGGTGCGTGAGTTACACGTTCCACCTGGAAACTTCTAGAATATTTCCGGCTACCTGCCTGGAAATATTTTCTACGCAATAGCTCCGGCTACCTGCCTGGAGTTTATCAATTAATTATTTTATTGTCAATTCCGAAGTTAGTTTATTGAATTTTATTTACTTAATTTACGGACAAAATTAACGCGACGCTACCCGACGTACGACTATGTACTTAATAAAATTTTCCGGCTTACTGCCTGGAATAAATTTTATAAATACCTCTACAATAAAATACTCCAGATCCTTTCCTCGTCGTTGTTTTTGTCCTGGTCTCGTCTTAATAATTGTCCTGGTAATTTTTCGTCTCGTTCTGTCCCGCTTTATTTTCCTCTCTCTTTCTCTCTCAATTTTAACCTCGTTCTCTCCTTCAACCTGCTGATATAATTTTAAGCGTCTCAAAGCCGGCGTCCGTGATGGTGCCTCGTCACTTGTACCCTAGGCTAGGTCCGGTCGTTCCGGTCACTAATAATTTTTCACGTTCCGGTCCCCGTTTATAATTGCTTTCTCCCCGCATGACTTCGGGCGTCTTCGGACTTCGGAAACTCCTACTTACTTCTAAATGGGGTCTGACGCTCGAACATTTGAATTTTCAGTCCCGGTCGACTAGTCGCGTTCTACCCGGGGTAACTCTGGTTGGAATTGTCACGTGATCGACAGTACACATACTAACTTTTATTTTATTTTAAATTGTACGCGGTAAATTCAAATTTACCCCGTTACAATTCTTATAAGAATTTATATAATTTTCTAAAAGTTGATGTGATTTTTTATAAAGTTATAAATGAGTTAATAACATATTACCAGATCAAATTTTACAACATATATACAGTTATATATGATTATATAAAAACTCATATGATCTGATCAAATTCTTATAATAATTCGTATAATCTTATAAAATTGTTATAAAATTCCATCTAACTTTATATTAAGTTATATATAACATCATGAAATTACAAGGGCACGTTTTAGATGTTTATACATAACCATTTATGATCATATATGATCATATGAAATCTTATATGACTTTATAAAATTCTTATAAGAATTCAGATAATTAATAAAAATTTATGTGATTTTATACAAAGTTATATAAATAAATTTATATAATTACAAAAGAGTTTAATAAGGTTATATAAAATCATATATGATTATATAAAAGTTTATACAGTTTCGTGATTTTTATATATAAATTTCTATGGTCTTACAAGCAGGTTATCTTAATTAAAGAAACTTATAATTTTATATAAAACACGAATGTGATGAAATTTGATGATATTTGGTGCATTATTTATATAGGATACATCAATTTGATTATTTGATTTAAGTAATATGCTATGGATAGTAAATACTTATAAGTGTAGAGCAGACTAGAGAAGCAGACGACGGACGCGCGATATTCAAAGTTGAACAGCATTGAGGTAGTACATTAGTTGGATGGGTAACCCCATAGCAAAATAGCAGTTAATCGATACTATATTTTTTTTTTTTAATTCGTTCATGCATGATTATATATAATTACATGTCATCAAATCCTGCTAATTTTAGATCTAATCATATATAGGTTATTATATGTGTAATTAGAAAAAATCATTTTTTTCCCGGTATACATATCATTATATGATTATATAAGACGTTATATGATATTATATGATTATATAAGATTTTATAAAGTCATATGAGTTTTTATAGGACCAATTTCATTATAAAACTTTATATGATTTTATATGCGTCACTTTTATATGATTTATATATGATCATATAAGAACTTTTTTTCCCGGCTTTGAATAATTTATTTTGTTATTCACATCATATTCTTGAACAATATTCTTTATTCTGAAATCAATGTCACAATACGCTTTGCGTTTTGGTTTACAAACATCCAATCCGGTATTGATTCGATCTATCAAAACTTCATTAGCACCTTGCTCAGCTTTAATTGCATTAATATATTTTCCAATAACAACATCATTAACTCTAACTCGGCGATTGAAGCCATTATGCCACGATTCATGAGCTTTATTTGTTCTCATTAAATCACTTAGTACAGCGATGTAACAGTTCCATATCTCATACTCAAATAATGGCTTTTGACGACGGGTTTTTGTACGGTTTCACGAAACAATCCAGGTGTGCTCAACATAATTTAACAACTCATTGAACTCGTTCTCATGATTTTCAAAGTATTTAGTTGCAATAAGATCATCATATGCATCAACAATATCATCAATTGGCACAAAAGCCAGTGCTATAATTATCCGTACATGTATTGCAAATTCCTTATATTTATTATATAGCATTTGTAAATGATATTCTTGCAAGTGTCGCCAGATACATCGAGAAAAATGAAACAAACACCCAGAAGTAATTACTTCTGGTTTGTTCATAATCAGTCATTATACGTTTCACAGAACAATTGGGTCGGTGCGATTTAATTTCACGTAATATTCGAAGATAGACTTTCCCAGATTTACTTCCCGTGAAAAATGAATCATACATGACCATGTATGAAAATTGGCCAGACATGGCCGTATGGCCATATATGATCATACATGACCATGTATGGCCATATATGACCATACATGGCCATGTATGTAAATTGACCAGGTATGGCCATGTATGACCATACGTAACTTGATACGGTCATATATGATTTGATATGACTATGTATAAAAATTTTAACTGAATAAAAAAAATTTTTTTTTTAATTATTTTGGCGACACAGCGATTATCAGATATGCGAATAATTGGATTCCTAATCGAATTGGAAATTTTTAATTCAGAGAAGAAACACTAGACTTACTAATGACCGCACTCGCTTCAGTAGGATTCGAACCCGAGACTTTCCGTACGAGAGACAGACGCTTTGACGACTTAGCTATGCAACCGACAGTGACAACGAAGTTTAGTTGTGCCTCGTAAGATGGAAAGAATTTATTTATTTTTGAGAAAACAAACTATAATCATCAATACGCTGTTAGTAATATCGAAAACATTTCTTATTTTTTTTGCACTACATCTTGTTTATAAGTAATTGTAATAGTCAGCTCAAATTTTTTATATAAAAAATCTGTATGTTTATATATGGCTGTATATGCCCATGTATAAACTATATACGGCCATGCATGGCCATGAATGTTTGTTGCGTAATCGAACTATAATTAAATTTAAATATAGTTGCACCTCCGACAGATAGAGGCAGCACCTACTAGGGCCTCGTGGCTGTTAAATTTAAAACTTGACTAGCGCAGTGCGACGCATGCGCATCGATTTTTCCTGCCTCGTGTCAAGAAAACAGCCGCCATTATCTTTCGCAATATACATTCAACAGATAACACGTGTTATTCTAAATCTTATCATTTTTTCCTCATCTCAGAGTAATTAATTTAAATAATAATTTAATCAAATTCAGCATTCATCAAGCTCATTAAAACTATAATTTTTTTTATAATTTTGGGCACAAGAGCTCAGAAAATAATTACAAAAAGAACTCAAGAATTCAAGTGATCGACGAACACGTTTCTCAAGAGGTTATTCACAAGAGAGACATCACAGGTGCCTTTTTTATTAAATAATTAATTATTACCAGTGCTCAATTAAATTAAAAGACTCAATATTCTCTTTAATTAATTATCATTATGCTCAATATTGCGATCAAATTAAAAATTAACTTTCGCTCAGTAGCCTCTGCAATTATGCTACCACGTGTTCAACAAATAAATTCAATTCAGTGCAATTTATTATAAACTCATTCAAATCAATTAAATTAAGTGATCATAAATATTATAAACTCAATAATCTCATTTATTTATGCATTGGTGCTATTAAAAATAGTAATTCAAGTGTTCAATTATAAACTTCGCTCGGTGACCTCTGATTTTATGTTACTGTTTTACATGACATTTTTTACAATCAAATCAGTGTTCAACTAAATTCAAACTAATTACTTTAATTATTTAAATCAATTACTTGAGCTCAACTTAATAATTTGCATTTAATTAATTACGTATTCATGAGCTCAGACAATTAACAGTATTAAATAATTAAATCAACGATTTAATTGTGTAACCCAGTGATATTATGTGCTGTGACAAATAAAAATATTGTTATATTTTTTAATATGCGTATTTTTCCAATATCCCAACCACCAACCAGTTCTGGCATGTATTTATTTAATTATTATTACAACAATGTTTCATTTTCACGGGTGAATAAATGGTTGAAATTATATTCAATATAGTTCAACAGATTTCCATTTTAAGAAATGTATATCATACACAGAAAAAACAATATAGAAACGGCAACTCTCTGGGATAGTGCTGAGTTCTTTCTGTAAAAGAAAAATTTCAGACAGTACTGTATACACAGTAAAAAAGGATTCGTCAAAATTGACACTTTCGTGTGTAAAACGATCGATTGACACTTATTTATATGTTATTTCAACGTACGTCGTTTGTTTCAAAAAAGTTACACTCGTGTATGTTAAAAGTAACTCGTCATGAGTGTCAAAATTCTCGAAAACGTAACCTTCAGTTTTAACACACTCATATGTTATTCGCAACACTTCAAGAGTGTTGAATTTGACATACGCTTTTGTGTTACTTGGACACTTCTCAAAAGAATTTTTTACATTATTTAATGTAAAGTTAAAATCAATGAAGCAATTGTAGATAATTGATTCTTTAACAGAGAAATATTAGAAATAATGGTAATATTAGTAAAAATAATAATGATAATAATAATAATAATATTAGTGAAAATAATAATTATAATAATAATAATAATATCCTGTATTGTTCAATATATATATATATATATATATATATATATATATATATATATATATATATATATATATATATATATATATATCACAATCATTGATTATTATTTTCTTAAAATGTTTTTAAAATTAATCCAATAAAATTTAAGATTTGTTATTAATAAAAACTCATCGTTATTAGATTTATATATAAATTTTTATTGACAAAGCTTGACGAATCTACACAAATTGTATGTTAAGTTTACACACAAGAAGTATCATTTTTACTTTAAATTTTCCGAGAATTCTTTTGTTTCGGTCGAGATTATTTTTAACATATTTTGTGTGTTGATTTCACAGTAACATATAAAAAGTGTAACTTTCGTATAAAATAACATTTTTGTGTGTTGAAAAATCAATCGATTGTGACAGTTGAAACAAGATCAATATTTTATGTTAAATTGACACACAAAAGGGTTGAAAATTCAACACTTAGAATTTTAACATACGCTTTTTTTTTCACTTTGACGATTCATTTTTTACTGAGTATGCTATCTAGACTGTATCCACTACTGTCCGAAAAAAAAATTTTTTTCTTTGATTTTTCCTCGAAAAACAGAAAAAAAAATCGGTCTGTCAGTTGACCCTACGGGCCAGCCTCAAAACTTCCCGCAGTTTTCGAGCTCCTTGAGCTCGAAAACATTGTCGAGTATACATTTTCGAGCTCGATTCATCAAGAATATAAAAAGTTATCTGAAAAAAAACATTTTTAAAAAAAGTTTATTTTTGGAATATCTTTGAACGAGCCCTACCGATCAAGCTCAAATTTTCAGTGCTTATAGTAAATAACAAGCCGCGTCGAATGACACCTTGACGATTAAAATCGGTTCATACGTTCAAAAGTTACAGAATATTTACATACGTACGTACGTACGTACATGCATACATACATACATACACTCGGACATCATCTAGAATTTAGTCAAAATAGCTTCCTAGAACCTCAAAACGTCGACATCTGTTGGAATTTTGATTTTCGCAAATCGGGGTGAAAACAATAACTTCCCGAAATTTTTGAAAATCTTCGATTTTCTTAGCAGGAAGTTAAAAATTTTTTACATGTTTTTCAAATGGGAAATTGAACTCCTAAACCACCAGCTCAATTTTTGAGATATCGAGCTGACTTTTTAGAAGGATTTTTTTTGGGTCCCAAAGAAACTTTTGAGACTATGAAACCTGAAATAAAAAATTATTTTTATTTGACACACTCTAATAGTCATACGTTTCTGTGTATGACCATATATACCCATAAATGACTATGTATGACCATGTATGCCTATATACGGCCATACATGGCCATATACGTTTAATTAATCGTGGACATACATGGTCATATATATTGTCATACATAGCCTTATATGACCATGTATGCCCATACATGGACCATATACGGCCTTATATGGCCATATATGTTTAATAATCGTGGACATACATGGCCATATGTAGACATTCATGACTATATATGACCATGTATGGCGATACATGGTCTATATACGGCCATATATGTTTAATTAATCATAGGCACCTATGGGCATATATAGTCATACAAAACCATGTATGGCCATACATGGCCTTGTATGATGCATATATGGCCATGCATGATTCATATATGGCCATGCATGACTATATTAAAAAAGTTTGTATGGACATATATGTTCTATGTATGGCCATATATGCTTTATACATGAACCGTATACGGCCATGTATGACCATGTATGATTCATTTTTCACGGGTTGGAGCCAATGCATAAATGAAAGGTAACAATTTTCCTTTCTTGACACCATGAAATGTATACAGTTGCTTAAATATACTTGGAATGGAACTAAATGTACCATCTGTACTTCACTCTTCACATTGAAACAATTCAGTTAAATTCGAATCCGTTGAAAACATCAAAATTCTATCTACTTTATCACCACTATCAAAGAGCAAAAATCGTTCTCCTTTCTCAGTTATCTTATAAGCATATGGCAGAACAAGTTCACTACGAGTTGGTGGGTTCTCTAATTGAGGATTAGACTGCTGTGAGTACGATGTACAACATGATAGATTGATTTCATTTTAGGTAATCAGTAACAACTGTAGCATCTACACGTTTTAAATTATCATTTACGATTTTTGATGGAATATCGTCAGATTTTTTGGCTTGTTTCTTAATTTTAACATCAATTTTCCGTGCATCCATATCTGCTACGTCAGCACTATGTGGATGTACAGGGGCATAACCAATAATTTTACCTAAAATTTATAATTTATAAATAATAACTAATTTAATGCTGATTAAATACAATAAACTTAAATAAAACAATAATTTATAAATTATAATTCACCATTACGGTTTGTTGAATCGGTATGAATAATAATGCTACATGATAATCTCGACTATATTCCGTTCAATTTCATCTATAACTTATGGAGCCACACCGTCTATCGTACGGTAATAAACCATTTTAATATAGTGGAAACTTAAATATAAATGATAACAAAAGAAAGGTCAGATTAGTAACAAAAGGATGTTCTCGGAAGCTAGGAGAAGATTTCACCGAGACATTTTTACCATTAGAGAGGTCAACATCAGTGAGGATCATGGCGGTGATAGCAGCAGAATACGATTTGGAAATTCACCGGATGGAAATAGTGACTGAGTAGTTAAATGGTGAATTGCGGAAAAGTGTATTGTAAGTGTTCGTCCTAGCTTCCCCGTACCAGGAAGTTCGAACGATCCTTCTTAGTTACTCGTGTATGTGTTGAGCACTGGGTTCTGAACTGCCTGATATAGCCGAGTACGCGGCTTGATTTTAGGATAGGAAATTAATTAAGAAATAATTTATACATAAATCTAAGTTCTTTTATTATAAGTTATTAATCATTTATTTAATGCTTATTCTTAACACTAAATTCTTTATAAATATAATTAATAAATTTGACTTAATAAAATTGAAAGGAATTGTGCTGCGCATGCGCCGAAACTTGTCAGGTATTCTCAGCACCACAATCTTCGGAAAACCTGAATACCCGCTTTATTTTAACCTCAGTTTTATTATAATATATTTTATATAAACAATTTATTTCAATTATATTTAGCGAGTTTCCATTTGAATTTTAATTAATAAATAATTTACTAATGTCGAGGAAAAATCCTGACAATTAAAATTGACAAATAAATAATTTTCCCGCATGCACAGAAATTCAAAGCAACAAATGAAATAAAATAAAATAGGTTCAATCAAAAGACGTTAAATATTAAACTTGGAAAATTTTACCACGTGTTTGACGAACTAAATTTAATTAATAATTTCAACCTTTACGTTAAAGAACTTACATCAACTTGTCCCAGGTGTTTTGCCATGACGTCGATTTTCCTCCTGGACGAGTAAAGTGGGCTTCAAAACGACGACACAACTTCAACAACAAAAAAAACTCAAGGCGCCTGCCTGACACAAGACTCAAAAATAATTTTTACTCAAAGCAGAAAAGACTTAGTTCTGTTTTTAACGACTGCTCGGTTCGGCTAGCCGGTAGTAATTAATTTAGGTTGTGGCGTCTGGCGACGAGGTCTACCTGATCCACCCCCTACTGTTACGCCGCTGAATTAAAATAAATTCGGCGCAAAGGCGGGTGCGCAAATTAGAAAGGGCGCGAAATTTAAGTTTTGCTGACTTGGCAGTCGAACACCAGGTCACCCCGTTACAGTATACGTGGAAGTGCCCGAGTGTATATATCAAGTTATCGAAAAAATAATTGCAGGTGAGCCCATCGGTGTAGGCGGGAAGATAATACGCGACGAGAAAATAATAGAAACCGCGAAGCGCTGGAGAGAGACCTTAAAAGCGGGGAGGGACAGTGTGTGTACGCTCTGAAAAAGTCGTTGTATGGGTTGCGTCAAGCCGGGGCTGAGTGGCAAAGAAAATTTGTAGATAGATTAAATGTATTAGGATGTATTGCAGTGCCACAAGATAAATGCCTTTTTATAAACCGGAAAGGTGACAGAATAATGTATATAGCGATATACGTAGATGATATCTCATTAGCTAGTGACGACGAGGCCTGGATAGGTGAAATGAAGAAATCGTTGTCAAGATCATTTGAGACTAAAGATCTCGGAATAGCTTAGAGTTGTATAGGCATCGAGTTTGAGCGGGATTAAGTCACGTGTGTTCTTAAGACAGAGACAGTATACCAGGGCCGTAGTTAAACGTTTTCGGATGGATGAATGTAAACCGATAGACACACCCATTGAGGCTAAATGCAATTTAGTGCCTCCAGAATGTGCGGGTGAGTCAGAAATGAATAAGTATCCGTACCAGAGTTTGATCGGAGCGTTGTTGTATCTTACGATAACTACTCGGCCGGATATAATTTATGCAGTTAATTATTTAAGTCAGTTCAATACCAATTACAATGTCGATCATTGGAAAGCCACGAAAAGGGTTTTGAGGTATTTGAAGGGTACGATGGACTACGGGTTGAGATTTGAGCAAACCGGACTAGCTCTATTTGCTGTTGTAGATGCTAACTGGGGAGGGGACCCAACGGATCGTAAGTCGTATACGGATGGATTCATTCTGGCGGGATCTGTAATTAGTTAGGAGGCGCGAAAACAGAAAACGGTGGCGCTCTCAAGTACAGAGACAAAGTATATGGTAGTAGCGAAGGCTACTAAAGAGGCGCTATACTTAAGGGACTTACTAGTTAGTTTGGGTATACAGGAAGACTCAGAAACTGTCACGATACTGAATGACAACCAGAGTACAATCAGTATGATCAAGAACGATGTATATCACCAGCGTACTAAACATATAGATGTAAGACATCACTTTGTAAGGAATGAGTATGCGTGTGGAGTGATAGACGTAAAATATGTTTACAGAAAGAATACCGTCGAATATGTTTACGAAAGGTCTGAGCAATAATAAACACAGAAAATGTGTGAGCAATATAGGTATTGTAAATTAGTGTGTGTGAGAGCTAGGATTAGTGTGTACGCACTATGTACCTTGAGAGAGGGTGTTGAGGGGCAAGATTCATAGCGCTAGTATATTCCCGAATGTTTTAGAATGTATTAGCTATACTTATGACCATTGCCAGTTTATCTATAGTGGTTAGTTCTTACCAATACACCATCCTAATCGGACGTGTATCTTGTATATAGACATTGTAATATAATGTGTAATATACTTAACATTAGAACCACGAATATATATCTATTATTTATTAATAACCCGCCAGTCCTTATCATCAATTTTTAATCTTACAAACTAATTATTCATTGAAAAAGGAGAGAGATGCTTGTTATAGAGCTGCGAAGCGATATGGATCATATGCTTTGTTTGATAGATATATCGATCTTCGGCGTGAATTTAAACGAGGGATCTCCATAGCTAAAAACAAGTATCTACAATCTAAATATGAATCCAGAAGCAACTCCAAAGCCTTTTGGAGAGTGATTGATAATCTAGGACTTACAAGAGAAGAAGCACAGAAGAATAATGAGCAGTTGATACCATCTAATAATCTAAACAAACATTTTGCCGCTATCTCTTCAGGTGATCCACTATTGAGTTTTGACGAATGTGTTCCAGACGATTACTATGAAGATCTTTTATTTCGGTTTTATCTTCGTGATACTGAGGTAAATAGTGTTAAAAGTGCAATCAAGCGTATTTCTACTAGTGCAATGGGAATTGATGGTTTTTCAATACAAGTGTATGAAGTCCTGTTAAATATATTATTGCCGTTCGTTATTAATCTATTTAACGTATCTATCAATGATGGATTGTTTCCATCTTTGTGGAAGCTGTCTATAGTGAAACCATTACCAAAAAAATTCGTCACCCGTCATCGCCTTCAGATTACAGACCTATATCACTACTTTGTGCCTTATCTAAAGTGCTTGAAAGAGTGATTTATGAACAAGTTATTAAATACCTATCGAGCAATGATCTTCTAGATAATAGGCAGGCTGGTTTTAGGGAAGGTATGGGGACCCAGACTGCTGTACTGAGATTTATAGATGATATTAGGCTTGGCATTGATGAAGGAGAGATCACTATTGCAGTATTCTTTGACTTTACAAAAGCTTTCGATACTGTTGATCATCTATTACTTATACGCAAGCTTTTGAAGCTCGGCTTTTTAATAAACAGTGTTAAATGGTTTTATTCTTATTTTAGTGATCGATCTCAATCTGTGTTCATAAATGCTAATAATAGATCAGAATGGATTGAAATAAATTCGGGTGTTTCTCAGGGCAGTGTTCTTGGTCCTCTGCTTTTCTCTATATTTATTAACGATTTGCCGCGATATTTACAGTATTGTTCATACCTTTTATATGCGGATGATCTTGTAATATATCTGCGTTGTAAACTTAAAGATATTGATAATTGTATTGGATGTATGAATGATGATATTAAATGTATTGATAACTGGTGTTCAGCAAATAAAATTAGTCTTAATAAGTCTAAAACGAAAGCTTTGGTTTTCGGTAGCACAATTAATGTTTGTAAATTAAATGTGAGTAATGCTAACAATGTAAATAATCTCAAGCTATACCTAAATAATGACGTAATTGAGTTTTTAATACTTTCAAATATTTGGGTATTATACTTGACAGTACACTCTCATGGTACTCACATATCGCCAGTGTTAAAAAACGTGCTGCTTATGCTCTGTATAGGATTTGTTTAAATGATTCTAATCTAAAAACACCATTAAAACGTAGGCTGGTAATTGGACTAGTAATGCCTATATATGACTATTGCAACTGTGCACTCACGAACTTAACAATGGACCTCGAGAGATCATTGTTGGTTTCATTAAATAACTGCGTACGCTTTGTATTGAGAATTAAGAGAGATGAGCATATATCGCAGCATCGACATCAATTGAGATGGGTAACACCTCATAGTCATAGGCTACAGCTTATATCATGCGAATTTTATAAAGTTTTATGTCTTATGCGACCAGGTCTTTTTGGGCACCAGTTAGTCCTTAAGCCCAACATTACATCTCGTCGAGATTTCATCAAGACGGATACTCTTCTAGTTCCATTTGCTTGAACAACAAATTACCAGAAGTCATTTTTAATTACGGGCTGTAATTTTTGGAACTCGCTTCCAATCGAAGTTACGACATCAGTAACTTTAAATGAATTTCGAAGTAAATGCTATTTGTATTTAATGGATTTAGATAATCAGTAGAGCCTTAATAGATTAAACTATTGTATGTGTTAGAATGAGTGAGTAAGCGTCTAAATTATATTGTATTCTGTTGTGTTCATCTAATTGTAATCGCTAATAATAATAACAGAATATCATGTATATTGATATTTGATCACAAGGAGCAGCAGCTCCATGATCGTAAATAAATAAACTAAACAAAACTAAACTAATTAATATTAAATAAATTAAATCGTTACGTGACAAAAAAATAAATTGTTCTATTCTGATGTCGAGAGGCAATTTTTATTTTTTTCTTTCCAGTTTTTATAGGCATTGTAATTCAGCGGGTACCGATCAGCCGATTTTTTTGGTAATATTTCACTATGGATGATATCTTTTGCTTCTTTGTAAAATAATTTAAATACTTTTTCCTCGTCGGTAAAACCTTCAGACGAAGAGTCATTCATTTTTGCTGTGATTACTTTCTTTTATTCAAGTTTAATTTTAGTTATAAATTTTTGGAGCATATATTTTATATATATTTTATATTTTAGTTATTGTAATGCTGTTATATTATTTATTATGAAAATAATTATATTTTGAGGTTGTGTTTTTGTACACAAACTCTGGCACGACACTGAATACTGCTATGCTAATATAGAGATTGCTGTACTAGCGGCCCGAAAATGCGCGCTGCCATTCGAGCAAGCCATAAAAAGTCGCTCTTTCTGGCGTTAAATGCGGCCAGAAAGACCGTACATTTGGCGGGCGGAGCAAGAAAAATTAATTCAATACGTATATGAAATGAACTTGGGATTACTTTAATTAAAATTTGAAGAAATTTTTAGCATATCAAGTTTTCAGTCAAATTTCAAACTGCAGAATTCAAAATTTGACTAAAGGCTTAATGTAATGACAATTTAGTCGTCTCCATCAAAATTATTCCAAGTTTATTTGAAACTTCATGCATGATTATACATAATTATATATAACTAAGGCCAAGAATTTGGTTTTTTTAAAAGAGAGAGATAAAAGATGGGAGGAGCTAAATTTCTGATTGGTTAAATTATTATAGATTTGTATTTGTTTATTTGAATCGAGTGAAACGAGCGACAAAACAAAAATGAGTTTAATCAATGCAAAACAAATATACTAGTCACATAACCATGTATATATGTGATCTTGATGTCAAACTTCATTTGTTGAAATTCTAAAATATGCACTCAACTATATTTTGAATGAATGTAAACTAAGGGTATCATTTTAAAAATATTTTAGATAATATCAATTTAGCCAACGGATTGAAAAATTTTTTTTTAATTGGAACATAATTTGCACGCTGAATAGAGTATTTGAAAATTTGAAAAACTTTTTCGATCGGGTATTGGAAGGAAGTCAAATTCTTTGTCCCAAAATTAAGTTTTACTTTTTGTCTTAGAATTAAGTCTCATTTTTGTCTGAGAATTGAGTCTTATTTGCTGTCTCAAAGTAACTTCCTATTTTTTGTCTTAAAGAGAAATCGTATTCTTTCCCGAGTCGAAAATAAATCTTGATTTAGAGTTGATCGTCTTGAATCGTAACTAAGTTAGACCGGTTGAGTCAAAACGGATGCAAATTCACGCAAATTCTATGTCAAAAATGACCAGGACATTCTGAATTTAGAACGAAAATATTGAAGGAAATAAAAATAAATTATTTTCAGCCAATTAGACATTTTCACTAGTACACCGAGTACACCAAGTTCTCCGAGATGACCAAGACTCTCTGGATTTTTTTTTTTGAATATCAAAGACATTAAAAAAAAAATTTCAATCAACCAGACATTTTCGCTGGTACATCAAGTGGTGAAATTGTTAAAGTTGTCCAAGATGGTCAGGACTCTGAATTTTTTTTAAATATCAGACATTAAAAAAAAAAATTTCAGTCAACCAGACATTTTCGCTGGTACATCAATTGATGCAATTGTTAGAGTTGTCCAAGATGGTCAAGACTCTCTGGATTTTTTTTAAATATCAAAGACATTGAAAAAAAAAAAATTCAGTCAACCAGACAAAAAGTAAGACTAAATTTCAAGACAAAAAGTAAGACTCGATTTTAAGACAAAAAATAAGACTTAATTTTAAGACAAATAATAAGACTTAACTTTAAGACAAAAAGTAAGACTTGATTTTAAGACAAAAAGGAAGACTTGATTTTAAGACAAAAAGTAAGACTTAATTTCAAGTTAAAAAGTAAGACTTAATTTTAAGACAAAAAGTAAGACTTAATTTTAAGACAAATAATAAGACTTAATTTTAAGACAAAAAGTCAGACTTAGTTTTAAGACAAAAAGTAAGACTCGATTTGTACGCTTGATGTACTAGTGAAAATGTCTAGTTGGCTGAAAGTAATTTTTTTCAATCGCTTCGATACTTAAAAAAAAAATCCAGAGTCGTGACCATCTTGGTCAGCTGCAGCACTTGGAGCCTTTGGTGCACCAGTAAAACTGTCTGGTTGGCTAATAATAATTTTTTTTCAATTCCTTCAATATTTTTTTTTCAAATCCGAATAGTCCTGGCCATCTTGGACACCGAATTTGCGTGAATTTGCCTTGATTTCGAATTAATTGGTCTTACTTAGTCACGATTTAAGACGACCCACTCTAAATCAAGTTTCATTTTTGATTCGGGAAAGATTACGATTCCTTTTCAAGACATAAAATGTAACTTAATTTCAAGTTACACTTAGAAAATTAAATAATTGGAGTTACTATCTAGTTATGGTAAAAATTTCTACCATCAATGAGTTAGTCGTAAATATTATCTAGATGATTGTATAAATCATCTAGATTGTAATATTCACCATATTTATGATAATTGTTACAATCTTGTATGTTAAGTCGAATTAATTATTATTAATCATTCTAGATGATTGGAATTAAAAATTTAGCATAATAAACGCAATTACTTAATTTTCTGTGTGTCGAAGTCAAGACTTAATTTTAAGATGAAAGATACGACTTCATTTCAAGACAAAAAGTAAGATTTTATTTTAAGACAAAAAATATGACTCCTTTTCAAGACCCGATTGAAAAACTTTTCCAAATTTTTACATGCGCTGTCCAGCGTGCAAATCATGTTCCAATTAAAAAAAATATTTTTTATTCCATCGGCTAAAGTAATATCATCGAAAATATTTTCAAAATAATACCCTTAGTTTAAATTCATTCAAAATATAGTTGATAGCATATTTTAGAATTTCCACCAACGAAGTTCGATATCAAGATTACAAATATACGTGGTTATGTCACTAGTATATTTGTTTTACATTGACTAAACTTATTTTTATTTTATCGCTCGTTTCACTCGATTCAAATAAACAAATACAAATCTATAAAAATTCAACCAATCAGAAATTTATCTCTCTCTTTTAAAAAAACCAAATTCTTGGCCTTATATATAACTTATATATGATTATATATAATGAGACCTGGCCAATTTTTAAGTCTAATTATATATAAGTGATTATCACTTATATAATTATATATGATGAAGCAAAATCACTTTTTCCCAGGTGTATAATCGATCAATATTGAAATCTATACAGCTTTAGAACTTTATGAAATCGTTCCATTGCCGCAAAAAACCCCTCAATCGAATAATTCTTTCGAAGCGTGTCGTCGAGAAGAAGATAAATAAATATAAAATTTATATCAACTTTTTGAGAATTTTTTTTATTTTTTGAATTGTAGTAGTGTAAGGTAAGGCATAACTCTTTTCATGCTCGAAGAGCTCATAAGTGTTGAGACAAATCGCTTTTTATCTTCGCGATTTTTACTAGCAGCCACCAAAATTTGCGAGTTGAACCCTGGCTTAGGCTGGCCTCTAACAAATTTTTATTTACTTGGACAGAGCAGTGGGCTGGGGTTCTTGCAAAGCAAAGACCCGCACTTATTCAAACACAGCAACGTATGTGAAAACTTTTCAATTTACCTCAAGGCTTATAACATTACAAATCTTTCTTATTGATAGTCGAATGACTATTTATAACTTAATTAATAATACTGTTATTAAACTATTGAAGAATCTTACCAGTAAAACAGGATATAAAAAGGATGAATAGTGATAGGTAAAGTAAAGGATTAACAATTGCAATGATTGTGTGTTGCCAATTATAATAATAAAAATTACTTACAAGAAGATGCAAGCGCTGGATATAATGAAGATGACACAGTGTAGTAAATATTGCGAGTATATCACCGGTAATGTACAGTAATGTTCAATTAAACAAATTTTATTAATAATAATTATCAAACTAGGACAGTAAAATATGATCACAAGGGAATTGCTAATAATACAAACTATAACGTAAGTTGATTGCCTGGTTTACATAGTCGCAAGTAGATTGCTAATATATTAACAAAATCGCGAATAAATTACTAGTATTTACAATATTGAATAAGCTATGTGACTTACTGCTAATTGATCCAGGATCGAAGTGATTGACCGATAAATTTGAGCGCAGGACTAGCTTCGGGACTCTGTCCCCACTTCACCCTTACAGACATGCGTCGACTTAATAATTAGTCATGTGACCACGGCACTATGACTTGTGTAGGGTAATTTGGTAATCCACCTAAATTACAATAAACCCACCGCAAATTACGGTGATTTGCAGTAAATTGCAGGCAGGTTTACCAGAATTCGCCGTAAAATTACGGAAAATGACGGTGATCCCTGGCAAATTTTTACGGTAGATTTACCGTAAAATAGGTAAATTGACAAGAAATAAGGGTATCATTAACAAAACAAGTGATGTTAGCTCCAATATTAAACATATGATTTAAGTAACGATAGAAACATACTTCAGGGCTCGGAAAGCTGAAAAAAACCCATTGTTGCTCAATAGTATCATTTGGTACGGAGAAACTGTTTCATTGAAAATTAATAATTGATATTTTTACAACAAGAGTGAATAATAAAATAAAACTTGAAAAATCTATAAGGATGTTCGTTGGAATAACTTTGAATAGAATTGAGAAAATGTTGACACTTCAGAACGATATTAAGAACGAGTAAATTTATTATACCATCTAGAACTAATAAAAATATTAATTTTCATGATAGAATGTTATATAGACCTGAAATATCGCCAGATTATGTCTGATTTCCACTATTATCTGTTAAACCTTGAGGACCCTGTTGCTGATCAAGTTGAGTCTGTTTTTCACTATTATCTGCTAAGCCTTGAGAACCCTGTTGCTGATCGGGTTGTATCTGTTTTTCACTATTATCTGCTGGGCCTTGAAGATTCCGTTGCTGATCAGGTTGAGTCTGATTTCCACTATTATCTGTTGAACCTTGAAGACCCTGTTGCTGACCAGGCTGAGCCTGATTTCCACTATTATCTGGTAAATCTTGAGGACCCTGTTGCTGTTCAGGTTGTATCTGTTTTTCACTATTATTTGCTAAACCTTGAAAATCCTGTTGCTGACCAGGCTGAGTCAGATTTCCATTATTATCTGTTAAACCTTGAGGAACCCGTTGCTGACCAGGTTGTATCTGTTTTTCACTATTATTTGCTAAGCCTTGAGAATCCTGTTGCTGACCAGGCTGAGTCAGATTTCTACTATTATCTGTTAAACCTTGAGGGACCCATTGCTGACCAGGTTGTATCTGTTTTTCACTATTCTCAGGTAAACCTTGAGGACCCTGTTGCTGACCAGGTTGAGCCTGATTTCCACTATTATCTGTTGAACCTTGAGGACCCTGTTGCTGACCAGATTTAGCCTGATTTCCAGTATTATCTGGTAAACCTTGAAGACCCTGTTGCTGTTCAGGTTGTATTTGTTTTTCACTATCATCTGCTAAGCCTTGAGAATCCTGTTGCTGACCAGGCTGAGTCAGATTTCCACTATTATCTGTTAAGCCTTGAGGAACCCATTGCTGACCAGGTTGTATCTGTTTTTCACTATTATCTGCTAAGCCTTGAGAATCCTGTTGCTGACCAGGCTGAGTCAGATTTCCACTATTATCTGTTAAACCTTGAGGAACCCATTGCTGACCAGGTTGAGTCTGATTTCCACTATTATCTGTTGAACCTTGAGGACCCTGTTGCTGACCAGATTTAGCCTGATTTCCAGTATTATCTGGTAAACCTTGAAGACCCTGTTGCTGTTCAGGTTGTATTTGTTTTTCACTATCATCTGCTAAGCCTTGAGAATCCTGTTGCTGACCAGGCTGAGTCAGATTTCCACTATTATCTGTTAAGCCTTGAGGAACCCATTGCTGACCAGGTTGTATCTGTTTTTCACTATTATCTGCTAAGCCTTGAGGACCCTGTTGCTGACCAGGTTGAGCCTGATTTCCACTATTATCTGGTAAATCTTGAGGACCCTGTTGCTGACCAGGTTGTATCTGTTTTTCACTATTATCTGCTAAGCCTTGAGGACCCTGTTGCTGATCAGGTTGAGTCTGATTTCCACTATTATCTGGTAAACCTTGAAGACCCTGTTGCTGTTCAGGTTGTATTTGTTTTTCACTATCATCTGCTAAGCCTTGAGAATCCTGTTGCTGACTAGGCTGAGTCAGATTTCCACTATTATCTGTTAAGCCTTGAGGAACCCATTGCTGTCCAGGTTGTATCTGTTTTTCACTATTATTTGCTAAGCCTTGAGAATCCTGTTGCTGACTAGGCTGAGTCAGATTTCCACTATTATCTGTTAAACCTTGAGGAACCTGTTGCTGACCAGGTTGTATCTGTTTTTCACTATTATCTGCTAAGCCTTGAGAATCCTGTTGCTGACCAGGCTGAGTCAGATTTCCACTATTATCTGTTAAACCTTGAGGAACCCGTTGCTGACCAGGTTGTATCTGTTTTTCACTATTATCTGCTAAGCCTTGAGAATCCTGTTGCTGACCAGGCTGAGTCAGATTTCCACTATTATCTGTTAAACCTTGAGGAACCCGTTGCTGACCAGGTTGTATTTGTTTTTCACTATTATCTGCTAAGCCTTGAGGACCCTGTTGCTGATCAGGTTGAGTCTGATTTCCACTCTTATCGGTTGAACCTTGAGGACCCTGTTGCTGATCAGGTTGAGTCTGATTTCCACTATTATCTGTTGAACCTTGAGGACCCTGTTGCTGACCAGATTGAGCCTGATTTCCAGTATTATCTGGTAAACCTTGAAGACCCTGTTGCTGTTCAGGTTGTATTTGTTTTTCACTATCATCTGCTAAGCCTTGAGGAACCCGTTGTTGACCAGGTTGTATCTGGTTTTTCCTATTATCTGCTAAGCCCTGAGGACCCTGTTGCTGATCAGGTTGTATCTGTTTTTCACTATTATCTGCTAAGCCTTGAGGATCCTGTTGCTGACCAGGCTGAGTCAGATTTCCACTATTATCTGTTAAACCATGAGGAACCCGTTGCTGACCAGGTTGTATCTGTTTTTTACTATTCTCAGGTAAACCTTGAGGAACCCATTGCTGACCAGGTTGTATCTGTTTTTCACTATTATCTGCTAAGCCTTGAGGACCCTGTTGCTGACCAGGTTGAGCCTGATTTCCACTATTATCTGGTAAATCTTGAGGACCCTGTTGCTGTTCAGGTTGTATCTGTTTTTCACTATTATCTGCTAAGCCTTGAGAATCCTGTTGCTGACTAGGCTGAGTCAGATTTCCACTATTATCTGTTAAACCTTGAGGAACCCATTGCTGACCAGGTTTTATCTGTTTTTCACTATTATCTGTTGAACCTTGAGGACCCTGTTGCTGACCAGGTTGAGCCTGATTTCTACTATTATTTGTTATACTTTGATGACCTTGTTGCTGACTAGGTTGGGTCTGATTTTCATTATTATCCGTTGACCCTTGAGAACTGTGTTGCTGATAATTTCCATTAGGTATGATATTAGACTGTTGAGACGTGTTTAACTTCAGTATCGTCCTCATTTGCGGTGTATTTGAAATTATCCGTATCTATAAAAATCCAAGAATCATTCTCTTTTATTACATTATTTATTTTATAATCGACTTTACTAACCTGTTCTTTACAATCTTGATATCTCAGAATAGTTAGATTGTCTTTAATAGATCGAAAATTATCATTGTAGTAATACTCACATGCAATATTTTTGTGACATTTGTTATTTTCCTATATTGGGTCATAATGTTTTGTTATATTTAGCCTGTTCAATATCAATTTAAAGACATTGCGATAGTGACCCTCTTTGATTTTTTGATTTTTTAATATGTATCTTCATATACGTAGAAAGAAGTCCTCAGCTAAATATTCAACTCTGTATCTCTACCTCTTTTGGAGTTATTATTCTAGCTTACAAAGGATGAAACTTTGACTATAGTTATGATAATCTCACGTCATGGGCGGTTATCATTTCTTATTTTTTAACGATCTTTATGAAATAAAATTCAATATCAGCAACGAAAAATTTTTGTATGCTTTTTAGCCATTTTTAGTCAAAAAACTAGTTTTTCGTTCCATGGGACACTTAATTTTCTTCAAAAAAATTCATAAAATTTTATTTTTGTTATACTCGCTCTAAAAGTTCATTTTTTGAGTGCCGAGTGGCGTCCGTAAAGGGACTTTTTTTCAGAGACTCTACTATACCGTTTTTTTTTTCACGACCTAGGCCGTGAAGTTTTAGCCCCTCTTTTTTTTTACGAACTTTTCGTGTACACCTAGACGAAATTGAGCGAGATCGTTAAAAAAAGTCGCATTCTAGTGTACCGACCAATGAATTTGAGTAAAGTTTAAACTTAGTTACTATTGAGTGGCGCTAATTATTTCTCTGCTGGCAGTTTATTACGAAGCGGACCTAATTTTAATAAAATAATAACCACGCCATTTTATTAACCATAAATACACGATACAAATAAATTATCAGCGTATATTTTTAAAGCAAGTAATACAAATTAGTCAATTATTTGTTTAAGAAATATCTATATTCACCTACAAGTGATTGATTGAAAAAAAAAAATAAATATTAATAAAAAAATAACTATTATGAAATTAAGGTTTTTTTGCCCTAGTGAAAATTTGTAAAATTTAATGTTATTATTTGCATCCCATCCCTCAGAAGTTAAACTTATGGAGCGATAATAACAAAAAATATTGTATGTCATTTGGCCGTTTAGTGGCGATTTTGACAACGACTTTTTTTCGATCTTCGCTTTAATGTTAGTGACGCGAATGTTCGAAAACGAGCGTAAATTTCCGTCCTCAGCTACGCCTCGGACCTTAAAATTACGCCCGTTTCGAACCTTTCCGCCACAAACCTTAAGCTCATATCGAAATATCGTTGCTGTCAAAAAACCGCCATTTCACGGCCTTATGACGTAAATATCTATTTGAGAAATAGAATTTTCGCACCATAACAAGTTCTAGTAAAAAAATCAAAAAACAATTTTTATTCTGTAATTTTAATTTATTCTCTCAAAATTCACGTCATCCCTTCAAATAGTCTCACAATATTATTTTAAAGTATTACCAGATAAGTACTATCGATAATATCGTAGTAGATTCGAGAGCAATAAATATGAATAATACGATGTAACGGTTGATATGTTTAAATTTTACTTTAAAAAGATACAATAAATTGCAAATAAAATACTGAACTTATACATTTTCGAGTAAAATATTACATTTTACACTGCGACTACTTGGAAAAAAGTAATGTTATAGATTTCGAGACTATTTAAAGAAATTCCGTGATCTTACGAAAAAAATAAATCAAAACAACATTAAAACAAAATTGTTTTTCAATTTATTCCACTAGAAGATATTTGATGTCCATCTTGCGTTATGGCTCAAAAATTTTGTTTTTCAAAATAGAATTTTGTGAATTACTTTGAAAAAAATCAAAAGTATCCTATGGAACGAATAACTAATTTTTTGACTAAAAATGGCCGAAAAAGCATTACAAAATTTTATGTTTCTGATTCTGAATTTTTTTTTCAGAAAGACCGTTAAAAATAAAAAAAAATGACCGCGCCCCCATGACGTGAGATTATCATTACTATAGTCAAAGTTTTATCCTTTTTAAGCAAAAATGATAACTCCGGAAGAGGCGAAAATAAAGAGCTAAAAATTTAGCTGCAGACTTTTTTCTACATGTCTGAAAACATATATAAATATCAAAAAAATCGAAGAGGTTCACCGTCGCAATGTCGTTGAGTCGATATGGAATGACCAATTTACAATGTATTTTACAGTTATTTGCCTTGTACAAGTAGATACACAGTACATGTTTCGATATTGCCTTCTCTCAAAATAAAAAAAAACTGGACATCGATTGGCCCTGCGGGCAAACCCCAAATCTTCCCGCTGTTTTCGAGCTTAAAGAGCTCGAAAACATTAGTACACATACATTTTCGAAAATACCTTTGCTTCCCTTGGTTCTTATGAGCTTTTCATGCTTAAAATAGTTACGTTTTCAGTTAAAATTTAAAACCTTAGAATCGAAAATAATTAATGAATAGGCGTTTTTAAATATTTATTTACAATTATGTTAATTTATTTATGTATTTAGGTAAAAATCGATGAAGGTGATTAAAATAAAAATTTAAATGAGTTCTGACTCATATCGGAGCATTAATACATGACATATCCAAGAAAATGATTGAAAACGGTGTTTTTTCAATTTTTTTGTCGATAATATGAGTTCAACTGAATAATGAGTTCCATTACATTACATGGCGGTCAAAAAAGACCATAAGGACGAAGAGTTGAAATGATTTTGAATACATTTTAGTACATTATAAGGTAAAAGCCCTCATTATTGACAGGGTCCCTACTATTGACATATTGTTTTAATTTATTAATTTTTTAACTAACTGTATGAATAATCACATTGCTCAATACTTGTTGTCAATTTTTTGATATTTTTAAATGGAAAAATAGTTCAATTTTATTTCTAGGTATAAACTATTCGTTGTAAAAAAATTTAATTTCCCGAGTAGACCACCATCGCTAAAATGTTTGAAATTTTTCAACTATTTTGTTTAGAGAGATAGTATTTTTAGAAACGAATTTCCCTATACAGTTATAATGTAAGTGTATCATTAAAAATTGTTTAAGGTTATTTATAGTCTAAATAACCCCAGAATCATTGATTTAGACTAATAAATCTTAGTTATCATTTAAAAATAGTGGGTGTCAATAGTCGGTACATGAAAATTCACGTGTGTCAACTAGCGACAGGCCACAAGCTAAAGTAACTTAACCTCCATAACATACATATCGATATATTTATGTTAACACGCTGTCTAGTTATTTCATAATAAATGAAACATTAATTAAAAAATTGTGGAAGCAAGAATAGTGTCGTTGAATTTATAAAAAAATAAAACTGTATCCTAGATGAATTTTTGCTTGTAATATCGTATTTTGTCATTTTTAATTAAAATGTTTATAATTAATTTGAACCTAATTGACGGTGGTCTTTAATCATTTTTTATAAACCGCTGCACATGCGCATTAGACCTATCAATAATGGGGTCCATGGTATGTCAATAGTTGGCTCTAATACTATTTTACCCTGTCAATAATACCTACACTCGACTTGTTGGTTTTAAATAAATATATTTTTCATTTGATTTATTGCTATTTCAGTAAATTAATTTAAATATACAAGTAGAGACATTACTTAAAACGTCCAATGCAAAAATAGTATGTTACACATCTAGGAAAGTAAAGTAAGAAATGTCTCAGATCACATGTAATTGTTGGCCGAGGCGAAGCCACCAATCGATGGAGTCATATCTGAGAAATTCTAAAAAAACTAGAAAAAAATTTTTCTTTTTCGTATTTCTTTTATACCTTAGAGTATAATTGATCGATTGATCAGAAATTTTCAGGAAAGTTGATGATCAACAAGCTCTTTCGATTGCCACAAGAACCGATCTGATCGGTTAATTAGTTAAAAAGTTATAACAATTTACAAACTCACACGCACACACAAATACACACACGCATATACATGCATACATACATACAGACACTCAGACATCATTCTGAAAATGGTCATAATAGCTTCTTAGGACCTCAAAACGTTGACATCTAATGAAAACTCGGTTTTTGAAAATCGGACCGAAACCAATAACTTCCCGAATGTTTGTAAATTTTTAATTTTCTTAGCGGGAAGTTAAAAATAATTGGTTTCGATGAGATATATATTCGACTATATATAAATAAATGTAATTATGCATAGCTATATATTTACGTATCGAATCAGTTTTTTTAGCCTCAATTAAAAAAATGACAAATTTCTGAAAGATTGGGAAGTTGATGTGTATACCCCGATTTTTAAAAACGGAGTTTTCATCAGATGTCAAAGTTTTAAGGTCCTCGGAATATTTTCTGTCATTTTCAGAGATGTATTTGCGCGCGCGCACGCACGCACGCACGTGTGTGTGTGTGTGTGTGTTTATGTGTTTTGGATTTTAACCTCTCACATCATTTCAATGAATTAACCGATCTTGATAGTTCTTGTTGCATTCGAAGGAGCTAGAACTTAGATTCCGTGCTAATCTGCGAGTATTCAATCAATAAATTCCGAGCTTTTTAAGAAATATATGAACAAAAAATTTTTTTTTTCCTCGAATATTTTAAAAACTGTTTGGTCGATCAATTCCAAAATTCAATCAGCTCCAGAGTTTTCTCAAAGCTTTTCATTGCTGTCGAAATCTGTTTAAGTGATATAGTTGTCGAAAGAACTAAAAAAAATAGTTTTTTGTCTGTTGCGTAATCGAAACTATAAAAGAATTTAAATTCATTTAATTTAAATTCAAATATAGTTTCACTTCCGGCAGATAGAGGCAGCACCTACTGGGGCCTCGTTCATAAATTAAAACTTGATCATGCGCAGCTCGGCGCATGCGCATCTGCTTTTTTCCTGCTTCGTGTCGAGAAGACGGCCGCCATTATCTTTCGCTAATAGACATTCAAGTGATAACACGTGTTGTTCCAAATCTTTTCATTTTGCGCTCATCTAAGAGTAATTAATTAAAATAATCAGTTAAATAAATTCTGCATTCATCAAGTTCAACAAAAATATAATTATTTTTGTAATTGTTAGCACCAGAGCTCAAAAATAAATTAATAAAAAACTCAAGACTTCCAGTGATCATCGACCACGCTTTTCAAGAGGTTATTCAAACGGGAGACATCACAGGTGCCCTTTTATTTAATATATAATTATATCCAGTGTTCATAAAATTAAAAGACTCTATTTTATAATTAATCAATCATAAACATGCTCAATATTTTAATAAAATTAATAGTAAACTCTCGCTCGGTAGCCTCTGCAATCATGCTACCACGTGTTCATAAAATAAATTCCATTCAGTGCAATTTATTATAAACTCATTCATTTAAATTAAATTCAGTGATAAATTATATTATAAATTAATGAACTCAATTATTCATGCAGTTTGTGCTATTAAAAATAGCAATTCAAGTGTTCAATTATATACTTCGCTCGGTAACCTCTGATTTCATGTTACTGTTTTCCATGACATTTTACAATCAAATCAGTGTTCAAAATAAATTCAAACTAATTACTTTAATTATTTTAATCAATTACTCGAGCTCAATTTTATACTTGGCATTCAATTAATTACGTATTCATGAGCTCAGACAATTTAACAGTATTAAATAATTAAATCAACGATTTAATTGTGTAACCCAGTGATATTATGTGCTGTGACAAATAAAAATATTGTTATATTTTTTAATATGCGTATTTTTCAAATATCCCAACCACCAACCAGTCCTGGCATGTATTTATTTAATTATTATAACAACATTGTCTAACAAACTGAAAAATCACAAATCTGATTGATTCTGATAGTTTTGGAGCGTTTAAGGCTGAAAAACTGCCTCGAATGCAGCCTCACACTTCATAATCGGTTTATTAGTTCGAAAGATATCAGCAATTAAAAATTAAATCAAAATCTGGTTAACGGTTAGCCCTGTGGGTCAGACCCCAAACTTCCCGCCGTTTCCGAAAACAATGGCATACAAAAGTATTTTCGAGTGAAATCACAAATTTTCGCGAGCTAGGTTCTTTAATACGAAATACATGTATCCGAAATATATTACCTTTAGAAAAATCATTGTTTCAGTAAACATAATTTTATATGATTAACTTACTCGTTGATCAGTCGATTCAAAATCGTGACAATAACATTGATCATCATTCATTGATCGTAGAGTCCCATTTAAGAACTGAACTGATCGATCCTTGTTAATTAAAAAACAGCTATCTCGTGACCTGAAATAAGATTTAGTAAAAGAAATAATAATGGCTATTTTTTCGAATTGAATAAATTCAAAATTAAATTTTCATAAATGTAACCTTGATCTATCACTCTTAGTTAGATAAGAAAATAACTGGCCGGAGTAATTATGATACACTGTAAAAAATTGGAAGTAAATTCGGAGTAAATATTGATTTTATTTCAATCCGCATCTACTCTCTTTTGAAGTGAATTTCATTCCAAGAGGATTAAATAAATAATGAATCATCCGCTCCGCATTCACTCCGGATTTAATCCGAGTTTACTCCACAACTCTTTTACAGTGTATATGCAAAAATTATACAATACATCTTAAGTTTCATTCAAAAGCTGTATAATTTGATTTGTTCTTTAAGCATCAAACGTAAATTTGCTTTACTTATTAGTAAATAAACTATCAATCATAATAGTTAAAGTCACATATTTTCAATTTACAATCCGAGCCAAGATTAGAATCGTACAACTTAATTACAGTTAGAACGAAATAGTAAAATTATTTCAAAAGCATCTTGTTACTACTAAAAATTATTTGAATGCCAAAAGACAAAATATACAAATTCACAGCACCTATACATAAATGTATAGGGTATTATCCCGGGAAAAAATGATTTTGCCTAATTATATATAATTATGTATGATTATATATAATTATACAAGAATTTATGTATGATTATATATAATTATACATGAATTTATGTATGATTATATATAATCATATCTACCTCCACATATAATTATGCATGACGTTATATATAACTTGATCTGATCATGTCTGACTAATACATTATGTCTCGAACTATGTATAAAGCTATATCCCGACTAGAAATTTTTAGGTGCACCCACTTGGGAACCAATTGGGTTGCCCAATGGGGACCCTACATTGGGATGTAACGCAGAAACGTACTTGGGTCCCGATCGGGTAATCCCTATAGGTTCCCAATTGGGTAAGACCAACGTATTCCCAAACGTACGATCCCTATTAAAAAAAATATTAAATTTCGAAAAAAAAATAAAATAATTTTAATTAGATCTGAAATGTTATCTTGTTACGTCCAGACTATTTTTCGTTTGTTTATATATTATTTCATTTTATTTTATTTTATTTAAATCTTACATTTTATGTTTTACTTAAAATTTTGGTTGACATTAGGAAACTTGTTCAAACACCTAATCTATATTTTAATATAATATTGGGTGAAAAGGAATTTTAATCCTCACCCAGGGTCAGAGTGGCTGCTGACGCACTTTCTTATCGCCAGCACACTCTAAATAAGACCTAAAGTAAATAATACATATCTGTAATGAGTTTTTGAATGTTTCCAAATTGAACAAAACATTTAAAAACAAATTATGGTGTTTGGACAAGTGAGTAGTTAAATAAACAAGAAAAAAAGGTTTCCATTAAGATAGTAAAACCATTTAAAATAGAAAGCGATACAAACAAAAAAATTTTATAATATAATAAAATATTAAAATATGATAATTTAAATTAAATAAAATTAAACATTAACATATTAGAATTTAAATAAAATATTTAAAATTTAAAAGAAACTATTAACATTCAAATTAAATAAAATGAAATATTAAAATAAGAGAATTTAATTTAAATAAAATGAAACATTAAAATATCAGAATTTAAAGACAAATAAAATATTAAAATATTAGAATAAAACTTAAACAAAATAGAAATAGAAAATTTCATTTAACAATAATATGAAAAAAAAAAAAAGAGGAAAAAATAATTTATCCAATAAGGTCAATGGGCGGGTTGTGGAGGACCCATATAGAGGGGGGGTCCGAAGCAACTACGTCAGTGGGAAAAACAATGTGGAAGGGATAGTGCGGCCCCGAAACAATGGGTTTCCGAAAGGAAGTGGAAAAGGTTGGATGGACACGGCAGAGCGTAGGCGTGGAAATTCCCCCAAATTCACGGAATTGGGTCCACCCGAAAAAATCGCTATATCTAGGCAGACTTTACATGTACTCACTCTCTCGTGTCCTGACCAGCCTAGTGTAAAGTTCAACAGTAGAAAAAGAATAAGTGTCGAGCAATATAAAATCGTGAGCGAAAATATCAGAATAAATAAGTACTACCTAAGTAAACCAGCGTACTACATAAAAGAATCCAGGTACGATTTTTAACTAAATACCATTAACTATCAATATTTTTTTTCTTTGGAAAATAAATTAGAGTCGGCTGAATAGCCACCTAATGATCCATATTTTTTTTTTTATAATCATTTTCTCCTATTGTAAATTAGAGTGGGCTAGTAGCCACCTAATAAATTATTTCTATCAAACTTTTATTGTAAATTAGCGTCGGCTAGTAGCCACCTAATAATCTTTACAAAATTTCTCGACAAAAATATTTCATTCGCATTTAAATAATAACTAAACTCAAATCAATTGATAATCCGTTAAAGTACATCGTCTCCGATTTATTTCAAATTGTTCTTTCAAAGTGTTTCAAATAATTTCGCCATACTATTTTTAAAATCATCTTGCGCTAGTTAAATTACAATTTAATTTGAATTATATAGAACTGCAATTTAGAATTTTAATTATTTTTTTTTTATTCTCTAATTTTTAATCAGTTAACCGTTATCTTTGGATTTTGATTATTACGATTAAAATTTAATGTTATAAGAAACACAATCTCCAAACCTCGAAATTTTGTAATTAAGTTGGCAATATAATTAAGAATTAATATTTTTAACATCGTGTTATTAATTTAAAAATAAACCTATCCTCTTTAATATAAAGTCTCTGGGGTTCCCGGTCTATAGGCTTCGGCTTGGGCCAAATACCCATAAAACATTTATCTATGTCAATTTCTGACATAACAAATTGGCGCTCGAACAGGGACCTGAGATTACTTTATTAAGGAGAATAGGAAAATTCGGGAGTTCTAATACGGGTATCCTCAATCCCATTTCATATCCGATACTGGAAGCGCGAAAAAGCTGCTCTAGTACACCACCTATTCCTTACCGGATGCGCGAATAAGCTGCTCTGGTTCCTTCTTTCACTAATATTGGAAGCGCGAAAAAGCTGCTCTAATTCCTTCACATGCCCAGCAAACGGGGTCGTAAAGCGGGACGTCGACTGAAATATTGGCGAAGAAAGAGTTTAATTCGCATAGTCAACGACCGCGTAGTCAAAAGAGAGGTAGTATTAGTGACTTGGGAAAATTTCATTGGGGATAGAAGGATCGGTCAGAGATTACCGCGATTACAATTGCCAAACATAGAACCTCCAGGTTTGTCATTAGGAGTGGCCCGCATCGGCTGGGTTCCGCTCATTACTTTAGATTAAAATAAAAGTAGATAAATTTCAAGTAATACATTGAGGATTGGAAGATTTGTTTCGGATAATATATTTTTTTTTAAAATACGATCTTATAAGTTAAAATTTGCGAAATTATTTGATAACAAACCCGAAAATAAATGCCCGATGAAAGCAATTCGGAAAAACCTTATTCTTTAAGAGGACACGGGGAAGCACCTTTCGCAGAAGGTTTACCACCACGCACTAGGAATAAACAATTTAAATTTGACAAGTCGGTCGGCAATAACGCAACTATTGATTCGGGCATCGGGAAAACGTTAATCGAACCGGAAATTACCTCAGACGAAGACTCAGAGGAAGAAACAGTTCAGAAAAACAAAAATACTACAGGTTCAGTAAACTTAAATATCACCACTATCGTTAACAATAATAACGATAATCCTGCTATCGGTCTGGAGGGAGTTGAACCCCAACAAATTAATAATCTTGAAATAGTCGATCAAGTTGACCGCGAAGAAATAGAACCAGAAAACATGGCGCTAGCCCCAAATCAAAGCATATCCCTAAATGACGCACTCACCTTCGTGTCTCGGTTCGAAGGAGACTCTAGTGATTTGATAGATTTTATCTACAGCTGTGACGAAGCAAAAAGTGTGTTGCCATTAGCTGCGGAAGCCAATTTAGTAAAGTTAATATATGGTAGTAAATTGGGCCCTAAAGTTAAAGATTCATTAAATAATGTCATACCCGCAACAATAGAGGACCTGACAAAAGCTTTAAAAAAAATTTACGTTCCGTCCAAATCGCTTTTCCAGCTGCAGGGCGAACTAGGCCGTATTTATCAAAAAGAAGGGGAATCTGTAGTAGATTTCGTAAACGGATTAAGAAAAAAGGGTAAAGAAATTGTAGAATGTTTCCTATCGGATAACCCGGCATCGACTCTCGCACAGGTTACAGAATTTAAAAACAAAATAGAGTCATCCATTGCAACTTGTTTCACCCAAAATTTACGCAACGAGATCGACCAGCGGATGCCTATTTGTGGAAATGTGGTGGACGCTCTGGATCACGCGATTAAAATCGAAAAGAAGTTAAATGCCCGCAGGGAACTAAGACGGGATTCTAGCACAACGGATCAAAAAAGGAACACTCCAAGTAAACCCGTAAAATTCACAGCTGGAGTTTCAAATAACTCCCCAATACCAAACAATAGTCTTCAAACTCAAAATAAAAACGATCCTGTTAATGTGAGCCAAAATAATAATAGTGTTTTAAGCAATCAAACCTGTAACCGTTGTGGACAATCGGGACACTTCTCAAACGTTTGCCCTAGCGTCAAATGTCAAATCTGCTATAAACTAGGGCATTCCGCGAAAAATTGTCCGGAATTAAAGAAAAACGAACACGATAATCGTTATGCGAACGTAAAATGTCAGTTATGCGGGGACAGGGGACATACAGCTAGATATTGCAAACGCAACCCCAACAAATCAAATCCGAATAATAACAGTTTTTCCTCAAACAATAATAATAGTAATAATAATTATCGTAATAACAATGATAACACTCGAAGGAAATATTGTGATTTTTGCCAACGGGATAATCACGATCAAGCGGAATGCGTGTACCTTCGCCGAGCTACAAATTTTTTTCAGAGGAATCGGGATTTTCCCCCTCCGAGGGACACGGGGAGAGACAATCGGCCAGCACGTCCGGTGAATACGATACAAGAAACGCTGGTGGAAGACGATTCAGAGTAACAAAGATCGATTTAAATTTAGACTTGGATAATTTACCCTACGCCGTGGTAGGTAAATCATCCAAAAATAGTGATGTGGTAATGATGCTTGACTCGGGTGCATCACCAAATTTAATTAAGAATAAATATTTAAAAGAAAACACTAAAATAAATAAATTTGATTTAGTAGAATTACACGGAATAACAAATATTCCCATATCTACCTTGGGAAGTGTAACGTTTCGACTTTTCGGTAAAAATGCTGTATGTCACGTGGTCCCGGATAACATGGCGATTCCCCACGCTGGTTTAGTAGGATCCGAGTTCTTCGCAACCCACGGGGCGAAAATTGATTATAAAAACCGAGTCCTTGAAATTGATGATCAGAAATTCCCCTTTAAAAAACCAAATAGAATTGAAGAAGGAATCATGTATGTTCCTCGACGTAGTGAGTCCACATTCTTTGTAAAAGTTAAAAATCCGGAAATTAAGGAAGGGTACATACCTAAACTAAGCATTTGCCCTGGAGTTTACGCTGGGAAATGTTTGGTACGTGTTAACAATGGCCGAGCGTATCTTCAAATATATAATACTACAGACAATGAAGTGGGGATAAGAATCCCTACAATAACCGTTCAGGAGGTTGAAGAAAGTCATGACCCCACACCAGTTGATCAGGACGACCATCAAAAAGACATTTATGACGATTTCGGTATTAATAAGTACATATTTACAACAGTTAGAGATTTTCAGAATACAAACAAATATGAACAAATCAAATCTTTGTTGCGCCTAGATCATTTAGACGATAAAGAGAAAACATACATAGAACGGATAGTAAAAAGATATGCCGATCGATTTTATATTCCAGGGGAACCTTTGGGTTCCTCGTCCAAATATCAGCACAGAATACCGACACGTACTGACAGACCCATCACAACTAAACAGTACAGAATACCGCAAGCATTAAAACCCGAATTAGAAAGACAAGTCAGAGAGGGGCTTGAGACAGGTATTTTGAGACCGTCTGAGTCACCTTATAACAGTCCGGTTTGGATAGTCCCAAAGAAGGCAGATTCAAAGGGAAACAAAAGATGGCGTGTCGTGATTGATTTTAGATTATTAAATGAAGAGACCATTACTGACGCCTACCCACTTCCTAACATAACCGACATCCTCGATCAACTGGGGGGATCTGTATATTTCTCAGTATTTGATTTAGCGTCTGGTTACCACCAAATAGAGATGGATCCAAAAGATCGTCACAAGACGGCATTTTCCACTCCACAAGGACATTGGGAATACTCTCGCATGCCTTTTGGATTGAAGAATGCCCCTGCGACTTTCCAAAGGCTTATGGACTCAGTTTTAACTGGTCTACAAGGAGCATCTCTGTTTGTGTACCTAGACGATATAATAGTCTTCGCTCGTAGTTTAGAGGAACATGAACAAAGATTAGATGAATTAATGCAAAGATTGAGACAAGCCAACCTTCAGTTGCAACCTGATAAATGTGATTTCCTACGTCCGGAAGTAAATTATTTAGGTCATGTCATAAGCCGTGAAGGCTTGAAGCCTGACCCGTCCAAATTAGACTCGGTGAGAAACTTTCCTGTTCCTAGAAAACAAAGAAACATTAGAGAATTCCTGGGGTTAACGGGATATTATCGTAGATTTATTAAAAACTATTCAACAATAGCAAAACCATTAACGAAATTATTGGAAAAGGAAGTAGAATTTCATTGGTCCGCGGATGCTCAAAACGCATTCGATAAATTGAAGGACGCATTGTGTACTGCCCCCATTTTACAATATCCCGATTTTACTCAACCCTTTATCATTACTACCGATGCTTCGGGAACAGCAATCGGTGCTGTGTTGTCACAGGGAGAGATTGGTAAAGATCGACCCGTCGCATACTACTCTCGAGTTTTAAGGGGGCCTGAAATACGATACGACACATATGAAAAAGAGGCGTTAGCCATAGTACAGGCAGTCAAAAACTTTCGGCCGTATATCTACATGCGACCGTTTACAGTGGTCACGGACCATAAACCCTTGGTGTGGTTTAAGACCGCGAAAGACGGAAATGCCAGAATTCTCAAGTGGCGACTCCGTTTAGCAGAGTACGAATACGACGTAATTCACAAACCGGGTAAGATCAACTTGAACGCTGATGCTTTGTCCAGGAATCCAGTGGAAACCGTGCATATCACTACTCGCGCTCAAAAACAAAAAGAAAAAAACCTATTACCCCTCGATGATAGACTACAAGCGGTGATTGATCACCATACTAATTCTGAGGAGGCACGAAAAGAACCTCCCAATTTGCTGGAAACCCCTGCAAAAGACAGGGGTAGGCACTCTAATTTTGAGGAGGCACGAAAAGAGCCTCCCAATTCGCTGGAATCCCCTGCAAAAGACAGGGGTAGGCACTCTAATTTTGAGGAGGTACGAAAAGAGCCTCCCAATTCGCTGGAATCCCCTGCAAAAGACAGGGGTAGGCACTCTAATTCTGAGGAGACACGAAAAGAACCTCCCAATTCGCTGGAACCCCCTGCAAACCACAGGGGTAGGCACTCTAATTCTGAAGAGGTACGAAAAGAACCTCCCAATTTGCTGGAACCCCTTGCAAAAGACAGGGGTAGGCACTCTAGTTCCGAAGACAAGGACAGACAATTTGAAGCTATGGAACGACCAGGAAGACCTCCGGAATTGCCAAAAGCCTCCACCAGGCCAAGGGGTAGGCCACCCAAACGTCAAAAGAAGTTAGCTGATAAAGAAATCATATTAGATCCCCTTGACCCTGAAGGAAGCGATCCTGATACTGAAGAAACTTCATCTGATAGTGAATCAGATTGCTCGATAGAGGAAGTTCAGATCAGTGAACAAATGGAAGGAAATAAACAGGAGATAAACATTATTGTCGTTAAAGATTTATTTCAATACAGAAAAGATAATCTGGTATTCTTCCTAGATGAGAATGGACACCCTTGCGACGAAGGTTCTCGGGTGTTGCAAACTCAAAACAATTTGCCAAAGGTTGGTTTTACAGACACCGGACAGGTGTACTGGACAAAAAAAGGAGGTAAAAACTATTTTGGTTTAATAATCTGCGGATCAATCAAGGAATCCTCTTTGAGAATAAAAAGCAACATCGCTAAAGTATTGGTTAAATTAAAAGGAATATTGAAAGATAAAAGTTTAAAGTCCTTTTCCCTAGCATATTCAGAATACGTCGAAAATATACCATGGAAAGAAGTCCTCTCGTTAATTCACGAAATATATGGAAATGAAAAAACAAAGGTAATAATCTGTCTCGGGACAATCCGGTACGTTCCTCGAGAAGAACGGGACCAAATTTTCTTTGAGGCCCATAAGTCGCCTATAGGGGGACACAAGGGTGTCTCTAAGACTTTTAATCGTATAAGAACTAATTATTATTGGGAAAATTTAAAACAAGATATCCAAAATCGAATCCAACAATGTTTGGAATGCCAACTAAAAAAACTTGTCCGAGTAAAAACGAGACAACCAATGTTGATTACGGATACACCTGGTACAGTATTCGAAAAAATCGCTATGGACATCGTAGGTCCACTACCCGTCACGGAGCAAGAGAATGAATACATTTTGACTATCCAAGACCAACTCTCGAAATTTTGCGTGGCCGCGCCCTTAAGAAATATGTTGGCTATTACGGTCGCGGATACATTCATTAGACGTTTCGTATGTATATTTGGGGCCCCGAAAGCCTTATTAACTGACCAGGGTAGGAACTTTATAAGTACCTTTATGCAACGTATAAGTAAAAGATTCAAAATTAAAAAAATTCAGACAACGGCTTTCAGACCGCAGTCAAATGGCTCTCTGGAACGATCACACCACGTTCTAGGGGAATATCTAAAGCAGTTCGTAAGTAAAGATAGCGAATGGGACGACTGGCTCGAATTAGCCACTTTCTCATATAATACTTGTGTCCATGAGGGGACCAAATTCACCCCTTATGAACTCGTTTTCGGGAAACCCGCCCGCGTACCATCAAGCGAACCGTTGCACGAGCTTGACCGTTTACCGACTTATGACAATTATATTATTAAATTGGTCGAAAAATTAACACAACTTCGTGAATGGGCGCATGATAATTTAATAACCTCGAAAATAAAGTCCAAAGAGCAATACGACAAGAAGATCAATCCGGTAAAATTCGAAATCAGGGATAAGGTCTTTCTCCTGAAAGGACCTAAGCCTCAGAAATTCGGGGATCACTATGATGGGCCGTACGAAATTTTAGAAATATACGCGGATGGAAACATCCGTATTCAAATGGGTAACCAAACAAAATTAGTACATCCCAACCGGCTAAAGAAAACCGTAATTGAAACCCCGGAAAAACCTAAAACTAAACGGACTAAAGCTGTGGATCCTGACCCAGACTTTAGGCCCTAATTTATTTTTGTTTCAGAAATGAATCATCTGGCGATTTGGTTCTTGTTCACCGCGTGGCAACCAGTTTCAGCCATCATCGGCTATGATTGTGGGAGCAAAATTCTCAACATGACTACGATATCCCTTCTGGATATCGATGAATGCGACGTCGATGAAAATCGGGTGGATATGTCCCTGGTAGACGTTTTCCTATTACAAATGAATGAATACGAGCATGTTAATATAATGCAATGCAAAGTAGAGATCCATAGAACAATTCACTATTGTGGGGCCTCATCCCATATAGCTATTGTGGAAAACGCCTATATGGAATATGTTCACCCGATCTCACGTGAAATGTGTCAGGTAGCGCACAACCATGGCACATTGAGATTAGGACAAACAATTATCGATGGGTTGATGGTAAACTCAACAACTACTCGTAGCATCACGTTAGCTGGGGCTGCCACAGTCGGTGGTAGTTGTGAACAAGCCTATTATTCAGATCCTTATGGATCCTGGAGTCAGGTCGTTGTTTTAGGTACAGTTAGAATTAGCTTACGGTCTACATCAGCTAGAGCTAAGGTAGAAAATAACAAAGTTTATTTACCCTCTGGGTACCATTGTATATTAAAAACCGGAACCTGTATAGACCCCGAAGGTGGACATACATTTTGGGACCCCCTGCCACGCAGATACTGCGCGGACAATACTTATTCTTTATTATACCAAGGGCATGCTAATAAACTTAAGTCCAAAACCGAGGTGGTCTATACCGTTAATGTAAGAGACACAAGCTTCTCATTAAGAACGACTGGAGCTGAAACCTCATGTGACCTTACAATCCACAAGACAGAACATCCAAAACTTTTCATTGTAGAGGGAAAAGATTTGGGTGTCTTAGAGAAAAACAACGCTATACAAACCAACGCGGATAACTTAGACATTTTTTTATACGTTAATGCAAAAATGATTTACGTGGAGAGGTACATACGGTATCAGGTCCAGTCACTTTATCTAGATGTAATGAAACACCGTTGTAGATTAGAAAAGGAATTGTTAAAAAACACACTAGCAATAGCATCAACGCAGCCTGACGAGTTTGCCTTCAGATATATGGGAGGATCTGGGTACATGGCGGTCCTGGCAGGAGAAGTAGTACACATCGTCCAATGTGTGCCAGCAGAAGTCAAAATCCAACGTGTAGAAAGATGTTTCAACCGCATCCCAGTCCAACGAGGAAATCAAAGCTATTTCCTCACACCAAGAACCCATGTGATCACCACTCAGGCAACAGAAATACCATGCAATTCACCTCTGTTGCAGTACTATCGATTGGGAGCCACCTGGTACAAGTTCATGCCAACACCAGTCGAGACCGTGCCACCCGTGAGCCTCAAACCAGAAACCAAAGTGACATGGGAATATAAAAGTCCCGTACATTTGGCAACCAGTGGAATCTATTCAGAAGAAGACCTGGATGCTATGAGGAACCGCATAATGTTCATTATGGAGCAGACCGCAGTTATGGAGACCGTAGCACAACAATTTACCAACGGATTAAAGGGTTCACCCTCTATCCTGAACGCTCTCAACGAGGAGGTTTTGGACAAGTTAGCCGAAAGCGCCTGGGAGAGGTCACTGGGGAAATTCCTTCAATTCGGTACGTTCAGCGCAGGAGTAATCGGCGTCTTTATGGTGGTGAGAATGATTAAGGTATTCGCCGACACACTGGTTCACGGATATACCTTACACAGCGTTTACGGATGGTCTTTCCACCTTGTTGGGGCACTGTGGGACTCGATGACCCACTTATTATTGCATCTAGCAAAGCATCAAGGACATGGACCAAAGAAACAGGAAGCTAGTGCTCCAAACCCTGAGGAAGGAACTGTCTTACTGGCAACAACAGAACGAACCAACCTGTACCCAGGACTGCCCGACCACAGTCAGGAAGCAGTGAATCAGCGGACATTCATCAACTAAGAAGTCTGAATCATCGAGGGACAAGACTCAGAGGCTAGCAATAAAATAAACAATAAACTAGTAATTAAACCAATAGCTTATAAATTGATCAAACGCTAGTGGTTTGGCGTCACACTCATTCGAAGTCTCATTCGTGTTTCCGTCTAACGATGGGGGTGTTACGTCCAGACTATTTTTCGTTTGTTTATATATTATTTCATTTTATTTTATTTTATTTAAATCTTACATTTTATGTTTTACTTAAAATTTTGGTTGACATTAGGAAACTTGTTCAAACACCTAATCTATATTTTAATATAATATTGGGTGAAAAGGAATTTTAATCCTCACCCAGGGTCAGAGTGGCTGCTGACGCACTTTCTTATCGCCAGCACACTCTAAATAAGACCTAAAGTAAATAATACATATCTGTAATGAGTTTTTGAATGTTTCCAAATTGAACAAAACATTTAAAAACAAATTATGGTGTTTGGACAAGTGAGTAGTTAAACAAACAAGAAAAAAAGGTTTCCATTAAGATAGTAAAACCATTTAAAATAGAAAGCGACACAAACAAAAAAATTATAATATAATAAAATATTAAAATATGATAATTTAAATTAAATAAAATTAAACATTAACATATTAGAATTTAAATAAAATATTTAAAATTTAAAAGAAACTATTAACATTCAAATTAAATAAAATAAAATATTAAAATAAGAAAATTTAATTTAAATAAAATGAAACATTAAAATATCAGAATTTAAAGACAAATAAAATATTAAAATATTAGAATAAAACTTAAACAAAATAGAAATAGAAAATTTCATTTAACAATAATATGAAAAAAAAGAAAAAAATAATTTATCCAATAAGGTCAATGGGCGGGTTGTGGAGGACCCATATAGAGGGGGGGGTCCGAAGCAACTACGTCAGTGGGAAAAACAATGTGGAAGGGATAGTGCGGCCCCGAAACAATGGGTTTCCGGAAGGAAGTGGAAAAAGTTGGATGGACACGGCAGAGCGTAGGCGTGGAAATTCCCCCAAATTCACGGAATTGGGTCCACCCGAAAAAATCGCTATATCTAGGCAGACTTTACATGTACTCACTCTCTCGTGTCCTGACCAGCCTAGTGTAAAGTTCAACAGTAGAAAAAGAATAAGTGTCGAGCAATATAAAATCGTGAGCGAAAATATCAGAATAAATAAGTACTACCTAAGTAAACCAGCGTACTACATAAAAGAATCCAGGTACGATTTTTAACTAAATACCATTAACTATCAATATTTTTTTCTTTGGAAAATAAATTAGAGTCGGCTGAATAGCCACCTAATGATCCATTTTTTTTTTATAATCATTTTCTCCTATTGTAAATTAGAGTGGGCTAGTAGCCACCTAATAAATTATTTCTATCAAACTTTTATTGTAAATTAGCGTCGGCTAGTAGCCACCTAATAATCTTTACAAAATTTCTCGACAAAAATATTTCATTCGCATTTAAATAATAACTAAACTCAAATCAATTGATAATCCGTTAAAGTACATCGTCTCCGATTTATTTCAAATTGTTCTTTCAAAGTGTTTCAAATAATTTCGCCATACTATTTTTAAAATCATCTTGCGCTAGTTAAATTACAATTTAATTTGAATTATATAGAACTGCAATTTAGAATTTTAATTATTTTTTTTTTATTCTCTAATTTTTAATCAGTTAACCGTTATCTTTGGATTTTGATTATTACGATTAAAATTCAATGTTATAAGAAACACAATCTCCAAACCTCGAAATTTTGTAATTAAGTTGGCAATATAATTAAGAATTAATATTTTTAACATCGTGTTATTAATTTAAAAATAAACCTATCCTCTTTAATATAAAGTCTCTGGGGTTCCCGGTCTATAGGCTTCGGCTTGGGCCAAATACCCATAAAACATTTATCTATGTCAATTTCAGACATAACAAAATTCTCCCATTGATGATTTTTTTTCTTGACTTAAAAAAAACGTAGTCTCGATTCAAAAAAATAAATGATTCTACTTAAAAAAATATATCAACCTATATTTTTGAGTGAATTTAACCTAATATAAATATTAAATTTTGTCAAGTAGGAAAGTGTATGCGTATATTCAGAACATCACTATACAGCAGTAGAGGGGATAAGGAATAAACTGTCGATTAAATGGCTTATGAACAAATTGAGAAAAATAAATTGTTTGCTCATCGTAGGAATCGAACCCAGACCGATTCGGCATCACGCGAGAGCTTTACCAGTTATGCTACCCGACCATTTCCTGAACATTTCTGAAAGTTCGTTCACTTTACCCATATCCTGTAAGCACACTGTACAATGTAGAGTCTACACTACCGCCATTTTAGTATAGTACAGTTAGCTTTCTCAAGAGAATTTTTGCGTTAAGCCGTGAGCGCAGTTGCTGTTGGTTCAAACATCTACGCTTACTTGCCGCAACACAACAAAATACTTAAGCCAAGATATTTCTTACCATTGAGTCGAGTACTTTTAATTCTTGACTTGAGTCACAAATCATCTCGATTCAAAATAAATTATTCTTCAACAAAGAATATTTTACTTTTCGGACAATTGATTATATATCGGGGCAAAATATTTATTTTTCTCACTTTAAGAAAATATTTCTTACTTCAAGAAACATATATTATATTGGTTGAATAAAAAAAAAATCTTATGCCAAGATGACTAAATTTAAGAAAATTTTGTTCTTGAACCAAGAAAATTTTCGTTTTCATTCAAAATTGCAAAAAATATTCTTGCGGCAAGAATAAATTTCTTGCGCCAAGATATCCTTTTTTTCTATGTAGTAATGCTACACGTATTGTGATTATACCAAACCGTTGATCAGTTCCCAATAAAAAGTTTTTAAAATTGACAAACATTGTTTGTAATTCGATTTACTACAATTTTTTGTAAATTTACAAAAAAAAAATTGTAACTGAAATTACAATGAAGTCATTAAAAGTTTACAAATATTTTCAGTATTTTTACAACTCTGACTTGTAAATTACGGAACCCATTGTAATTTCGCCCAAAATTTTTATTTTGCTTACACGTCTTGTAATTTTACTGAACCGTTGACTAGTTTCCAATTAAAAGTTTTTGAAATTTACAAACATTGTTTGTAATTTAATTTACTACAATTTTTTATAAATTTACAACAAAACATTGTAACTGAAATTACAATAAAGTCATTAAAAGTTTACAAATATTTTCAGTATTTTTACAACTCTGACTTGTAAATTATATAACCCATCGTAATTTCGCCAAAAATTTTTATTTTTCTCACTTGTTTTTTAATTTTAACAAACCGTTGATTAGCTCCCAATAAAAAGTTTTTAACATTGACAAAAATTATTTGTAATTTGATTTACTGTATACTTAATACAGTATATTAAATTACAAATAATTTCCAATATACATTGTTTAATAAAATTACAACACTTGCATTGTAATAATATTACTAAACTTAATGCATAATTTAAGCATAAAAATATGTCGATTTGAAAAAAGAATTCTGACTCAAGATAAAAATATCAAGATAATTAATTATTTGGTGCGAGATAATTTTGAATTTCCAGATTTTTCCGGATTCGAGTTAACTATTTTTTCTACGTAGTTATAATTCACAAGAGCATCAGATAATTGTAAAATGTATTAGTAATCAATACTAAAAGTTGGAATTATTTTATAATATAAAAATTAGAGTGTACCGAAAAACATTTTTTTTTTTTTTGACACCACCAGAAATTGATAAAATATGTCGAAATAAAAATTTTGTCAGAAGATCGGCTCTTAAATTTAAGTTTTAGAGGTAGCCCATCGCATTTTTCGATTTCCGACTTAAATAACATAAGAAAAATTTTTTTTACAGTTTAGAATTTTATCACTCACCAGGGAATTAGTGTATCAGAAAAATCAATGAATACTTGTGTTGAAAATTGAAC